>CM071938.1:12637500-12835000 GCA_036784905.1 Acrossocheilus fasciatus
AAATCTTCTCCGTGTTAAACAAAACTGCTTCGCTTTCACTCAACCATTTCTCTTAAACTAGTTAGAATAAACATACCATACAATTGTGCCCATTCATTTACATATTCTTGCAGGATCTATATCTAGCATAAATGACAGCTTGCAGCATTTTGTTAATGTTGTGTAGTCACGTCTTCACTTGCATGAGCATAAATTACATGAGCATGTATTTAATTTATTATAATTCAAATTTTATCAAGGCTGATCAATTTAAAATGTGTAAAGTCTGAATGTCTGAAGCAACATCTCTCTCTGTCCCCCATAAATGTGCATGGTGCTTATCATTGCCTCCAGTTGAAAAAGTAAGTTATTTTTAAACTCTCTGGCAAACTTTCAGTCTTTCAGTCAGAGCATTTGAAATGTACTCTGAAAAATGCTTTGGACTGCTTTTCATATGAATATTCTAATAGCTTTCTGAATATTCAGAGGGACAGATTGTGTGTTGATGCTTTGAAAGAGTTCATGAACACTCCCTGAACCATGGAGCTCTAATCTGGGACATATTAGATGCGTACAGTTTTCCATCTCGCATTTTAAACAGCACTAACCTAGTACTTCTAAAAAGTGGAATTTATTCTGGATCAGTGCCTTTTAACACATCGTGATCAGTCTACTAGCTAACACAGATCAAATTCAAGGTCAGTAGACCTAAAGAAAAATTCAGTGAAACAGGAGACTTAGATAAAAGTGCTTTTTATCGAATGTCAATAATATTCAATAATATTTGATATTTGGTAATATTTCACAATAAGGTCCCATTAGTTAATGTTACTTAATGCCTTAACTAATATTAAAGGAATAGTTCACCCAAAAATGAAGATTTGCTGTTTGCTTCATAAAACATCAGTACATTGTCAGGGCCTTTTTTCTGACTGTCAAGTGACGTTGCACATTGACATACATATTATGAATTACCAAGGACCGCGAGTCCTGAAAATAATGTTCTTTACTCTTCTACTGAAGAAAGAAAGTCGCCTACATCTTGGATGGCCTGAGGGTGAGTAAATTAAAGTAAGCTGAGGTTTTCAGAGAGTGTTATCTATGTGACATTCCTGTACCTAGATATAGCTCAGAATTCCCCTATGTGATTTTTCTTATGCATTTTATCATAAACCAGGCAAAGATCATAAGTTTGATTGCTATGACAAATAATAATACAACCTTTAAAAAAAAAAAAAAAAAAAGATTTGGGATAGCATGAATGTTCATAGCATGGAAGGATGAAAAGAAAAAGATCTGATCTGACATAAAAAAAAATAAATGAATATCATTTTATCATCAACACTGAACATACCAATACCAGTTCTGTTTCCCACATGGAAAATTAAACCTATTCAGATTCATTCCAACAATAAGAGCCATGTTTCATCTGAAGAAAATGAGATGAGATTGGAGACCGTCTCCAGGGAAAGGAAACAACATAAGAAGATGACAGAATAGATGCAGTTTTCCTCTAATGCTATTTAGAGTTGCAACAGAACAGAACCTCTGAGCTCACATTGGAGAAGAAGCTCAAGGCAACGTCAAGATCAGTAACAGGTTTGGTGGAAACGGTCACGGCATCCATTGATGCGTGAACTGATTCTGTCAGTCCTAATGAAGTTAATGCCCCAGAGATAAGCATTGTTTTGACTCAGCTCTCACAGAATGTTGCCGGCCACTTCAAAATGGGGACAGGTGAAGGTCAAAGAGGTCAAGTTTTTGTCCAAAAGCTCAGCGTGAACACATGCATAGCCTCAAATGTGCATTCACAAACACACAGTTGCAGACACTGCTGCATTCAAACATGCGACTGCAGAGCTTCATGTGTCCTTTCAGCAATCACAACTGCAATCACGTTCAAGAGTTGTTATCATACCATAAAAATGAAGCCATTTCTGAAATAGATGGCTCACAACAAATTAATAAATTATGAAATGGGAGTGTCTTACCAGCTGTCAAAAAGTAAAATAGTTACAAATTACCATGAGAAGGTTTAGCTGTCTTTACATAAAGTTAAAAATTATTTGAAAAGCACAAATTTTCAGTCAGGTAATCTTTAAATTTATCTTGTTATCTTCTAGTACGAATATTCAGTTTAGATAGACAGAGAGAGAGAGAGAGAGAGAGAGAGAGAGAAAAACATCAGTGTTCAAATTGTGTGTCTATTCTTACCAAGTCACTCCACCCTCTTTATCAGTTTGTGTATTTATCAGTGTGTAGTTAAAAAGCAAAGAAGGGTTTATTTATTCATGGCCTTCATGCATTCAGAATATCCCATATCTCCGCTTTTGTGTTCTTGGAGATTACAATCTATGACCATTCTGGCTTTTAAACACCCATTTAATTTGTTTTTCTCTGTTGGCTATTTAAAATGTTTCAGAGTGCAATACAAAGTACTGGTTGGACTTTCTTGATGACTAAAGCAAAATCAGGTACATTTGCCGGGGTGCATCATCCCTTCCCATATTACCACCTGATCATTGGGTTTGGAGATCTGCTGCTATTTCCTAGAAATCAATATAGCTGAGTTCCCACAGGCATGTTCTAAACACAGAGATGGACTGTAAGAATTAAATCTAAATTGAAATCCCTGCTGTTTTGAAAGTTTAATGTGGAAAAACTAGGGTAAAAGGCAGGCTTAGACTGGCCATTCAAACTCACGCACTCCCACATTCATTTACCACTTAAGTAAAGTTTGCCAGTTTGTTAATAATGAGGACTGTGAAAATGCTCTGTGATGATGACAACTATAAAAAGTCATTGCAATGTTGACGACACTTTCAGAGCAATCTCTATGTAACTGGAAACCTCTGAGAATGTACTCGGTTACTGTTATTAACTCGGTTCCCTGAGATACGGAAAAAGTACTGCGTCTTGTTAAAGACGCTACGGGAAAAAGCCTTTTTTCTCCTGAACTGAAGCCCTATTCAATCACACAGTGAAACTGCATGGCCATTGGTTCTTGCAGTGTGTTAAAAATGAACCAATGGCTCGGCAGCAGAGCTGCACGAGCCTATGGCGACGAAGCCCACCAGAGCCCGCCAGAATGGGCGGGGCCATCTGGCTATATAAGCGGCCATTTCGCCATAGGATCTCAGGTTTCTTCGACTGAAGTGACGACTGAGTCGTGCAGCTACCTAGCATGGCAAAGTGCGCAGTACTCGTTCTGTATCTCAGGGAACCGAGGTTACGACAGTAACAGAGTACGTTCCCTGTTGATACTCCACTCGTACTGCGTCTTGTCAAAGATGCTATGGGAACCCAGTATAATCACACCGTGCTGATAGAGGAACGACTCAACTTTATACCTCCTCAAGCATTCTATGCCCAAAGGGAAGTATAACAATATGCCCCAAGGCTAAAATGGGCTAAACTCATAGAGGTCACGCCCAGCCTGGGTAATCATTCCAGAAGACTCTTGCATTTCCGGCACTCCTCGGCCCGAAACCTGCGAGCTTGAGCACCATGTGGTCAAGGATTCTCCGTCAGAATAGTTCCCATGCGTAAAATGTACCATTAAGCAGAGAGGACTCTGGCCTGTAAGGCCTGTATGTCCAGATTATAAAACCTAGCAAAAGTGCACAGCAAAGCCCAGCCAGCTGCCGCACAGATCTCTGTAATAGACACACCGCTAGACCATGCCCACGATGAGGCGATGCCTCTTGTGGAATGGGCTCGTACTCCGATGGGGCATTGTAGGCCCAAGGAAGAGTACGCTAGTGTAACAGCAACCACTATCCACCTGGAGAGTCTCTGCTTCGTTACCGGATGCCATCTGGCGCAGGCGGAAGGGCGGAATGCTCAAAGTAAATCCTCAAAGCTCTGACAGGGCAGAGCAAGGATAACTCCTGGTCCTCATCAGAGGGAGGAAGTGCGGAGAGCGTTCCCTCTATGTTCCTTCTAAGCTGCGCACGTCTTCCACCGTGGCCGCGCAGAGAAATAATGTGCTGCGCACACGCAAAAATGAGTTGGGAAAGCCATTTAATTGTATTTTAGTAAAAACAAAAGAATTGCAACGCTTGGGTAAACCGCTAGTCCTCTAGGAGCTGCTGCCGCTATAGAAGAACCGGTGAATGCGGTTTACAGGTTTCATAGAAAGAGAATGATGTGCGCCAAATGAGTCGCTGTAGAAACCGAATACTTCAATGGTTGCAGACGAAGTAGCTCAAAATAGAGAGCCAATGCAATGACATTCAAAATAAAATGTCCTCATGTATTAAAGAAGAGTGGCTTGATTAAGTGCTGGAAATAGCGGATGATGGGAACAGAACGGTAACAAAACTCTGAAACATTTACAGTCACACACAGGTGTATTGTGCAAACTGTACTTTAGGGATGTTTAGATAGCTATAGAAGAATTCATGTTTTTTTTTTTTGTTTTTTTTTTAGTATTTAACTTACGGATCTCAGTTTAAATGCTTCAGTTTGCTGTCTATTCTCTTCTAACAGTTTAAATGCTTAAAGGGGTCATATAATGCCATTTTTGTACAAGCTAATATGATTCTTTAGGGTCTAAATTGAAAGTTTGTAATATACTTTAATTAAAAATTCTCATTAGTATTGTAAGAAAACACTCATTTTACCTGCTCAAAAACAGCTCTGTTTTCAGCACACCGTTTTAGTGCGTGTGTTTTTAAATGCTAGTGAGCTTTGCTCGCCCCGCCCCTCTGTTCTGTGGGGCGTTTTTGACACAACACACGTGGAGTGTTGCCTTGACAACAGTTGAGGGTATATTTTGAAGAATGGCAGTAAATATGTGATCAGATAACATAACTTATTCTGGCATAATATTGAAAAACATCAATTAGAGTATTTATAGTCTTGGATCATATGCATTTGCAGGATGTAAACAGTATTTTGCAGGTATTGTGTTACCATTAATTTTCATGCAGTTATAACTGTTTTTTATTTATTTAAATTTGTTACATTACTTCTTAACAGACACCGTTATAAACCATCTACAAAAGTAAGCTTAGTGTAGTGTTATCATGTTAACTTTAATACCTGCGTACACAGTTTGTAATAACACAATAACCATAACGTTTTGTTCATTATAAACGTGGGATTATTAATTATATTGAGAACGTCGTAAATAGAAAACATGCATGTACCCTGAATGTAAACATTAGCCACATACATCGTGAAGCGTGCTAGCGATTTGCAAAGATTAATATAAAGGTTAATTAAACGTTACACTCACTTCTTCTGGAGGTTCAGCAGGAACACGAATAGTTGGTACCGATTCTTTTTTCAGGAGCAGCTTCTTAGCAAAACCAGCTTTATACTGACCTTCATTTATAAAGCAGTCTGGTGAAAAATGATTCGCGCAAACATGAAAACATTGACGTTGCTCGTGGGGAATATTCCCTTCAAAAGCAAAACTCAGCCACTGTGTCTTCAGCGGTTCGGACTTAGGAACATCAAAATGACTGCTGTGTTCATTATTGCACCCGAGAACAGAACACCACAATCGCTTAGACGCCATTCTGCTCATAGACAGCTCCCGCGTATATCAACAATGACGCACGGACTATGATTGACAGCTCGCTCACGAGCAAGGGCGGGTCTGTGTTGAAACACTGCTGTCAATCAACCATCGTGGGAGGGGCGTCCGACCGTGTGGCGTCACACGGTCGAACGGCTTGATTTGAGACAGGGTAAAACAAATAAGGAGATTTTAAAAAAAAACACTGGATGGATTTTTATCATTTTATGATGGTTGTGTACAGGCACTGCTAACACACATTTCAGTACAATCAACTTGTAAAAGTGCATGTACCATTATATGACCCCTTTAAGTTGTTTTGATATTATGTTATGTTAGGCCTATATTATAAACCTAATAAATAGTTGACCTTGTTTTTAATGGAGTCACTTATGCTCATCAAGGCTGTATTTATTTGATCAAAATACAGAAGAAGAAAAAAAAACCCAGTAATATTGTGAACTCTTAGGCTATTGCAATTTCTAATATTGGTTTTCTATTTTAATATATTTTAAAATGTAGTGTATTCCTGTAAAGCAAAGCTGAATTTTCAGCATCATTACTCCAGTCTTCAGTGTCACATGATCCTTCAGAAATCATTCTAATATTCTGATGAATTATCAGTGTTGAAACTGTTGTGCTGCTTAATAATTTTTAATTTAATTTTTCTTTTGATTCTTTGATTAGGCTAATAAAAAGTTAAAAACAACAGCATTAATTAAAAATAGAAATATTTTCTAACAATATAAGTAACTTTCTAACAACACTGTTCTTTTTAACTTTTTATTTCTCAAAGAATCCTGAAAAAATATCACAGGTCCCAAAAAATATTTAGCTAATATTTAAATATTTATTTTAACTTTTTCCAACACTGATTATAAATTAGGATATTAGAATGATTTCTGAAGGATCATATGACACTGAAAATTCATCTTTGCTTCACAGGAATAAATTATATTTTAAAGTATATTAAAATAGAAATATTTTATTTTAAATTGCAATAATATTTCACAATATTATTTTCTGAAATAATATTCAGTATTTTTTATCAAATAGATGCAGCCTTGATGCGCAGCATTTGCAACAACGCCATGTAGCATCTGCTTATGGTCCTTGATGGTCGTTGGGACTTTATGCCTTAAGAGACCCTTTTAGCCTTTTGACATTTGCATATAATTCACAGACCTGGCCCCACATTCTAACTTTATATGGGTGCTAAATTGCCAATGATTGTCCCCCCACTGTCAAAAAGATGCTAAACAGATCGATTCTCTGTTCTCTCCATCGGACTTTAAACACATTCCAAAGAGAACTAAATGACCCTCGGTACCAGGCACCAACAGCCTGGCTGACCAGTGGACTACCTCCAGGATTGCAATACACATAACACACACACACACACACACACACATAGAGACATTTTCTTTATTTAGACCATAATTAATCAGTTACAAATGTATCTGGTATATGCATGTGTTGTTTGTATGTTTCCTTATTATATTAGTCTAGTTACCACTTGTTATTCGTATTAGTTAAGCTCTAAACACTCATATTTAGGTGTATGAATGTATCTCTGGTTTAATATCTTTTAGATGTCTCTTTCTTGGTATCAAAATGATCTGCTCTTTATTCCTCAAACAATGATGTACACTACGTGATCGTGAAATGCATCATACTATTTTTACTGTACTGTGGGAAAAACTACACCAATTCTCCAGACCAGTCATAAAACGTGAAAATGAGGTATCAAGCGGGACAAAGAAATACTTTCCCGCTGAAACTATGTGCCTTATTATTGGTCAAACTAACCAAAATGGGTGTTACAGGGAAACCAGATAAAACTTCTCTCACACCCAAAAGGCGAGGTCTTCTCTTTACTTTTGGTGCCCTGGAGACACACTTATCACCTTGGAAATCTCGCGGCTCCCCTTCTGGGGGAAGTCCGAGCTTCTGGCAGTTTTAAGTTCAGTAACTTTGCCAATTCACTTCGTACCAATCAACCCATGGCTGGAATGATGCAGCTTTCACTTCAGATTCATCAAGAATCTGCGCATTATACATGCACCAGGACACTTTACTCAGCACCAACAAAACCAATGCAAGTAACCGCTTGTTAACTATTTATATGCGCTTCTAGGCTTCGACCCCTTTTAATTAAGGTGATGTGATTCTCTGATGCTTCTTAACAGGTTGTAGTTAGCTGATGTGTAAATCCTGCCATTACACTCTACTCCCTTGTGTGCAAGCTTTCTCTCTCTCTCTCTCTCCCCCTCTCCATGCCTTCCTTGCGTTGGCGAAACGGCCGCTTATATAGCCAGATGGCCCCGCCCATTCTGGCGGGCTCTGGCGGGCTTCGTCGCCATAGGCGCCATTGGTTCGTTTTTAACACACTGCACGAACTAATGGCCGTGCAGTCTCACTACATGATTGAATAAGGGTTCAGTTCAGGAGAAAAAAGGCTTTTTCCTGTAGAGCCTTTAACAAGACACAGTAAGAGTGGAGTATCGACAGGGAACTTCAAATAATTTTAATTAATTTAGATGATTAAGATTATTCTATAATAACCACAAATGCTTAATGTTGTATTGTGTATCCACTTAAATGAAAATGAATTCAAAATCTCAGTGATTTAGTAAGTTCAAGTAATCAGAAACTAATTGGAAAGAATATTAGGGAAAAAATTGGTGGTGATGTTTCTGGCCTCTTTCACCATGCTGATTTATTCTTTTGTAGTAAACAGATTTGTGTTTCTTTTTCTGACATTGACAACACATGAATTGCTCTTGTCTGTTTCATTCGAACATCCAGTAGAGCAGAAGATCAGACTTTTGTGTGTGTGTGTGTGTGTGTGTGTAGAGAAATGGACTGAAATATTAAAACTTCTTGCATCACATTGAGTATTATTTTTGTACATTTGTTTGTTTTTGTTTTTGATTTATTGTGATCTGTGTTTGAATTGATGATCCATTTATGTTTCCAACTTAATTATTGAACTGGAATTAATTCCCCATCTGAAATTCAAAATACATCCAGTTTTATGTAGCATTTAACAAATATAACTGACATCAGATTCCCATGTTAAATTAAGATGATATTAAAGTTGATAAAATTATAATAAATCTTTGTTAATTCACGGCTAATTTATTAGATAAGATCACGTTTGCGTTTCGAACTTGCACTTCAAAAGAAAAAGAGGGAGCATGACACAATTAAACACATTAAATTAATACTGGAACGTATTAAAATTTTAGAATAATAGTTCCCACCTTTCAACCCATTAACAATCTCTAATGTGTTTATTAGATGCTCTGACATTAATCTTTTTAGGGGAACTCTACTAACTGCAAAACTCATTATGGTTGGTTCACTTTTCTCTAAAGAAAATACAGAAAAAAGAACAAGAAGGTCTGTCCTATTTCTGTATGCCCTTTCATTGCAGAACCTGACCTATCTGGACAATACAAAAATCCAAATCACTTTCATTTCTTTGTAATGGTTTCTCGCTCTTGGCAAGTAAAGTGCATGCTCTCACAAAGAAAGTTTGACTGTTATGAGTGAAAAGTTGATCTGTCATCTCTGTTCTAGACAGTTACCCTCAGAGAACACACAGACTACAGCAAAGTTGAGGCGAAAGTAGAAACAGTTACAAAAAAGAAACAATCATATCAGTGCTGCAGGAAGGGGAAAAGTAGTAATATTCTCTCCATTAGATTTATAACAAATCTCCCAAAGGGCAGAGGGGTTAATGATGCTCCTCGCTCCCTCAGTCTCACATTCTCAGTTTTACTCTGGGCAATCAGTAGCGGTGTTCTTCATATATTACTTTTTTTTTTTTCTGTTTGGCAAAGTGAAGACCTTTCTCCCCTTAGAACATCTGAAAACTAACGATGGTCCTTGAGGGAGAAGACAAAAAGTACATATATTTTTCAACTACTCACCCTTTAACCCTTTAAGGCGCAGTGATTACTGTGGAAAAAAACCTGTTCTTTTCTCATCGCCCATTAAAAGTAGGAAAAGTTTAATTCTCTGCCATGCAAAATAGACTAAACGGACAATACTGTGCATATACAAAATATAGGCTGCACAGTAAAATCAGCAGTATAATATTTGCAGTGTTAAAAGTTATTAATTCCCAAACACCGTGTCCTAACTACACGCGACGCTGCGACACGCGATAAAAGGTATCTTTTCCCTGTTAATCAGAGTTTTTGTCCTAACTAGCCACGACGGCGACACGCGAAATTTCTAATTTAGAAACGGTTTCTATTTCCGCGACGTCGCGGCTGGAACAACAACATACAAACTATATGACAGAAGATAATCTCAGGTGATTATATGCTTTATTCAAAGTTAAATGTGTTTAATGAGTTTAAATACCATATTGCGTGACCCTATAGCCATACTGAAAGCAACAACAGATAGTTTACCTCAGACCTTGAAAAATAAATTAAATCAAAGATGACCGTTAAAACTGTGAACTCACTGCGAACCAACGAGTGTATTCCATAACAAAAATGTTATCAGTCACTCAGTATGTACATTTAATGATGTTAAAAAGCTTTAAAATTTATGAATTAGATTATAAACGTATCCATTTCGTTGCAAGAGCAGTGCGCTTCAAGAGAGAGCCCGCCCACACACGCTTCTGATTGGCTGTGATATTTGATTGATTCTGTCGCGGTGTCGCGTCGCGTCTGGTGTGGACACCCAAATTGCTGGAATCCTGTTGCGTCGCGTGTAGTTAGGACACGGTGAAAGAGTTGAATTAACAATCTACAGTGTTAAACAGTACTCATGATTAGTGTTGTTATATAGTGTAATATTTATGTAATTTCACTTTTACACTGAAAGTGTAAAAAAAAAAAAACCTGCCGAATTTATCTGACTCCGCCCTTCAAGAACTGCTGCCTCGCAAAGCGACGACGCCATTTTATCTTCATACGACCGAGACGGTAAATTGGATTGCTTTTTTCTTTATAAAATTACATGAGAGAAATACTTTTTGTTGATAATTTTACTCAAAATATGATTGGTGGTGAACACATTTAGAAATTACTAACTGCGAGTGTTTTTGTCAGGTTTACAGTGTTAAGTTCGTGAGGTATGACGTTACGTGAGACGAAATGTTAGCCTGCGTGAAAGTTTCTAATGCGGGTTCGATTTCCTGAAATAAGGTGATTTTACGTGTAAAATAATTTTTGGAATGTGTTTACAATTTATGTTATATAAATATACTTTTAGCTTCTTTCGTTTTGGTTCGTTGACAGATCCTCTCGCCTCCATTGCCACTAAGGCCTGGTTTTACTACGAATCTGGCACTGAACTGAAGCAGCCACATTTGGGCAGTTTTCTACTCAGATGAGAGAATTCATCATATGGTAAATTTATATTTGTTTTTCAAAGCAGTGAGTGTGGCATTATGCTGTTTCCATGTTTTGAAACGGTAATAGTGGGACTGTTAAACATTTACGCACTAACAATTTCATTTTTGTGATAAATAACACCGTGTTGAAGTGTCGTGTCGCACCTGCTGCAGACAAGCAGTCTTTCTGCAGATGGAGCTGGTGTAACGCGGAACACTTACCAGTCATTTAATTGGCATTATCTAATGCAAAACTGTGAAATTAGAGCGCGTTAAAAACTTAATTCACCCTAGGCTTAAAGTGTGAATTGCATAATCTGTACGATGCTTGTTCTCAGCGCTGAATATCATGTCTGTCGTGTCGTCATATCTGCATCAAGAAACCAATGCGCTACCATCAAGTTTTTCTTATGACAATTACGTTTATGCAAGTGTCGTGAAAGTGAGTTAAAGGTAAATTACATTAAACTGTTAATCCGTCAGTCTTTCAATTTCCTTCAGTGCCCATGGGCAGAGCATGCAGGTACTTTAGCTTGAAACCAGTCTTTATCAATGCATATGGCATGCTATGTAAAACTAGTCAGAATTGTGAGTTGTAAGCTCAGAATTGCAAGAGAAAGTCAGAATTCTGAGGTATAATTCAGGAAAATAAAGGTCTGTTTCATGAAATATAAACTCCCCTGGCAAAAACAACTTCCAAAGTTCCTTTACCTGACGTTGTTCAAAAAATCGAAAGGGTTAAATTTTTAAGAAAAGTGTGCAGCCACTGTGCAAACAAGACACTACATAGGACAGTGTGTTTGCCACCACATAGTAAAACTACTGCATCTATTTGAGTTAGTTCAAAGTAAACTGCTATTGGGTGCAGCTAGAATCAAGAAATAATTCAGGAAACTCATTCATGATTGTTCCCAATGAAGTCTTACTCCCTCTAAACAATGAGTTCAGGAAAAGCTGGATGAGAAGGGATTCTGCAGAATTTATAAAGGTGATTTGTCACAATTTATAGAATGTTAAGTGATATGTCTTTACGGTTTGTAAACTGTGAGACTGCTGTGGTGTGTGTCCAAAGAAATCAATAAATATGGAAATGCAGGGATATATAAAAGCTGGGACTCTTTCTATGCAACCCACATATACACAAGTACAACCCTAGCATTGATTTGAGAATAAAGAGGTGAGAAATTTTGCCAAATAGAGAAGGTAAACTGCTACACCTGAGAGGAATGGTGGTGAATGTGAATAGACAGCCTTTAAGATGAGCTGCAGGCCTCTTTGATTGGGAAGAGATTGTGATTTCAGTCTAAGTCTGTGAAGACAACAGGGTCCGTCTCTTTTCATTCACTCCACCTCTTTCTTTTTCTCTTGTTCTTGCCTTTTCTGAGAAAACCATGCACACTTCTACACATTGTATGATGTAGGTGAAAATAGATTAGCTTACTTTCATTGCACAATGACCTTCTCATCCTGCGCTACAATGTCTTTATTAAAGCAAGGAGAACAGCAATTATGGATCTGTAAATGGGTGAGAATTATGCATGCAGTCATGTGAGAATGGATGTATTAGCACTGACTGTCACGTCTGAATCTCATCTGTGTAAGATGGACCAGTACTAGGACAAGGGTAAGAAGCCCACGGGCAAAGGGTCAACAGGATATTGGAAGACACTTTTTTGTTATACTTAACATTAGATCAATGCTGGTGCAAAATAAACAATCAGATTTTCTATTGGAGTATATCTAAGGAGAATGTAATTTAGTAAGAGATGCTGATAAATTAGATGTTGAGTGCTACAAGATTCATATTGTGAACTGATGAATAATGATTGCTTGCCAAATGGTCAATAGTACGCAAGTGCATGTTTTCTGAAATTAGTAAACATTATACAAATGAAAATCCATAACTGAGTCACTAAAATAAATGGACTGTATCATAAAACTTAAATAAAAATTAGACTCAAGTTTAGCATACAGAACTAATGATTTAGATTTATTCAATGTTATTTAATTGTTTTGTGTAATTTTGTGGAGGTGACATTATATTGATTGCATTGGTTGAGATAACAGCTTTCAGCACCATAGCTGGATCCTTTTATTGATGTTAGTACCTCATTCTGAGTGTCATCGAGAAATGACACCGACACAAGCAGAAATAATAGCTTGAATCTGCTTAATCGTTTAACAGTTCTCACATTTTAATGAATTGCAAGACCTGAAAAATAGATTTTTGTGATATTTACCTAATCAAAAAAATCAAGCAAAATTGTTTAAAAATAATGTATATGACCAGAATTAAGTGGACACCCGAAAAGCCCAGTCATATGTGCTTCCTGATTATTTCATTTCAAAATTGATTTTCATTGACTGTAATAGTAAGTCTGTTCTGGGAAGGTTTTCCACTATATGTTGGAACAAGATTTTGAGGACTTGGCCCACCTAAGTGTTAATTGATCTTCAATGTGGAATCTGTGAGCTTCAATGTGGAATCTGTGAAAAAATAGACCTGTTTCTAAGCATATTTTTCTCTTGAAGAATTTGCCAGTATTTTGGTCCATCCATTATTCCAGTTTTAATGAGATGCCCAGTTCCTGCTGATGAAAAGCACCCCCACAGCATGATGCTTCCACCGCCATACTTCACTGTAGGCTTTTTTTTTTTTCCTTTTTGGATAAGTGGAAAAATAGATTTATGTGTACACATCTCAAAAATATCTTTCAAAAATGTTTTCTGCTGTATGTCACAACAGGGTCACTGTTAAGCTTTTTCTCCATAGTTCTGTCTGACATCTTATTTTGTGCCTTCTTCCATAAAGGCCAGTGAAAAGCAGACCACTTGATATGGTTGACTAGTGCACCTTTACTCTGTATGCAACTACTGAACTCTGAATCTCCTTGAAAGTGCTTTCTCTCAGAAATATCCTTTTTGTTTGTGTAGAGTGTTTTGAAGGGCAACCTTTTCTAAACACTACAGGTTTGATCTTGCTTCCATTTCCTGACAGTTGATCCAACCACTGGTGCTCAATGGGACATTCAATGATATGGAAACTGTGTTGTATTCAGGGATATTGTTGCTAAGAAATAATAATAATAATAATAATAATAATAATAGTAATACATTTCAGTACTTAAAATAAATATTAACTTAAATAACATTAAAATATTTAACAAAATATTTAACACAACATTTCTCATTTGTTTAAAGCACTAAAATAACTAAAACAAAATTATAAGTAGATAAGTAAATCTTTAATGAAAAAAAAAATCTAATAGCATATGTGTAACGGGGCGAACGAGATGAGAGGCATGTGGATCCAAATGCAAGCTTTTATTAAACAGAGATGTGGTCATAACAGGCTAAGATCGACACTTGCAAACAAGGTTGAACAGGGCTAGAGTATTCCAAAGACAAGCATAAGTCAGTCGATGGTGAACTAAATCCAGAGGGTGAGACAAACGGGGAATCCACAAACGGGAAATAGTCCAGGCGAGGTGCAAACACAGTACAGCAAGGCAAAGGGTAAATCCAAGACAGGCTATAAGCTTCTGGGCAGGCAGAGATCAGACAGGATGAGGTAAACCAGGCTAGAATCAAGACACAGGTAAAAAACAGGACAGACTAGACTTAAACTCAGGAAACACGGAATGGCTCTGTAAAGTTGCTATCGCTAGGAGAGTGATAAACACAGACAATACTCGGAGATCCAAAAGTGGAAGTCCAAGGCTTATAAAGTGTGTTTGATTGGTTGCAGCTGTGTGTGTGTAATCAGTGCAATGGATGATGGGAACTGTAGTCCAGGGTGACATGCAACAGTTTGTGTACTGTCAATGTAACTGGGAGGCAACATCTGGTGTCGAGCAGATGGAAAACCACGAACCGGATCCGTGACAATATGAATAACACTAAAATAAGAAAAGTTTGTTTTTTTTATTTTGGTGGTTGGTAAGTGGTTCTTAATTGGTTATCCTGGAGCTAAAAATGCCTCTCAAGTCTACTTTGATAATAAAACTCAAGCAATCATATACACAATAAATAATAAAATAAATAAACAAAAAAAAAAAAAATCCATCCATTTGAATCACTTTGTGGTCAGCGCAAACTCTGTTCATATTTGTCACGAATCCAGTCTATGAACTTCCGTTCACCCACCATCAGAGGTCACTCGCTCACCACATTGACTCTTGCACTACACAGACTGTTGCACATCACCTTAAACTACATTTCCCATCATCCATTGCACTGACCACACACAGCTGATTGCACTGATTACAGGCCTTACTTAAAGGAACACTCCACTTTTTTTGGAAATAGGCTCATTCTCCAACTCCCCCAGAGTTAATAAGTTGAGTTTTACCATTTTTGAATCCATTCAGCCGATCTCCGGGTCTGGCGATAGCACTTTTAGCATAGCTTAGCATAGATCATTGAATCCGATTAGACCAGTAGCATCGCGTTCAAAAATGACCAAAGACTTTCGATATTTGTCCTATTTAAAACTTGACACCTCTGTAGTTATATTGTGTACTAAGACCGGTGGAAAATGAAAAGTTGCAATTTTCTAGGGCGATTTGGCTAGGAACTATACTCTCATTCCGGCGTAATAATGAAGGAACTTTGCTGCCGTACCATGGCCGCAGCAGGCGCAGTGATATTACGCAGCGCCTGAAAGTAGTCCCCAGCTAAGTAATCTATAATATAGCTGGGGACTACTTTCAGGCGCTGCGTAATATCACTGCACCTGCTGCGGCCATGGTACGGCAGCAAAGTTCCTTGATTATTACGCCGGAATGAGAGTAGTTCCTAATCATATCAGCCTAGAAAATCGCAACTTTTCATTTTCCGCCGATCTTAGTACACGATATAACTACAGAAGAGTCGAGTTTTAAATAGGACAAATATCGAAACTCTTTGGTCATTTTTGAACGTGATGCTACTGGTCTAATCGGATTCAATGATCTATGCTAAGCTATGCTAAAAGTGCTATCGCCAGACCCGGAGATCGGCTGAATGGATTCAAAAACGGTAAAACTCAACTTATTAACTCTGGGGGAGTTGGAGAATGAGCCTATTTCCAAAAAAAGTGGAGTGTTCCTTTAAGCCATGGACTTCCTCTCAGTCACTGCCGAGTATTGTTCTGCTTGTAGCACTCTCCAAGTGTTAGCTGCCTTAGAGCTAAACATAAACACAGAATGGCTTGGTGTGTTTATGTTTAGCTCTGTGTTTAGTTCTGCATATATCCCTCTCATAGCTGCTTTACCGAGCCATTCTGTGTCTGTTTTTAGCTCTGTGTTTATGCTTACCTCTGTGTTTGTTTAGCTCTGTGTTTAGTTCTGCATATATCCCTCTCCTAGCGATAGCTGCTTTACCGAGCCATTCTGTGTCTGTGTTTAGCTCTGTGTTTATGCTTACCTCTGTGTTTGTTTAGCTCTGTGTTTAGTTCTGCATATATCCCTCTCCTAGCGATAGCTTCTTTACCGAGCCTTTCTGTGTTTGTTTAGTTCCCATATTGTCTAGCATTTATCGCTCCCCCAGTGATAGCTACTCTACGGAGCCCACTTAGTTGTCTTAGTCTTGTCTACTTAGTTGTCTTAGTCTTGCCTTGCCTGTTTCCTCGTGTTCTGAATTCTACCTCTCTTGTCTAGCCCTCTATTTACCTGTTTGCCAGTTGTTCGACTCTGCTTGTATTTTGACCTTGTTTCTGAATAAAGTTTGCACTTGAATAAAGTTTGCACAATGATTTCAGTCATTACTAGTGGGTTACCATGACCTTCACTTTAGAATGAATTATACATTATGTATTATTCATATTAATTATGAACCTGTATGCAGTAGTTCTTAGTAGTTGCAGTAGTTCTTAGTAGGGAGGTATGAAAAATAGTAGTTATTGTTAGCTAATAGTATACTACCACATTCGACTAAGCTCTATTACTTACTAATTCATTAATCAGAGTTGCTTGTTAGTTACTAGTAGTTACTAGAGTGCTAATATTTCATTACTCATGTGTTCTTGTGTAGTTATTCATTAATGATGGAATAGTATTCTAAAGTGTTACCAGAATAATTAATAGTAATAATTCAAAGTAAAAAATGCACACTATATGTAAACAAACACAGTGACAGATCACAAAGGTGAATAATTGCATATACTGTATAATCACACCCTTCAGACATTATACGTTGAAAGGCTGATCGCTTGCTATGGTGGTTTGATCAATCAAATCTCAGTTTAATCAACTTTTCTGTGCTCACAGGGCCAATATGTGTGTGTGCTCATGCAGGCATGCTCTTTCTTTGAAGGTTCACTTACTGGACTTAGACTGCACATAACAGACATGAAAGATGATAAGGAAGTAAAACATCTCACACACACACAACATGAAAATAGACTCAAAAGGAGCAAAACATCTGTTTAAAAGTTTTGTTTTTTTTCCATTATTTAACTCACCCTCATGTTATTCCAAATGTTTTTTTTTTTTTTTAAATGTCATGTGCGTTACCATGTCAATCCCTCCGAGAGTTATAATGATAGAAATAACTTTAAACCTTCTGGCCAAAATACCAGTCCTCCTGTTAAAAAAGACCATATCCTGTTGTCCTCTCAAATCAAAATCTACAGACATATTTGTTTAGAACTGTTGTATACTGTTTTTACTTGTAAACAGGGCTTGGTCTGTGCATATTTCAGATTCAGATGAAACTAGAGAAACAACATTATGGGTAGAGTATTTGCTTTTAGTCAAAAAGAAGTCGAAAACATCTTGATGACTTACAAACACACAGCTTTTCTATTTATTAACTGATGGACTGGAATGTGGATTGTTTATAGATTTTTGTGATGTTTTTATCAGAATGTTGAGCTGTCATTTTGACAACACACATTCAAACAACCTTATTTACATATTGAATGGCTTAAAGATGAGTAGGGGAGTGTGGGGCACATAACACTTTTTGACTTTCTCAGTTTGTGTAAACCCATGTGGGTTTTTATTATATTAACTTTCACACTTATATTTAACACATATTTAAATTTCACACTTGTCTAGTATAAATATGTCACTTTGTTTCATAATTACAGTGTATAGTCCTACGCTTTTCTTTATTTACCCCAAAAGAATGGAAGTGAAATGTGACAACATGCCTCGTAGTTGGGGTACATTGTTACATCTGAGGGGAACGTTGTAACATGACCATATAACAGCTTTAAATGTTATCTGATCTAATAAACATACACAAGACAAACTAAAATATTTTGTCAATAAAATAAAATTGTTAACTTTTTCAAATAAAATGATGGCTTTTTTTAAGAATTAAAAATAATATCATTTTGGAGTTTGACAATGAACACATTGCAACCATGCTTGAGACGACCCTGATTGCAAGACACAGCTATATAGTATAGTTCAAAACAATGTGGGCAAATAGATGAAGAAACACATTCAAACATTCAGAAAAACAGAGATACACCCTCCCTCCACACACTACTGTAGTATGTGGGACTCACATCACCTAAGATGTTGTGATTTTGGGTCACACATCACTCAAGGTGTGGTTATGAGTATATCAGATGAGTATATCAATTCCCACCTCACTTAGTTTAGTGCACCAGTCAAAGACTGGTAATTTGGCAATGTGGGCGTGTTTCCCACAAGCTGTTCAATAATTTGTATTGCACACAGCTGGTCAACTTATTTATCTGAAAGATTGGTGGTTTAGCTAGCTAGTAGAGCCTTGGATCATCAACACAAAGACGACACAATTGTAATAAGATAAATGAAATTTATTAACAATAGATATGCAAGAGTAAATACAACAACTAGTGATGATATCAATAAGTGAATATGCACTGCTAATAAATAATAATACACAACTAATTATGAAAGAAGATATTGAGTAAATCCCAGAAACAAATAAATGGAAGGAACACAGAACGGCTGATTGCAATGCTGTTGAGCTGAATGTGGCAATGGAAGACATTTCTATGGAAATGTTGCTTATGGGAACCAATTAATGGCTCTGGTGGAATTAACGATAAATAACTGCTTATTTATCTCTGAACAAATAATATAGCTATTATTCGTAATGCTGACCCCAAGTAAATGTTATCTAAACAGGTTAGAGAAACATAGGCTGCAGGTATAAACTAAGGCAAGGTCTTTAGGAAAGAGGTTTGGTAAGTTTATAATTACGTTCCACAGGCGGGTGATCAGTCCGGCGGTAGAGACGTCTTCCACTGGTGATGCAGATTGTGTGCAGTGGGAAGGGCACAGAGTTGTGTTCCGGTAGCCGTCAATGCTGACCTGGAGGATGCTGAACTTCTGTTGTGCCACAAAGGGTCCTTAGAGCATGGACCGGGCAGCTGGGTCAGATGGGTCTTTTCACGGGGTCCTTTGCAGCCTGGCTGCGTCGTTGAGGAGCCGTGGGTTTCAGGCAGTGTCTGCCACTGCGGAGGTCCTTTGCAGACTGGGCTGCGCTGCTTTCGGAGCGGCAAGAGTCAGACGGGGTCCGTCACTGCTGGGTCCTTTGCAACTAAAGGGCAGCCAAATGCGATAAGGAAGGTTTGCTCAGGAGCTGAGTTAAACCTTAGCTGTCTTGAAATCTCTTTCCTCATCAGGCCAGAGACTCAGAACGTCGTATCTGCTACTGTCTCTTTGGATGTATCAGAGACTCAGAACTTTGGTGTTTCTGTTAGTGTCTCTCTCTAGATGAAAGACTCAGAAACGGGGAGTGTTCCTGTTAACGATAAATGACTCCTGTTGCCTTCCTGGTAACAGGACTCAGACTCAGAACAAGTAGTGTCTTTTGGGAAGGTACCTTTATCTCTTTTTGATGAGGAGGAGATTGGAATCAGGTGCCTCTCCGTTCCAGGAATGTGATTGGCCACTTGTGTCCAAGGTGGCCATGATGTTGTCCACCCTAGTGTGGAACTCATTTGCATACAGTGGAGTACAAAGTTAAACAGTGTCTTTAACATTTCACCCATACAATATTTCTTTACCAAACCTCTTTCAAACTATTATCAGCGTCATGAGGAGCAAAAAGAGTCCAAACATGATCACTTATTCATACCATAATATGTTAATTGGCCTGCTTCCGTGAACTGTTGTGTTAACAGTCAATGGACATCAACATAAACTGTACTTCATCTGAGGATGAAGTGAATCCCTTGCAGTTTGCATCCATTTAAGGTCTCCAAACATGGGTATGAATGGATTTTGATAGATCTGTGTGGCCTTTCTTTGTTTCGGCCACTGCTGTTGCATCCAGAAATCTGGAGGAATTTTTATGGCAGTCATTTCCTAAACCTTAGGATTGAGTGTGATGGTGAGGGTCAACCCGTAGTCCAATGAGAAGTCCTCTCTTAGGTGGTCGTGGATGCAGAAGGTCTCCCTTTTTGTCCCGCTAGAGGTGTCTGGCAGTTGTCTTGGCATCTTATCTGATGGTTCTGAACATCTTTTTATGTTCCTCCACCAAGATCCAATCACAGTGGGGCACATCTCCCTCCACACCGGCAGTTAGAGAGGGGCCCTGCCATAAACTGGTCCTTGGAATGCCAGTTTGACTGTTGTTCACTACACAGCTCTCATAGAACATGAGACACATAAACAAGCCAAAATGCTTTACGTTTCTTGAAATAATACTTTCTGAACATTAAACATTGACTGTCAGTCTATATCCACCTGTTTATCATGGTTTCTCAATCACATTCATACAAGTAAACAGCGTAAATTACATTGCTAATGTCATAGAATAGCATATAGTTCTAATAATAGTGGGACACATTGTAACGCAGTGTTACAACGTTCCCCATCTTCGCAACTGGAAATAAAAAAAAAATTCTAGTTTTCTGCTAGTTAGCAAAGCATTAAAAAAACTGATAAATAATAGATTGGGGATTAAAATAATAGATTTGCCTCATTTTAAATGAATGCTAAAAACTGAGATGAAAATTTTACTTCAGCCAGAAATTTACTTTTGCTATGGTTAAATAAATGTTCAGCTATATCTTCAAAAGATTTTTGAATTTTGGTGCACTTTCTCTATATAGTGTTGATATGGCAACTAGTAAATATTGTAAATTTGGTTATGCTAGCATGTGTGGAAATATTTAAACCACGTGTGTTACAATTAATCCTGTGTTAGTTTGTGCCCTTTGCTCCTCTACAAGCAAATTTTCCTTTTTGTGTGAACTATTATTTACCGATAATCTGCCAAAACTTGCACCAGTGTCTTTGTGCATAATGACAAGATGGTCTATGAGGTAGACACAACAATTTCTGTTTGTTCATCACACAAAGCTTCCATATGGGTTCAGAAGACATTTTACGGCATGAGTAATATGGCCTGCTTTGATTTAAATCTATATGGTTCATTTTAGGCTTTTTACAACATGTTATATGGCAAAACCTCCATAATACCTATTTTTGTGTTTCAGAGAAAAATAACAGAATACAGGTTTGGAACGACATGAAGATGACTGGTAAATTCTTCATTTTTGTGTGAACTACTCTGTTAAGATTCAGTTTCGGGTGTTCTGCATCCTTTGTAGTGTTCACCTCTGAGGATTCTATTTGTGAAATGATTCTCGTTCTATTTGTGCATTTTCCTCTCTTACTCTGAGTGACAATTTGGTTGCAGCTTGACATGCCTATTTCCTACACTTCAAAACAGAAAAAAAAATTCCTAAATTACATCCATCCACTGCGATATACATTCCATTCTCTCTTCCTTTTCTTTCTCCCCATGCTTCCCGCTTCCACATGGATGTGCGTTTGGAAGGGCAGATAATCGCATTTTGAGGGGGAGAGCTGCAGAGAATGCATGAGGAAAAAAAGATAGAAGACATACACAGACAGAGAGAGAAAAGATCGACAGAAGAAGGAACAGCATCATCTGCTTTCATATTTTTCTTTCTGCATTGAGGGCCTTATGTTTGTTTGCACTCTTCGAACTGAGGTAGCTGTTTTTACACTGAGACATGGATGAATGGGGAAGAGAGAGAGAAAGACAGAAAGTAAAAGGTCCTTTTAAAATCTCATTACAGCCCCGTTGGCCTGCAGTTTGTCTGAGCGGAGAAAGCACATTGTGAAAATCACCTTCACTAATCCTGCCAGTTTGAAATTCAAAACTCAAAGCACTGTTGGTGAAAGGATGGATGATGAAAAATGAGGGATGAAGAAGAAAAAAAGCTTAAGTGGGAGACAAGGTTTTATGTGGGTGAGTGAATGCTGAAGACAGGTGTATTTATTAGAAGAGAAAACAGTGTCAGAGAATAAAAAAGACACACAGAAAGAGCGCCAGAGAGATTTGACTAGGTTAGAGAGGAATGGGGGAGAAAGAGAGAGGCGGAGAGATTTTCTTTTCATTAGACAGGTCTATGCTAGTCGAGAAGAAGATTAGCTGGGTTTGCTTTTGTGTGTCTCTGTCATTGTATCCTCCATTAGTCACTCTGAAGTCACACGCTGAACGTCATAGTCACACAGAAGTGTTTCACTACAGCACAAGGTGTCGTGAAAACCAAACCTGGCTTGAGCAATACTTGAAGTAACAACTAAACAATTTAAATCCATTAAACAACTAATAAAATACAAACTACATATAAACTGTTCAAAGGTGTTCATCATTATAAAAGCTTTGCATAATTTAAGAAACGTTTGGCACTTACGGAGTGTTCAATATCATCTGTCTTGCTAGTATAAATTAGCTAAAATTATTTAAGGCCACAGTTGTAAAGATCACAAAACATTGATCAGGTATGGTTGCAATGGCTAATTGAAAAAAAAGTGCCTTTACCAATATTTTGAAAGAAAACTGCAAAATTGTACCTATACATACAATTAACTGCAATTTCCAGCTAAACTAAACACTACAGGCAGTAAAACACCAACAATCTTTATTCCTTTTCATACAGATTATTGATTAATAAAGATGTATTTTCACCTGGTATTTTCACATGCTGTGACCTCAAAACACTTTACCATAGTGCATGACTTACAAATTAAAAAAAATCACATAATCAGATCCATGTGTATGGAATTTCTAATGTGGTAAACTTGCTCAGCAGCTCACCTGGTACATCATTGCACTTGCAATGCAAAGTGCTCAGGTACAAGTCCAACAAAACACAAGTCATGGTAAAACAGCTCAAAGAAAAGCAAGCTAAAATGTCATGGTTACTTGTATAATGCATAATTTATCTCACATATGCTTTTGTTTACACTCGATTAGGGATACAACATTAACAATTAGCACCATGGACATTTATTCATTTCCAATACTTAATAATATGTCGCAAGATTCTTGCTCTGTTTTCGATGCTTTTAGTGTGCACTCACTGGGCAATGTCATAAAAATGTCATAAAACATACAAGAAGCAATTGTAATTTGTTTTTTGTTTTTTTGTTTTACTATTGAGTCTGGGTTGTATTTTTGAAATTAGGAAACCAATGTAGAGATTTATTTATAATCCCATCCTGTAAAGTGCGAATATGTGTCTTGATAAGGTGAGCTTCATAACTCATCAATAACAGTGTAATCACAAATCTGATAGCAACTGGTTTGAAGTATGTGTGTGAATACCTGCACTGAAATGAATGTTTTTCAATTTTGGTAGCCAGATTGAAGGAGATTTGACACCTGCCAGTTCACATCTTTTGCCTGCCAGCACAGGCTGTCTCCCTCTCTGCCGTATCTCTTATTAAAGTTATCTCTCTATCCTTTACTATAATGTAGTCTGCATTTGGAATGCTTTGATGATAGTCATTTGATTGACACGCAGGGTGCGTCAAAGTGACGACACGGCTGTGCAACAGCAACGAGTCTTCTCATTTCAAATCGCATCAAGTCACTACGCTACATGGAAAATGCTAAAAGTGAATGGAGCTATTTGTTTTTTAATAGCATTTGAAATGATCTTGGTATTACGGCTGCATCATTCTCCATCTTTTAGAAGCAGTGCTGATATTATAATACCATTCACGTCATTAGAGATACTAGCTGATCCAATGAAAGAACAAACCTTCAAAGTTAGAGATCAGAGTTCAGACACATCTAAAATGTACTAATTCCATCTCCAGAGAGTGAAGGAGAGATGCTGGCTGAAAACGAAACCCTTACAAGAGGGCTCTTCAAAAACTTAAGAATACCCATATGAACCTGCATAGGGACAAAAGCTTTTCCTGATCTGATTGATATAATTTTAGAACTTTCATTGTAATTAACACACACACACACAAACAAAATCTATTAAAGTAATAATTAATTATAGTGTTTTTCCCCCTAAGGTATAGCCATAAATTACTTTAAAATATCTGGTGAACAAATATCTAATTATAAATAATTATTTTTGATAAAATTACCATATGTTTATTTTATATAAGAAATAAGTGAACAATAATAAACTTGGAGAAAAATGTGTGCAACAAATATTTCATACATTTAAAGCACTTTTGATTTCTATATATCCATGCATGGCAATCCTTGTCCTTCAAATATTGTGAATTTGTATGTGGTCTTCTGCTATAAGTTATCTGCATAAATATTTAGATATACTGTAATTAAATATGTGCCCCTAAATGCTGCTGGTTCGTTTTTGAGAAACTTGTATATCAGAAAACAATCGGAGAGGCACAAAAGACTGACATGCTGGATTTAACCACGTTCCATCAATCAGCCCTGCTTACACCTTTGTTTATAACAAAGCCATATTTTTTCAGCAGACTGAGGATAAAAATATATTCTCCCAAATATTTTGGTTTTTGACTACTTACAGATCCTTAGAGCCTAACGGTTCATCCCAGGTGAGATGAGAAAGTGTGGAGCTTTTGTAATTGCTGTGTTTTAGCACAGAGATATTTTTAAAAACATTCATACAATCATAGGAAACATGGCCCTGTCACTGGTGACATTCCCTATTTTCCACCTTGTTATCTATGGCTTGGGGGGTAGGGGGGTGGCTCACGTGCCGCACAATCTAGCAACAGACAGCTAAAAATAGATCAGCTTCACTCTGCTCCGAAACCAGAGAGCTGATGAATGAGCATGTTTTTAATATCCACTTCGATTTAAAAAAAGAAAATGAGATTAAACTGTCGCACACATTACCGCTTTATTTTTATGTGAGAAACATTGTTTTGTTTAAATAAAAATCCTGGCTTCTTCACTAAATGATTTCTGTATCTACAGGATTTACTGCTGCTTTTGTAGTCCATCATAAAAGAGTAAAAGCTGCAGATAATGAAAACAGAAGCTGTGTTATCTGCATCCAGGGTAGTGATTTCAGCTGATTAGTTTCCAAGACCGATAGAAGAGTGAATTATTACAATAGAAGAGTGTATTATTAATGTATTATTAACTCATAACATACAGTATCTACCACAAAGGTTAAAGAAGCAACATTGTGTGTTTTCATTTTGAGAAAATACTAATAGAGAGGAGGCTGATCCCTTCTGGCTATGCACCGCCGGAGCAGATGTAGACAAGAAATACTCCTAAGCGATTGAGGTGTCTTGTTGTTGGATGTAATAATGGAACATAGCAGTAGTCATTTACTCCCGTCATCTGAGCGGCTGAAGAGGATTAGGTTTAGTTCTGAAGGGAATGTGCCCTCCATCTACCTAAATGCATCTATGTTCACGCGAATCATTCGTGATCCAGCTTCACCTCCAGAAAAAGTGAGTACAAGGTTTTTTTAAATGAATCTTTGCAAATGGCCTTTCCTAATAATGTGCTAATTAGCAAGTTTCATGATGAATGTGGCTAAAGTAAACAGTCTCTCAGAGAGCGGCTCGGAAGAGAGGGGAGGAGTGAGCAGAGCTCCTTGACATTTAAAGGAGAATGACACAATACAGCTTGCTCTGACAAGAGCTGTTTTTGACAGGGTGAAAAAGGTGTTCTTTTACACTACCAATGAGAAATTTTAACCAAACTATGTTACAGAGTTTTCATTTAGACCCTAAATAATAATATTAACTTGTGGAAAATGGGCATTATATGACCCCTTTAAAATACTCTCATTTTTGCTCATACAGATAAGAGTGATACATTTTTTGAATCTGTAAAAACTCTATGTTTATTTGTGTGCACTCACGATAACAACAAAACATTGTGCTTTTGTAAAATAATTAAAGCAAACAGGATGCACTTTCTGTCATCTCTGTCTCTGTGAACTTGAGGGCAAAACTCTGTGTATGGGCTATCTTTACCTTACAGAAAAGAAAAATATATCTATAGAGAGTGAAATCTCTATTTTTAAATGAACCAATTCAAATAGAAAACAAATATTCTCAAATTATGTAATTTGTATGAAACATGCATACAGGCACATCACTACTGTGGAGATGATGAGTCAGTGTCACCGACTTCATCTCTTAAACCGAAAACAAAGAAAGCGCTAGTTTATCAATAAATTGAACCATTAATGCAGTCTCTTTACTGTTTTTCCCTGACACATTCATTATTTCTGCAGGAACGCTGTGGCAAGGTTTTTTTTTTGTTTGTTTGTTTGTGTTTTTTATTTTTTGGTGTGTGCTTGAGTGCTTTATGCAATTAAAGGTTCATTATTATGTTATATGTTTATATGGTTTATTAATAAATGTGTGACTAAGTCAACTAATGCTTAAAATGAACGACTACTAGTCGACCAGAAAAATCTTTGGTCGAGGGCAGCCCTGACCAATGTTCTGTCTGGATATAGAAGCATAGTGGCAATACAGTCAGGTGTGATTCTGTAGCACAGAAAACCCCCACACAGTGTGTGAGTCTCTGGAGCTCTGCACTAGGACTCTCAAGTTGCTGTGTGTCTCTCTGCTGTCAGGTACGCATCTCTCCCTCTTAGATTCATCTTTGAGCAATTGATGCTATGCATTTATCTGAATTGGGACTGAATTTAATCCTGAATTGGATTGTCATTGTTTATGTAATTGGCAAGAAACATTTTTACCTGACTATATATATATATATATATATATATATATATATATATATATATATATATATATATATATATATATATATATATATATATATATATATATATGGTAACACTTTATTTCGATAGTCCACTTTAGACATTCTACTAACAGTAAGTAACTTTGCAACTACATGTCAACTAGCAGTCATTAGAGTATTAGTAGGCTTTCTGCTTAATATCTTCTAACATTTTATTTTTATGGGTCCACAACATACAACATACTGACTATCAGAAACTTTGCAAATACATGTCAACTTATTCCACTAATCCTAAACCTACCCTACTGAGAGTTAGTAGACATGCAGTTACAAATGAATGAGAATTAGTTGACATGTAGTTGACATGTAGTTACAAAGTTACTTATAGTTAGTAGAATGTCTAAAGTGGACTATCGAAATCAAGTGTAACCATATATATATATATATATATATATATATATATATATATTAGTCAGGTAAAAGCTCTTCTGAAATCATTAGTAGATTAAGTGGAGTCTGGTATTACCACAAATCTGCATCCAGGATAGCTTAAACTGAAGGCCCAATGAATGGAGCATGTGGGATATCATGTGGGACATTTTGATTTCTGTCTATCCCTGACTTAGCAAGTTGCAGCTGTGTGACTAAGGAAACTACACTTTTTGTATGAGCGAGCATGTGGCAGCTGACTTAAAGGTTTTATTTCAACCTGGTCTCATAAAAATACGTTCCTCCGTGCACTTTTTGTGCAACACCGTTTTTACGTACCTTACTTTATGTTTCACCGCAGTTTCAAAGAGAAATGTCCACAGAGTGGCGCTAAAACACAGGTTCAATATGTGACCCCTGGCACGTTTTTATTACATTGATACAGGTACATATTGCTGTGTTTTTATTACGTTGCTTCAGGTACGTATTGCGGCGGTTCAGAATTCAAATATCTGGGGACTGTCACTAAAAGTTAATGCTGTATGGCGTTGGAAATATGCCCTACGACTGATATGAAAACGTATTTGTAGATGCAACCGTGCCATTTCAACTTCCTTTTATGCAGATTTGAACTGCTTTGTCAAACTGTAGTTACACGGGATTCAAACCGGTGCTCCTTGCATCTCAAGTTCGTCTCCGTACTCCGTGAGCTAATGAATAAACCTTCTGTCTATGAAAACCCATAGATATGAAGCTGGATATGTGTGACATTCAAAAGCATCAGTTTTCAAATTTCCCAGCATATTAATATTGTTTTGAAGTCATAACATGATATTCTTCAAGTAATTCTGCGAAAATTACGCTTTATTAATCGAAACTCTGTAAATTTGTGTGAAAAGGAATAAAAGGTGTCAGAGTTTTACTGCCTCTAGTGTTCATTTCTTTTGGAAACTGCAGTGATATGTACTTATTGGTATGTATTTCGCATGTCGCTAAAATGTGCACTCAGGTACATTTATGCCATGAGACCAGGTAGTTTTATTTAATTCTGCATCCTCTGACTAAACTCAGAACTTGTGAGTTTGTGTTCGTGAGACCAACATTCATTATACCTTCTCTCACACTGTTGGATTCTGTTGTTGGGCCAGTTGGGTGATTTACAATTCCTATTTATATTCTGAAAATTTTTACAGAGGAGTTTGTTCATATGTCATTTGCTTCAATTTATACAACATCATATTCCTAAAAATGTGGTGATTTTTTTGTATCGACAGTATTTTCTGATTTATTATAAAATGAAAAAAAGAGATATTCCCCTATGTAAAAACCTTTGACTCTTAATCTGTCAACAAAATGAAACAGGAACCTATAGTTTAAACTAGGGCATGATAAGTAGCTAAGTAAAGAAATAATAATCAGAAACATGGGATAACAGGAACAGAACAGAATGAGAAGTTACAGTTTTTAATGATTAAAAATACCATTTTCGTTTTTTTGGGGGGGGGTTTCCGCAATTACTAATGTAATAAATCAACTGGGCAAGTATTATGATATCTATTAGCTACATTCTTACCCTATTAAGCCAATAAATCCATAAAGGCAACTACAGATTTCTTGACATTTTTTGAAAAATATACATGCGTGCATGCATACAGTATACAAGCACAAACTGATCATGCACAACAGTAAAACCACTGACAGATATAAAGTGAAAAATATTGATTAATTGATTGTCATGGATTCATTTGAGTTCTTGAATTCATTTCTCAAACTTCATGTGTTGGAAGCAGGAAAACTCCAAAATCTCCAAAATGGCTAGTCTTGTGAGGTGTTCCTGACATGCAGTGATTAGTACCAAAAGTGGTGCAAGGAAGGACAACCAGTGAACTGGTGTCAGGGTTATGGGCACCCAAGGCTTAATGATGCACGAGGGGAGCAAAGGCAAGCCCGTCTGGTCCAATTACAAAGAAGAGCTACTGTAGCTTAGATTGCTGAAAAACTTAATGCTGGCCATGAAAGAAAGATGTAAGAACACACAGTGCATCACAGTTTTCTGCGTAGTCTCAGACCAGTCAGAATCCCGATGATGACCCCATCCAATGCCAAAAAAGTACCTACAATGGCTTGTAAGCACCAGAACTGAATCATGGGGCAATGCAAGAGGTTTGCCTGGTCCATGAAAAAGAGTTCAAGGTCTTGCTTTGGCCTCCAAATTATCCAGATCTCAATCCGACTGAGCATCAATGGGATGTGCTGGACCAACAAATCTCATCCATGAGGCCCCAACTCAGAATTTGCAGGACTGCTGCAGGATCTGCTGCTAATATCTTGATGCCAGATATTATAGGACACATTCAGAGGTCCTGAGGAGTCCATGCATCAATGCATCAGAGCAATTTTGGAAGCAAAAGTTTTATGGGGCACTTAATATACGAAATGAACTCTATTTGATTGGTTGAAACAACATTTGGGTCAGTTCTGTTGTTTCCAGGACTAAACCTATGTTTGCCTGAACGCTTCCCCACCATTCAAGATGTTTCTCTTGAGGATGGGGATGACGACATTAGGATTGTTATGGTTCTAGGTCCGTATCTTCATAACATTGTTTGCTGGTGAACTTCTAGGACAGTTCTGACTTCAACAAGCTATTCCAATCAAAAGTAGCTTCAGCTAAGCCTTGAGATGGAGAGCACAGGCTGTACTGTATGTATTTTTGGCATTGTTTCATTGCCTGTTATTTGACTTGTTGCTTGGTTCTCACGAACAAATTACACTGCATCAAATATTTAGAGGACTCCACATGAACATATCTATTTTTATCCAACAAAGCCACCTCCCAGAGCAGACAGCTTAACAGAGGAGTTAGGGCACTTTCTAAAAACAGCATGCACGTTCAATGAGGACTCTGTGAGCAAGAAGGGTTTTAAACAGAGAAGGGCTTTAAAGCCTCTGCACTCCACCATCTCTGTCCCAAAGCTGTCGCTAGCACGGACACTTCATATTAGCGTCAGTACCCACGAGACTCAGTGCGAGAAACCCTGACTGACTTCTTTACTACGGGCGACAAGCCGCTGAGACCCAAAGGAACTGTGCTGTCCTGGCTTTCCCTTCCTCATACCTCTCGTCTTGTTATTCCTTCATTTAAAGTTGAACATCTAGGCAGCAAACATTATTGTATATGCTGCTGACAATTGTAGCCACAGAGACATTGAGACAGCATGGGATATCTTCACAAGTTCTGAGGTGACAGTGATTTCAGTTCTACAAAATGTATCATATGCACACCAGGACATTTTAATTTAGCATGTACGACTCACCAATTATGGATTTAAAAAAAAAAAAATGTATCAATTATGGAGATGATATTAAAGGCTTTTTAAGGAGGCACTATAGTTGTGCTCCCTCACATTTTACACTACATTACATTACATTTGAAACTATTTTTTTCCCCCCACTGTACTTTTTTATCCAACCCAGGCAGGTTGTAAATATGTGCCTGTGACATAATTTCTGCAAAATTGTGTTGATTCTTGCTTCTTCGTTTTGCTACACTGAAGATAAATCTTCAGTTTGTAAATTAAATATTTGGTGAGTGGCGCTAAAAGGTTAATACTGTATGTTGCTTGAAAATTGAGTATCACCTACAGTACAACCCAACATTAAACCTATTATAACAATGTATAGTGTTAACAACCCCAGTCATGAGATAAAAAATGTATTTGCTGAAGCAAACATACCATTTTAACCATTTGAAAGTTTTTGAGCTCTCCCATAGGAAAGAAAAATCAAAAGTGAGATCTCTTTAACATCTGAAATATTTCTCCTAGACAGAAATGAGGTTACTTTAAGATCAAATGGAGATTTTTGCTTGAGTCTCCTGCTTCTCAAACTTGTCTCCTGAGACAAAAACTATAACACTTTCACAATGGTCTCCTTTGAAGCTTTAAAAGAGATCTCAACAATATCACACACTGTGCTCAGATGTTTATCCTAGTATAAAGACCCTGGTGGTCTGCTGTATCTCACATTTGTCTCTTCAAAAGTTTAGACTAGAGATCTCAACAACAACAACATCACACACTGTGCTTAGATTTTTATCTTTAGCTAAATAATCTGGGGGTTTTATATGTAGCATTTGGACCAATCAGACACAATTTTTCATTTGATTTAACAAATGAAATTAGTTATTAGATAGGAAAAAGACATGCCATAAAATGGACTCTTCTCTAATTAATTCATAGAAAAACCTTTCTTTGAATGAGCACACATATCAAGTCATTGTGTATATTATTACTGTTTTTGTGTATTTTATACTGTTTTATGCATGCTTATAATAGATCACTAGTTAATATCTCTCTGACTGTAACATGTTTGGTCTCTATCAATTCGTCTTCGGATGATCTAAGTGAGAGTGAATATTACATGTTGATACCTATGCAACATCAGTGTCCTAAGAATCTTTAATAGTTTGTATAATAACTTTCAATCCAACCCCTTTTGCAAATTACCATGCTCTCAGACAAAGGGCCATAAACCCCCCCAGTATTTCCAAACTCCCGCTTGGAAATTCAGCCTTTCTCATTGGTCAAGCCCATCCTGAGAGGTGTGACTCTTCGCAGACCTTAAAGAGATCACGCACAGTTTCCTCTTGCGCACTCTCTTCTGCTAAAAATCCCAGACTGCTGCCCATGTGGAGAGCCTGAGCCGGTACCGGCGTGCCCGGTGGGCTCCAACATATCTCAGTTTTGCGGTTCTGTTAGATCCTAGAAGGATGTGAGCTAGAACTCTTCTGAAACTAAGTTTTGCGCCAGGCCTTGAGGCCTTGACTTTCCATTCAACCAAAGCTCCGCGGACCTCAGAACGAGAATAACCTCTTTGGAATTCATCACTCTTCAACTCGGAAGAACGTGATCGCGAGTCCAAGACCTGAAACCATCAAGACTTTCCATCCGAGACTGCATTCCAGACACACGCCAACAGCCGTGGAAGTGCAAGTATGGTACATCTAACTAAATGAAGCAGAGGTTTAGTATAAGTTATAGACCCCGTTATAAACGGCGCAGATGGTTTTACTCAGGTGGTTCACTGACTCTTTCCATAACTGCATTCTGTTTTCTCTAATGGCTTCATTCATCCACTTTAGCTTCCCTTTTGTATATACTGCGCGAGTGTGTGTGTATGTTTGTTTGTTTGTTGAGATTAGTTATGTGTGTTAGCGTTTAGTTAATAAAAGTTGTGTGCACAAATTACATGAGTTTCTGGTTCTGCCTTGCAAATTAATGTCCCTTTACGATTTTGACCCTTGCTACATGCTCTAATGAAATCTAAGGATATTTTCTGTGGCCACGAAAATATCCTTTCTTAGAGTTGATATGAACTTACACTGAATGGTTGCTGGACTACCAGATCAGTTGATGGCAATTTAATTCTGCTACAGTTATCACTGTCAGCCGATATAAATAATTGTAATTAATCATAATTAATTGTAATTATTTATATACAATTCCCTTTTAAGCTAATTTGCTACATATATTTGTCTACTGTAAAGCTTTAAAAGAGATCTCAACAACTTGAGCGCTAAATCAAAGTGGGGGGGGGGGGTCATAAATTCAGAGTTAAAGGATATATTGAGAGAGAAATTATGCAGAAATAAGGACAATATGACTTTTTATAGGACAATGTTTATGTACTTAGGCACATAATTTGTTGTTGGAAATAGTAATGTACCAGATGCCTTAATCAAAACTGATTTACAGAAAATGTAACCCTGGAGCTTTCTTTGCTGAAAGGCACTTAAATGGCTTATGACTCAGTCTTGATTATTTATTGACTAATTTGATTATTAATACATATATGGTAAAAATGTTTGATATTGATGCATCTGACAGTGCACACTTTGTAAAGTTATTGAGATCACTTCTGAAATTTAGAGGAGACCAATGTGAGAGCTTTCGAGTCTCTAGCTTAGGACAAAAATCTGAGCACAGTGTGTGATGTTGTTGAGATCTCTTCTGAACTTTTGAGGAGACAAATGTGACAGCTCTCGAGGCTTTAGTGTAAGAGAAATATCTGAGCATATTGTGTGTGATACAGAACAACCGGAATCACATCCCAGCCAATACCAGTGCACCTCATCACCTGATTACTGAGCACACACCTGCAAACCATTTACTCATTCACCACGCACACTACTTAAGCACCCTCAGCACCTCATTTCAGTGTCTGGTCTTGTTAATGCATACAGGACTCCTACCTGTACATTGCGATCTTCTGAAAGTCATCGACTCCCTTACTTATGCCGAGTTCACACTGCACGATTTTCAAACTCGTCGGATCGCTGTTGTTTTCACACTGCGTGACTATCTGGGGTATCATTCAGTCGCTGCTGTGTTCACATTGCACGATGGATCGGCGACAGGGGCTTTCACATTGCACGATTTCACAATAGGAAGAATCGCCGACAACTCTGTCTGCTCCGCAAACTACATTTCACAACAAAACCCACGCAAGAAGTGATAAGGAAATAATGCGAGAACCTGTGCGCGTCAGGCCCTTGTTCTTGAGCGAGACTGGAAGTATTAAAAAAAATATAGCCAGCAAATTGTCTGTGTGCTGATTTCCAGCTACAAAAAGAAAAACTGTTTTGTGCAAAGAGTGGTAAATAATAATTTTGCAGTAACTGTTAAGCTGATGTTGCGGCTGGTCAAGCGTTTGTGCTTGTTTCTGTATGATATAATTGTACATATTAAAATACTGATATGGTCTATAACTCCTCACTGAACTTCCCTCTGCCCTGTATCTTTGTCTCTCATTGGCTGAAGGTCATCGCGATGTAGTTTTCAGCCAGAAATCATTGCACACAGCAGGATTGTGAATCGCCGACAGCTTCAGATATTTAGCATGCCAAATATTTCGCTGATGTCGGCGACGTGTCGGCGATTCCCTCATATCGCGTCTTTGATAATTCACACTGCGCGATTGTCACTCGCGTGAACGAGCTCCGATTTGCCTCCGATATAGGGCATTTGTCGGCGATTTATCAAAACCTGTCGGCGAGTGAAAAATCGGGCTAAAATCGTGCAGTGTGAACTCGGCATTACCTCCTGTGTTCCTCCTCAGAAGTGTTCTCCTCGTCTGTGTCCTTCCCCGTCTCCTGGTCCTTCAAGTCCTGCATCTCCGGTACCGATACTCCTCCATCTCCTGCAAAGCAAACCCTAAGTATCACTCTCTTTAATAATATCTCCAAGGATTCATTGTCTCAAGTACTCACCTGCTCTCTCCTGTGAATTTGAAGTGTTTGAATAAATTACCCTCAACCTTCTTCTTGTGTCTGGGTGTACTTCCGTAACAGTGTGATGTTGTTGAGATCTCTTCTAAATTTGAGGAGACAAATATGAGAGATCCACAGTCTCTTGCTAAGGAGAAATATCTGAGCACAGTGTGTGATTGTTGAGATCTCTTCTAAAACTTTAAAGGAGACCATTGTGAGAGTGTTAGATCAGGGACGATTGTAGGATTTTCATTTTAGGGGGGCTCAGCCCCCAATGAGGGTAAAATAATAAAAAATAAATATTTACAAAAATATTGATTGAAAATTTGTACAAAAAAAATTGTAGAACCGTTCAACATAAATTCAATTCAAACAATAAAAAAATATATTTTTTAAATTAATACAAAACACACACACACACACACACACACACACACACACACACACTGTTTCAATCACTCTGATATGCAATTAAAATGAGTGCACTGACTGAGTGTTGTCGGTCACTGTCTTTAATCATTTCTATGCATAACTGTATGGTAGTTAATGCCACATGCACTGTAATATTGTGTGCTATATTGAAAGCTAAATTTTCAAATGAAAATAGCAATAACGTGATCGTTTTATAAAGTATGCGTTCATATGTGTTAAAGAAACACTCCACTTTTTTTGGAAATATGCTCATTCTCCAACTCCCCCAGAGTTAATAAGTTGAGTTTTACCATTTTTGAATCCATTCAGCCGATCTCCTGGTCTGGCGAGAGCACTTTTAGCATAGCTTAGCATAGATCATTGAATCCAATTAGACTAGTAGCATCGCGTTCAAAAACGATCAAAGAGTTTCGATATTTGTCCTATTTAAAACTTGACTCTTTTGTAGTTATATCATGTACTAAGATCGGCGGAAAATGATTAGGTACATTAGGTACAGGCTACGCCTGCTGCGGCCATGTTACGGCAGCAAAGTTCCTTGATTATTACGCCGGAATGAGAGTAGTTCCTAATCATATCAGCCTAGAAAATCGCAACTTTTCATGGGCTGAATGGATTCAAAAACGGTAAAACTCAACTTATTAACTCTGGGGGAGTTGGAGAATGAGCCTATTTCCAAAAAAAGTGGAGTGTTCCTTTAAGGGCTTTCGCTGAAGGAAGCAGTGGTGTGACGAGTGGTGAATGCAGCGAAAACTTTACAGTAGATTGGAAACCGACTGCTCTTCCATGACTTTTGTAAACTGTATTTATGACAAAGAACTGCATAGATGTAGATATTATAACAATCTATAGATAAACACACACCTTGTCCTCTCCTCTGCGACACCGCAGTCTGTGGATTGAAGAACGCGCAGAAAGATGGGGAGGAGCCGAAGTCTGCGGCCGTTTTCATTTGAAATTTAAAGGGAAAGAATCGCCTAAAAAAGCCCCCCTAAAAATGGCCTAGCGACGCCCATGTGTTAGATTTTTGTCTCAGGAGACAAGTTTGAGAAGCAGAAGACTCAAGCAAAAGTTTCCATTCAGTCTTTTTATTTTATTTTTCTTCCCTTTGGTTAGTTTCAATGTCATTTATCCACACCACTTCAAAGACAATACATGCATTGTCATATTTGAAGTTGTTTTATGTGGACAGTGTTTTATTGCACAATGATTTAACAGGGAAAACCATATTTGCATACATGCAAAAATGGGCTGTACAAAACAAAATTTTAATGCTAAACAAAAAAAAAACACTGGTACACTAGTGTTGCATTTGTTTTTTAAAAAATAATAATAAGGTATTGCTCTTATACTAAATATCTTGCACTTGTCCTTTCTAGTGTGTTTAGAAAATGTGGTGCATAGACAATGATGGACATTGAAGATAAATTTAAACAAGTAACCCTTGATATTCTGAAATGTTCAATGCTAAATAAATGATAGTTTTAGTTTTTACAATATTAGTGTCACGATCGCCTACTGTGCAGGAGATGAAGGGAATTATCATCAATAGCCTTTATTTGGTCAAACAGGCGCAGGAACACACACGTAGGGAGCAGATGAACAAAAAATAACGGACGCAGGAGAAATGGAAACACAGGGCTTAAGAACACTGGGAAACCTAGGTAATTAATTAAACAGAGCTGAAGACCAATGAACTAATAATCACACTAAACGAGGACAGGAACAGGAAAACCCAAATAAGGACATAGAAACTAGAGCAAGGAAGGAACATGGGGAGCAAAACAAAACACAAGACAGGACACAAGTCTGACATAACTCCCCCCTCCCGGAAGGCGGGGGGTGGGTGCTCTGGAGGCCTCAAGGGACAGGGATCCAGGACGAAAGGCCTCCGGGACCCACGGCGGAGCAGGGAGCTCAGGCGGCCATGGTGGACCAGGAGACTCAGGAGGCCATGGCGGACCTGCCTCCAAGGCTGCGACCCCAGCCCCCGCCCCGGCCTCTACGAACGGAGCCATACTACCCCCCCCCCCCCCCCTCCAAAATTAAAATAACTTGGGGGAACTGAACTCGGGGAATGGAGCACTCTCTGGGCTTAACGGAGGATCAGGAGCCCACCCTGGGCTTAACTGGGGATCAGGAGCCCTCCCTGGGCTTAACGGGGGGATCAGGATGGTGCTCTGGAGGAGCCACCACTTTAGGGCGCTCTGGGGCAGGAGCCGACGCTGGAGCGAGCTCTGGGGCTGAAGCCAACGCTGGAGCGAGCTCTGGGGCTGAAGCCGACGCTGGAGCGGGCTCTGGGGCTGGAGCTGGTACTTTCCTGCTCCTGTTCAATTCTCACCTGTCCAATTGTTTCCTGTCTGTACTCCTACTGTCCTGGCTACTAAAGGTGAAAAACCCCATTGCAATCAAACAAAAAAAAAGCTACCTCAGAGCAGTAAAACATTTTTATAATGGAGTCTTGCTAGAGATTACAGCAAGAAAATAAAGAGATCTCCCATGTTTCTCACACGTTTCTCTCCCATTGTCATTTTGGATTCCTTTCTTTCAGAACTTTCTCATGTCTCAGTTGTGTCTACTTTTATTTCTCCTTTAGGAGAAACATCTGAGACACTGTTGAGACTAACATGAGAAATACATGAGAATCACAATTAAGTGTCATGAAGTTAGAAAGAGCAACCACTGAGCAATAAAATATTCCTATAACGGAGTCTTGATAGAGATTGCAGCAAGACAATAAAGATATATTCTGTTTCTTCCACCACATTCTCAGTTTGGACTCATTCTTTCTCAAATATTTTTCATGTCTCGTTTGTGTCTACTTCTATTTCTCCTAAGGGATTTTAGGAGAAACATCTGAAATGCTGTTGATACTAAAATGAGAGATATATGAGAATCTCATCTAAGTCTCCTGAGCTGAGGAAAAGCAACCACTGAGCAATACATTTTTCCTATGGGCTTTTATCATGACTCGTGTTTTAAGTGATTATGTATTATTGATCAATAATCTGTCCCTCCAATCATACTGTTTGTAAAAATGAATGAAAGCTGCTGGTGTGTTACTTCCACTGTTCATTTCAGCTGGACACTGCAGTAAGATTTATGTGTAGGTAGTTTTTTGGAGTTTTGCAAAAATGTAGATGCATATTTTTCCAATGATCAGAGGTTCCACTTGTCTGAAGCTTAACAGCATTCAAACGAGCACTAAGGCTAGAAAAGTCACTATTGATCAAGCCATTATTGATAATACACTAAACTGTTTTAGTATTTGATTAAAAAAATAGCCCAAATTCAAAAGTCAAGCAACAGCTTTTAATCAAATCATGTCAGAGATATGACCAAGCAGTGCACATGCACACAGTGACAAAATGAGTCAAAGCGTTCATGTCATGACATTCTCGTTCATGTGACATTCATGTGACATTTCCAGATCCTGTTTCTCTTCTGCCTATCATGTCTTGTCATCACTATAATCTTTCTATAAATAAAAGGGATAAAAAGATCAACAAATAATTGTATTTAGGTTACAACAAAGCTGAAGTTTCCCTGAGTTAAAGTGAAACATAGCTACCATAATACTTTCCTAAACATCTGTCCATATGCACTATGCACTTCAAAATTGCCAGGTCATGAAGTCATCACATGCAAAAGTTTTATTAAGAGGTACGTTAGTAGAATACATTTTGTATAGATTTATGAAGCTAATGAGACTCCCTGAAATTATCACATATATTTTTAGGACAAAAGATTTATGATTTTCAATTTTGTTCGAGATGATTAAATCAATAGTTTTCTATAATTGTGTGGGAATAGATATGGGCACTGATGTACTGTATATGCAAAGTGGGCTGCTCCATATCACAATGAAGTTCAATTTGTGAAATATACATGCACTAACACTGTAGAGGTTATAAAGTCCCAGAAGTTATTAAATAAACACTATTTTCTCATTCATAATAGATTCATTCTTGTTGAAAACAAATTTAGATCAATGTTACTCTGTCAGACAGACTCTGAAAATGAAATTCTTGAGCAGTTAACACATTCAGCACATATTCTCAAAAGAAAAATGGCCATGAGCTGATTGAGAAGTTCAGCTCCTGTCAGCGATCATGTTGGCAAACTGGCACCTGCCCACAGCATTAGCAAGTGCTAAACGCTTTACAAAGTCTGAGTCTATGAGCTGACCATAGAGGACACGGCACTGAAACATCATTGCAGATGGGCCACTCCGTTGGTTTTGAGAGGGAATGTGTGCTGACATCATATGAATGTCCTCTCGGCCGGTACCGAATATGTCAGCCAGGCAATGAAGCCTACCAACAGTAGACAACACGTCAGGTCTTATTCTTAGATTGTGCCCCTGGTGTTCCTTGTCTGTAGCTCACACAGAGTTTCTCTCAATCTCTCAGACACACACAAACACACACACAGACACGGTCTGACAGTCTACTCATCCTTATCCAGCTTTTTGCTTTTCTCCTTCACCCTTTCATTTCTTATTCATTTTCTCTACCTGCCACTCATTATTTCTCTTGACCTGTTTTTCCCTCTTTCCTTCTGTTCTTTCTCCTTTTCTCTGTCTCTCTCCAACTCTCTTAATCTTTCCCCATGAGGTTTATCTTTTTAATACACCTCAACAACAACCTTTCCCATTCGTGTGCTGTTGTTGACTGGATCACAGGACTCTCATGCTTGATCACATATAAGTGTTAATGTGATGCTTCTCGGGCTTTAGGGGTCATATTTATAGAGGGTATATATATTTTATGGGTTTGTACCACTTTCCTTTCAAACTCATTCTCTTATATTATTGTGTCAAATTGCAGATAATAACTTATTATGGCTAACCTACATTGTATGTATAGCATAGACTGTATAAAAACATGGACGTAGTGTCCGTTACGTCACCCATGGGTTTCTGAAGAGCATTTTTGAAGCCTAAAGTGGGCAGAGCCGACCGCCGCCATCTTGGCAAGCGCGTCACCACGCATAACTCCTGGATAATCAAAAATGGGCAAAAAGACGGTACATGGGTGGAGCTGGTTGCTGAAACCACGCCCACCTAGCTCGCCAGTGGTGACAGCAGCTGCAATCCGCCTGTCACTCAACTGGCCACGCTCTAATTATGCAGAACTTTAAGGGTCAATATAATTTAAACAGATAAGTTCTAAAAAAAAAAAATTCACCCCCTCACAGTTGTCATGAAGGGAAAAATTTGCTATATAGACCAAAATCTTTTTTTTTCACCAGGCTGTAAATGTTTTTTTCTGCTGTAATGTTGGGCATTTTAACATGGGGAGTCTATGGGATTGACTCCCTTTTGCAACCCAGCCTCCAGTCGATGAATTGCAGTTTTAGTCACTTCTGTGTTGGCTTCACGAGAGCGAGCAGGAGGTTGCCGCTTGGTATGTGGTACGCTTATTTTAGGTGTGTTCGACTTCATGCGGCGCCGCACAAACTTATTGGCGAGAATAGCCGCTTGCAGTCGGGGGCGGAATTGAAAATAACATGCGATATTTGTCAAATGCACGGACGTTTCAGAAATGTTTTCATGAGCAACAGAAACACTTTTTATATACTGTTTAAAACAGGGCCATCTGTTCAAGAATAAAGTTCAGCATAAACATGTACTATTTAAATAGGCCTACCAATAAGTCTTTATCAGTGTTTTTTTTTTATTATTAAATGTGACTCATTATAACATTGTGACTATACAGTAAAAAAAGCTTTTACTGTTCTAAAAACAGATTTGTGGGCAGTATTTTTTTTTTTATTATTATTTTGAAAAAATTATACAAAGGTTTGTACAAGCATATACAACTCACAACAAGTACAAAAACAAATAAACATTCATAAGAATATGTAAGTGAAAATTCATGCCAGGGGTAAAATTACAAAAATTTAAAGTAACAAAAAGCTTCATAGGTCTTTCTTGCTTTTTTGTTCTTAATTTTATCTAATGCAGTAGTACCATTTGTTTAATCTCTTTTTACAAAATGTTCAAAATTTGGCTTAGCTTCCATTTTTTCACACGATTGTGATATTTTCCTAGTAAAATAATATTTGTGAGCTGTATTGGAATTGAAGATGTTAGAAACACACGTCATTGTTGTCATGTAGTGAATTTGGCCAATCGTGAAACAGCTGTGTCGTCATCAGCGCTCCCGCAGTCGCTCTGGAGAAACTGCGCCGGCTGAGTCAGCCGGCTGCTCTCGAAACGCTCTCGCGGTACTTTGATGCCACACGTGACAGTGACGTGGCGTCGGCGCCGGTTCAAATCGGACAAATTTTCTAACCGGCATGCACTTCTTCAAGTCAGCCGCCGATCGGTTTTCATGGCGTCGCATTAAGTCGAACATACCTAATGATTCCATGGCGACGCGTCATACTTGTCACATGACACACCATGGCCACAATAACACTGTATGACAGATGGATCGCTTTTATTTCGTTTTTCGTTTTTTATTCAAAATATTCATAAACTTGAATCAGTCATGCGACTGAAGTTCAAGATGCTCATTAAAATAGGTTGTGTCTCAGATCAGGTCCGAGGACCAATTTGTCATGATAGATCTAAAAAGATTAAGAAATCTCCTTCCTTCCTACTCAAAGGAAGTTCCTGAGGTTTGCTTTCGGGGCGAAGCATACCAATATTCGGGTTCCTCCCTTCGGTCTAGCACTCTCACCCCGTACTTTCACAAAGTGTGTGGATGCTGTGCTGGGCCCGCTGCGGCTTCAGGGCATCCGCATACTGAATTACATCAATAATTGGTTGATTCTAGCTCGATCAGAGCAGATGGTGGCTCGACATCGAGATGTAGCTCTCGCCCACATGAAAGAACTGGGGTTAAGACTAAACGCTACGAAAAGTGTGCTTTCTCCATTACAGAGAACCACTTATCTGGGTGTGGTGTGGGATTCGACCGCGATGCAGGCAAGTCTGTCCCCTGCTCACATCGAGTTGATCCTCACAGTAGTCAAGAGAGTGAAAGAAGGCCGGTCACTCACTGTCAAGCAGTGTCAGAGACTGCTGGGTCTGATGGCAGCTGTGTCCAACGTGATACCTTTTGGCCTGCTGTACATGAGACCCCCACAGTGGTGGCTCAAGACCAAGGGGTTCTTCCCAAGGGGAAACCTGCTCCACACTATCAAGGTCACGAGGCGATGCATACGTGCCATAGACATGTGGAGGAAACCTTGGTTCTTGTCTCAGGGCCCGGTGCTGAGAGCTCCTTGTCGCCATGTAACACTAGCGACGGACGCATCCCTCACCTGTTGACGTACGCACTTTTTATTGTCAGAGTACTGCAGGTTTTTGAAAATGTAAGCTGCAGACATCCTGTCGAGACAGGGGCCGAGGCACGGGGAATGGATGCTTCACCCCGATGTGGTGAAGCAGATATGGAGGCCAGGCTCAGGTGGACCTCTATGCGATTTAGGGCATCGCAATGTCCCCTCTGGTTCTCTCTGACTTCTCCAGTTCCTCTAGGACTGGATGTTATGGTGCAGACTTGGCCGAGGCTTCGTCTGTATGCTTTTCCCCCAGTCGCTATGCTCCCGGGAGTTCTGGCAAGAGTGCGCTGGGATGAGGTCAGTCTACTTCTGGTAGCACTGTTCTGGCCAGGCCGAGTATGGTTCTCGGACCTGATTTCTCTCCTCGATGGCTCTCCATGGGAGATTCCGTCAGGAGGGATCTCCTCTCACAAGCGGGGATCTATCACCCCCACCTGGAGTTTTGGAAGTTGTGGGTGTGGCCCCTGAGGGGGCACACCTCATAGCTTGCGGTCTCTCAACCGAGATTGTTGCAACCTACCACGCCCCTCTCGGGCCATTGCAGCCCACCACGCCCCTCTCGGTGGTCAGTCAGTGGGTGGACACCCCCTAGTTACACGTTTCCTCCACAGCATGAGGAACTCTATGCCCTGAAGTGAAAGTGTCACTTCATGGTGCGGAATTTGCCAGCTCGACTGCCCTATTGGTACAGTTCTGGAGCTCGTGCAGGCCTGTTACTCCGCAGGGTTAACCCAATCCACCCTGAAGGTCTACGTGGCGGCCATTGCGGCCTACCACGCCCCTCTCAGTGGCCAGTTAGTGGGTGATACCCCCTAGTTACATGTTCCTCCAAAGGCTGAGGCCTCCAGCCAGCGGGCTTATGCCATGTGGTGGATCAGGATGCTATTCCAAGTCAAGTCAAGTCAAGTCAAACTTTATTAATATCCCTTACGGGCAATTTAGATGCAGCAAGAATCAGAAGCACAGCAGATCCATACAATACATTACAAAACATAAATACATAAAAATATATAAATAAAATACAGTAAATACAATAAATGTCACCTAACAGATTCCTTAAAGACCATTTAACAGCCGAATTGCACAGGGAACAAACAAGTATTTGTATCGATTACTTTTCATCTTTTGTAGTCTATAACGGGAACCTGAAGGGAGCATTAAAAACTCTGGATGCAGAAAATGGTCACTGTCCAGGAGCACAGATTGGGCCTGACTCAAAACATTCCTACTGAACAAAAATGACAAACTTGTTTGTTCTTTGCCTATAATCTTCCCACTAAGAGTAACTATTCTATTTAATGCATTTTTATGTTTCACATTGAGATTTCCAAACCAGCAGCTAATAGAAAAGGACAGTACCGACTCAATATAAGACTTATAGAACAATTCCATCATTGTCCTATCTACATTGAATGATCTTAATTTTCTTAAACTGTATCGGTGCTGCTGTCCCTTTTTACATAAAACCTCTGTGTTCACATCAAAACACAATCTGTTATCAATAGTGGTGCCCAAGTATTTATAACTGTCCACACATTCTACCTTCTCACCCCTAATAATGGTAACCTGGGAAGAATGTGGTTTTATTCTAAAGTCGATAGTCATTTCTTTTGTCTTAGACACATTCAATTGCAAACAGGCACCATCACACCATTTCACAAAATCATCTACCACTGGACCATGACACGTTTCGTTATTTTCCAGAAGACTCGTGATGACTGTATCATCAGCAAACTTAAAGAAAAATCTATTGCTGTGTTTACTAATACAATCATTTGTATATAAAATATACAATAAAGGAGACAAAACACAGCCTTGAGGAGTTCCTGTAGATGTTATCAAGGGAGATGAGAAACTACCGTTTGCTCTCACTCTTTGAATTCTGTCAGTTAGAAAATCTAAAATCCAGCCCACCAAATTAAAATCAAGACCAAAATCAGTAATTAACTTCTTTACTAAAATATGAGGTTGTAAAGAATTAAAAGCAGATGAAAAATCCCCAAACAAAAGCTTGACGTGTTTTGCTCCCTTCCAAGTGCTTTAATACCAGATTTAATAAAGTTGCTGTTGCATCTTCGACACCTTGCTGTGTTCTATAAGCGAACTGAAGGGGGTCTAGAAGATTTTTAGTTTTAGCCAACAACTCTACTTTTACCAATTTCTCAAAGCATTTCATTATAAGAGATGTTAGTGCTGTTGGCCTAAAATCATTTAATGTTACTGCATTCACAATTTTAGGCACAGGCACCACAATAGCCTGCTTCCACTCTTTAGGAACTTTTTGAAGAGCAAGAGACCATTTAAAAATCTTACAGAACACTGGTGCCAATTGCTCAGCACAAACCTTAATTAAATGCCACCAATATTGTCTGGTCCAGGAGTTTTTGTCTTCTTACAACCCTTAAAAACTTTAATTATATCTAATTCATCAAAAAAAGTTATTATAGTCACCACCACAATTAATTTTATAATTCATAGACTCCATATTGGGACCAAATTCAGGTGCATCAAAGCGTAGATAAAACCCATTTAGTTCCTCAGCCAATTGACTACTAGAGTCAAACCCAGGTAACTGAATTCTCTTAGTCTCACACCCTTTAGATCCAGTTATAACTGTCATCCCTTTCCAAACTGACCCCAAATTATTTCTACTCAGTTCTTTCTCTAGGTTTATTTTATAATTTAACTTTGCTTTCCTCACTTTCATTTTAATCTCTTTCTGCAATACCAATCTTTTTACCAAATCGCCCTCATAAAATGCTCTACATCTTTCATTCATAAGTACTGTCAAGGATTTTGTGAACCATGGCTTATTGTTTGGGAATATTTTGACAGTCTTACAGGGGATAAGCATATCTTCACAGAACAAAATATAGCTACCAACAACATCTGTGAGTTCATCTATATCCACGCAAGAGTCATAAAAAATGTCCCAATCCGTACATTCCAGGCATCCTTGCAAAGATGCAGTAGACTCTTCGGACCACACTCTAATATTCTTAGTTTGTAGTTTTTCTCTTTTTAAAGCAGTTTTGTATACTGGGACAAGCAGGACAGTATTATGGTCCGCCGCCCCCACAGGAGGCTTAACAACAGACTTATATGCATCTTTAATTGATCCATAGCAAAGGTCAAGAGTCTTGTTAAAACGTTTGGGGCAGGAAACATACTGATAAAAGTTCCGCAGGCACTGCTTCATGGAACATTTATTAAAATCACCCATAATTAAATTCGGGGCATCAGGAGATATACATTGCAGTTTGTGCACAACACTACCAAGAGTCTCAGCTGCGTTTGATTCGTTTGCCCTCGGATGAATATAAACCACAGTAACGAAAAGTTGTGGAAATTCCCAAGGGAGATACTGTGGCTGAAGTGATACAGAGAGTAATTCAATATCTTTAGTACACACACTCTTTCTCATAGTAACAGAACTGCACCATTCTTGGTTGATATATAGGCAAACACCACCTTTTTCCCCGTAACTCCAGGGCAACGATCGGTACGAAAAGGGATGCCAAACCCATCAATAATTACTGAATTATCAGGGTCACTGTTTTTTAACCATGTCTCCGTAAGAGCCAAGATACAAGCATCCTTATACTCATGTTGAAAATGTACCATTGCCTGTAGATCGTCGATCTTACTTCTTAGGGACTGGACGTTAATCATGATGATAGATGGAAGAGGAGTCCGGTTTAGCCGAGACTTCTTCAGTCTCACTTGTACCCATCCTTTCTTCCCTCTCTTCCGCATTTTACGAGGGTTTTGGTCCCATCTAGTGATCAATCCGTTGTTATAAACACCGTTTCTATGCGGCGAACGTAGATCTACAGGATGACGAATGTTTTAAGGCCAATGCCACTGAAGGATAAACTCTCTGTCGTACTGGATCCTCACCGGTTGTTTAGCCGGTGATGCATTCAGACATGCGGGAAAGAGGAATAAAGCCCACAATAGGACAATAGACAGTACATTGTGGGATTACAAATTTATTTAAATGTTTAATTTAGATTCCAATGTAATAGTATACAAACTGAAGAAGTTATATACATTGTATTTAGCATTTATGGTGAAGATGATGACATCAGATTAACGATTCTGTTAAAAGTTTGTAGCAAAAGGTCCCTGCCAGTTCCTGTTCACTCCATTGTAAGTTAAATGAGTCAGATCCCTGAGACTCGAATCTTTTGTTCTGCAAATGGCTTTCGGAGCCCTGGCCCAGACGTTGAATCGTTAGACTGATTGGATTATCACTGCAATCAAGTGTTATGCGGATTGGGTCTGTCTTTCTCTTTTGAGCAAGCCAGATAACCTGCCAAACCGGTTTTCTCAAATCCTCTCTCATTTGCATGCTTTGTTTAAAGTCGTCACCCAGGTGCTTTGTTTCCATTCCTAAGCACTGCCCCCTAAATGTATTAAAACTACAATGTATCACTGCTTTAGTTAGACTTGGATGACTACAGCGACGTGCAGCGAGTTCTCAATAAAGAGCAACTTCTGTATTAAAGATATCCCAAAGTCTCCTGGTCTTTGCTTCGACAAGTGGAATAAACTTTAGAGGAATAAAAGTTTACATCAACATCCATTTGGCTTTTGTTGGATTTCAAAAACAAAGTCCAGAGCAATTGCAAAAAAAAAAAAACTTTAACAACTTTACAAACTTTAAAAAAGAAAAAAAAAAAAAGAACAAACAAACGCAACACACGACAAACACGTCCGCTGGTTACCACATGCGCAGCGCCCCAACCTGGTGATGGGACCAATAGCCAATAGACCAATAGCAGGAATTCCATAGCATCAGGTCCTCTGCTCTCCCCTCTTCTGGGGATCAAGACTCACTCTCGGGAGTTGGCCCTCGGGACACAGGCCTCGCCCACTTCAGCCACTCGTGGCCCCTTCTTTCTCTCGCCTTAGTTGTGCTCCATCCACACTAGGCAGGGATTTGAAAGTCTGGCGGCGTGGGCATCTCATTCCCATAGTGTTTTCGGGCGCAGCTCGAGTTCCTGAAGGGGAACGTCTCAGGTTACGTATGTAACCATGGTTCCCTGAAGGGAACGAGACGCTGCGTCTCGGGGCCATACTTCTGGCATCCCTGCAAGCAGTTGCTTCACTCCTAGAAGCTGACGCCGGTTCCACCGCACGTGCTTTTAAGCTTCCTGGTCGATTACGTCACCCGCCTTTGACATCTCACTCATCCTTTGGATTGATTACACATGTGATTCAGAGCCTGGTCACGCTGAAGGCATTCCCATAGCGTTTTCGTACGCAGTGTCTCGTTCCCTTCAGGGAATCATGGTTACATACGTAACCTGAGACGTTTTACTATTTTACTAGTACTTGTGTATTTAAATGTCTAAAGCATAAAATAAACATTATGTGGTTAAAAACACTGCATAGGTGCGATTATATGACAAGTGCAGCGGCATCTCAGCGTCAGACAAAGCGTGAAAACACAGTTTGAATTTGGCAGTTATGCGACGTCACCGAACGTTCTAAATCCCATATGTGGGACCGTACCGCTCAAAAGGTTAATATTTTTCACAGTGATTCTATTTTATAACTATTTTTGGTTCCCAAAAAGACCTTTCACTGAACAGTTCTTAGTGTGAAAAACATTTTGGAAATATAAGGAATATTTCTCCACTCTAAAGAACCTTTTGGGGAATGTAAAGGTTTCACTGATGTTAAATTTTCTTCATGTAACCACAGAAGCCAGTAAAGAACCTTTATTTCTGAGTGCAGGTAGGAAAAGTTCATGCAAGTTTATCCTCACTGGGGAGGCTTTTGATTTCTGAAAGTTATGGTATGTATCATAGTACATTGTCCTCTTTTATCTGAAATGAAATGTCATAATAACCTTTTATGTTTTGAAGATATTTTTGCAGAATTGTGATATGTGAAAAAAAAGAGCAATAACTAAAATAGACCAGCTGCTGTCAAACAGCAAAATTACACAAAATACAAGTTGAAACAGTAAGAAAAAGATGCATAGTATACATATGAGCACAAAGCAAGATAAAAAAAAAAAATTAAGTAGTAATAATAATAATAATAAAAATCCAGGGGAATTAACTAGATTGGATTGAGGCAAAATATGAGTTTTTCACAGAAAAAAAGTACTGTAGATACAGAGATGATTTTCAAGAGGATTAGCAGAAGATAGTTTCAGAATTCTACATCCATAACAATGAAAGATCTGTCAACCATGGAGGATATAATCTAAGCCAAGGACAGCTGGTAAACCACAGACAGAAGACCTGAAAGTCTGTGCAGGAGTTTATGGATGTACAGTAGTAACTCTGCCAGATGGAGAGAGACAAGGCCATGAATAGCTTGAATACAGAGAACTCCGCAAAGACTGCTGTACTGAGCATAGAGCTTTAAGGGACAGATTGTGAGCCTGTACATTTAATTTGCAATTTGTTAATATTAGGTTTATTAAAATAAATTATAATTTACTTCCCCAAAGGTCGGGGTTTTCGTACTTAATGAAACCATTGACCCCAAATATAATGCAGGTGACCTTCTTCTTGAAATGTAATAGCCTTTTTATGTATGTATGTATGTATATATAGAAATGTTTGTTTATATGTTTTGTTTGTTTTTTTGTCATAGTTGAATGTTTCATCTCAAACAAATTTTAATATTACACAAAGATAACCTAAGTAAATACAAAATGCAGTTTTGAAATAATGATTTAATTTATTAAGGGAAAAAAAGCTGTCCAAACCTGCCTGGCCCTATGTGAAATCTAAGGTTGTGCCACCCTTTGTAGCAACAACTGCAATCAAGCGTTTGCAATAACTGGCATGAGTCTCTCACATCGCTGTGGATGAATTTTGACCCATTCTTCCTTGCAGAATTGTTTTAATTCAGCCACATTGGAGGGTTTTCGAGCATGTATTGGCTGTTTCACAAGTTCACACTTACATATATTTAGCACAAGTAACGTAATGCGTATTTGGCGAGTATGGTAATACATTGTTGGCGTGCTGTCCTGGGGAAGGGCTCCGAGCTCAGGAATTGCCCGAACCCAGAGTACCCCCCTAGTGTGTTGAGAACTTTAGTGATAATGGTGGAGAAGGGGTGGTGGAGGGATGCTGATTAGCCATCATAAGAATGGAGGTATGTCAGCTGTATTTATACCCGTGTGTTGATTAGCTTGATGGCGTACCACTTGTGTCTAATTAGGCTAAGTATCTGACGTGCTCCTCCCGAACTTTGTTAATGAAACATCATTTAAGGTCATGCCACAGCGTCTGAATCAAATTTAAGTCCGGACATTGATTTGGCCACTCCAAAACCTTAATTTTGTTTTTCTTAGGCCATTCAGAGGTGGACTTGCTGGTGTGTGTGTGTCATGGCCAAAAATATCGGCACCCTTGTTAAATATGATCAAAGAAGGCTGTGAAAATTAATCTGCATTGTTAATCCTTATGATCTTTTATTTTAAAAATTCACAAAAATCTAACCTTTCATTGGATAATAAGAATGTACGCAATTATGGACACGTTGGACACAATTATTGGCACCCCTAGAAATTATTATTAAATATCTCTGAAGTATATTCCCATTCATATTCACAATTTTGAGCACTCCAGGGTGATTATGAACATGAAATTATCCAGCCATGGCTTCCTGCTTCACAGAAATATAAATAGGAGGGAAAACAAAGCCCAAATTCCCTTAATCACCCATTGCAATGAGAAAAACCAAAGAATATATTTCTGATGTTCTCAATGTATATTAGAGAAAAACATTTCATAATGATATTTTCCCCCATTTTAAATTCTTATTATCCAATGAAAGGTTAGATTTTTGTGAATTTTTTAAATAAAAGATCAAAAGGATTAACAATGCAGATTAATTTTCACGGCCTTCTTTGATCATATTTACCAAGGGTGCCGATATTTTTGACCATGACTGTATATATATATATATATATATATATATATATATTTTTTTTTTTTTTTTTTTTTTTTTTTTTTCACATATTAAGTGAGTCTCTAGTAAGTGAGAAAAATTTTAATGTTCAACACAAGCAAATGAAATAATTGGTTCCGAAATTAACCCTCATGCTGAGTTCCAGTAATTTTGACCCAGAAAGGATTTTCTTTTTCCAAAAAATCCTAGTTGTTGTCACATTTGACTGAACTTTCTTTGCTCTGGAGGTCTAAAGTTCTTGGAGGTCAGGCAGGGGGGGCACCAATAATCCTCTCAGCAGTCGATTGTCCATTATAGTTTCCTGATATCTGATTTGGTAGTTGAGCCAAACCAAATGGTTATAGATGGCCACAGGACAGACTCAATGACGGCAGAGTAGAACTGCTTAAGCATCACCTGTGCCAGGTAGAACTTCCTCAGCTAGGAATTACAACCTCTGCTGGGCCTTTTTTTTTTTTGCAATAGAGTCAATGTGAATGTCCCACTTCAGGTCCTGTGAGATGGTGGTGCCCAGGAACCTGAATGACTCTTCTGCATCCACAGTGCTGTTCATGATGGTGAGTGGGGGGAGTGCTGGGGGCGGTTCTCCTGAAGTCCCGAATCATCTCTACCTTTTTGATTGTGTTAAGCTTCAGGTTGTTAAGAATGCACCAGACAGCCAGCTGCTCAACCTCAACCTAGAGCTTCACACTGCTCTAGAGATTTGTTGAAGATCTGTGTAAAGATGGGGGCCAGTTGCTCAGCACAGACTTTTAAATAGTGATGCACAATCATGATTTTTCATGTGACTTACCGATTTTTTACAAGCAAACCGGCCGATTCTGATTTCTGATTTTTTTTTTTTTTTTTTTTAAATCAAGCAACAAACAAGAAAGCATGAAAGTATACATAAACAAGATGTTTATTTGGTATTTAACAGGCCAAACTGGGTTGAAATTGAAAATAACTGTAACCATCTGAAATTAACAACAGTAACTGCACAGTAGGTAAGCTACATTCAATATAAACATAAGTACTGACAAAAGCATTTAGCTGAATCTATAAACTGGCCTTAAATGAAAACATTAACTGTAACCATGTAATTTTAAAGGCAATAACTGCATAGTTCCACAATCCAAATAGCACAACCAAAACACATTCAACACTTCAAACAAAGATGTTACTTAATCAGCATTCAGCATTTGTTTTCATTTTTAAATTTGGTGTAAAGAAAAAAGGTCTTTAACAGTGAAACTAAATAAAACCAAAGTTGGCTATATGGATATATTATTCCAAAATGTTCAATCAAATAATGTTTAGTACAAGGAGTAACAAAGATTCTACAGCAGGTGCTTTTTAAATCAAATTAAGTTAATGTAATTTTAAGGTAAAATAAAAAATAGGCCTAATCATCCTATATCTTACAGAACTGATGTTTACTTCTGGCTTTTCAAAAGTGCATGCGAGTTCTTCTTTACAAAAACAAGCATTTCAGCTTTGTCACAAGTTAGTCTGTTTGGTTTCTCATCCAACACGTGAGAAGCAGAGCTGAACAAACGTTCACCATCTACGTTTGTGCAGGGCGCAGACAAATACGCTCGCGCAACTTCAGCCAGCGCAGGAAAGCGGCTCTTATTTATCCGCGATTAACTTGTCCTTTGCAGACTGTAATCTTCACGTCCTGCACACCGATTTCGAAATACTTCCACACAAATGACATGTTCGCGAATGATTAGGCCTACAAATGTAGTCTGTGCACGCGGGTGCACTTCCGGAAAAATCGGCCAGAAAAAAGACAAAAAAAAACGGTTTATGGCCGGTCAACCGGTGCATCCCTACTTTTAAACAAGCAGGTGGGGCCTGAAGCTTTCCTAGTCTTCTGTTTTCTGAAGACCTGGTTCATGTCCTGTACACAGACCTCATGCACAGTTTGGACGGTAGGAGAGGGAGGGAGGGAGGGGGTTGCAGGGGGATAGGTAAATGTGTGAAGTGCAGATCGAAGAGGGTGGGGAGTATGAGACTGGGCTTTTCCAATCGGCAATGAAACATTCACATCGTCAGCCAGTTTATTCTCTACAAATTGCGGGGTGGTGATACTTGGTGATGTTTCCCAGACCTGTCCAGACTGATTCTGGGTCGTTGGCGGAAAACTGTTTTTTCAGCTTTTCAGAGTAGCTTTTTTAACCACTCTGATCACCTTTGTTAGTCTGTTTCTGGCCTGCTTATACGATTCAACTATCCAAAAAGAAATACAAAACCTGTGCTAAATGAAGGAAAACAAGTTGACAAAAATATCGAATCTAAGATTTTATGATAATTAGGGACGTCCTGATCAGGATTTTTCACACCCCTAATGACCTTCATACTGTCCTCCTCAGTGGGGTGTGATGGTGCAGATGGGCTTGGAAAAAGTATAACTGCAGAAAGTGAAGCATATGCCACGTACCTCAAGGTTCAGCTGGCCCATATGCCATTAATACACACACACCTCAGCATTAAGCCTGACATCCCCTCTGGGCATTTTATCCTTCGAAAGGGCAACATATAGAGCATTTGTGCTACCTGGACCTCCTCCAAAACTGCATTAAACAGTCCTGCAAGCACAATGAAAAATTTGTAATTTATATTTTCACTGGTATAAGTATTGTTTTCCACACACATCAAGATTTAAAATAATCTAGAGAACCACAAAAGTCCATGATTGAATGCTCATAAGTCACAACAGGTGGTTTATCTGAGGTGAGATGTGCCTGTCAACCTTTTTAGCCTTCATGCATTTTTAATACTGCCCATTTTAAATGATGGGCCATGTAAAGCATTACACTGTGGCATTAAAGGCTTTAAAGAAGGTCATGTCAGTAATAACTGCTAACTGATACTTATGTTGATTATAATGTCAAGAGATCCATGCCGTTTATTGACAACTATGGTAGGAGGTTTGATTGATCAATCTGCTAATGTCACCTAATTGTCATGGGGGGATCCCTGATCATGCTTAACTCATGGATGGATTTGACATGGGATAGTGAATATATCTGTCGTTTGTAAGAGCACAAAACCAGATCAGTTTATTATCAGTTCATGTCTCAGTTGTTGAACGTTTTTATGTTAATACAAAAATGTACATGTAAAAAAAAAAAAAAGAACTGGAAATAAAAGCAGTTGGAAGTGAGATGACGTTTCTTTTTTTCTTATTTTGTTTCTAGCAGCTGACAAGCGTATTGATAAATGTAGTACCATTCAACAAAATTAGCTTTGAAGCAGTTTTTACTCAGATCTTGCTAGTAAATTTCACAAATTATTACAAATGACAAGAAATGGTATGCATTCCAGTGTTTCCCCTATGTTTATGGCTTTGGGGGGGCGGCGACCTTGGGGGGGGGGGGGGATTAAACATTCCTTTTATTTATATTTTAATGAATAAACATTAAACAAATCTTATTTTTGGAAAATAAAGGGGATCTAATATTGATAATAACATTGAAGTCATTGTATGATTATTCCTTAAAGATAAGGTTTTACTAGTTTTAGTAATAGTAGTCTATTACCTTCTGCCCGATGTCTTCAGTGAAAGCGAACTTTTATTTTGACGGGTTGCCGTGAGTATATGATATGAGGATAGTTTTTCTCAAATGAAACGGTTAAATGCTAATGAAGTGACTCTCAGAGCAATTCTGGAGATGTTGTTCATGTATTTATGTCCTCATTTAGTGAGACGACAGACATTAATAATCACCGTAAGCGTCACGCGCGCTTCTGTATGAGTAGTGAACAAACCCGCGCGTCTGCGCCATATTAGCACAAAGACAGGCAGAAGTCATATTTAAATAGTCGTTTTGCGGCTTAATATTTACAAATAGGAGTGAGTGAGTGAGAGTGTGTGTGTGTGTGTGTGTGTGTGTGTGTGTGTGTGTGTGTGTGTGTGTGTGTGTGTGTGTGTGTGTGAGCGCGCGCGCAAACCGGGCGGAACTCCGCTGTGCGCGCGATACAGAGGGCGCGACCATGTAACGTAGAGACAGAAATGACATGCCATAGTGCAAATAAGATAAATAACATAAGGCCATTTAGTTTGTTTAATAAAAGAACAAGGTATAGACCTGTTATATAGGGAATGTAACATTGCATGACTTCTTTTGTGGTCTGGCGCTATAGAGAAAATAAAATTAACTTGACTTTCAAGGGGGGCGGGGGGTGCCGGCCCCCTAAAATAATATATAATAATAAATAATAAAATAGGGGAAACACTGCATTCTCTTGTAAAACATACAGTACTTCAATAATCTTTGTTTTATTGACAGCTTCAAAAAAATAGTAATATTTTTGTTACACTGCACTGTCTGATTGATTAAATTGTGTACTGTCCATATGTTACAGTTAAGACACATTTCTTGACCCCTGTAGAAAAAAAAACAAAAAAAAAAACACAAATCTCAAATGTGCTAAATATGTGATTCCACTAAAGGTATGAATACTACTTTTTAAAAATATATATGTTTTAAATAATGTACAGTTACACACTATGAATTTTTCAGTCATGTCAATATAAAGTCCACTGTAAAACTAGCAATAATTACTTACACCTTCTGATTTGGTGTTTTTAATATGGCAGTGCAGGTCAAATCCACATCTGCAGTGATTTGTTCACCTGTCTCTACTTAAGCTTCTTTAGAGATCATTATCATAGAGATTTGCATATACTTTTTCTGTCAATGACCTTGTTTAAATATGTTTTTAACACAGATTTTACGCTGCAAAATAGTGTGTGTGCTGATTGTTAAATAAATCTGTGTTTAATAGTAATATAGCAAAATTTTCCAAGCTTCTTTCCCTTGGGATTCTTACAATTCATTACTTTTTTATTCAACACAAACAGTAAAATTTGACAGTTGTGAATTTGACAAGGTGTAACAGGATCAGGATGTCTGTTAGAATGTAGCGCAGGGAGAAGTCGTGTGGATAACTTGTCAAAATTTACAGGGTGAAGCCAAGGAGTTGTGACAGGGTTACACCTGTTGGGTTTCTGTGGTAAATGGACTGCCACCAAGAGAAGAGCCTGTGTTAACGCAAAATCCATTAACTGACATAATGACTTTCACAGCTTGAACTTTCTCTGTCTTGCACCTTTAAATGACAGAGCAGAGTTCTACATGCTGCCCACCTGTTCCAATTTACAGTTCCTATTCCTCTTTCTTGCTCTCATATTTCCTTCCCACTACGGTCTTGTTGTTCAGTTTGAGAAATGTAGCTAATTGTTTTGTGTAAAAGCTCACAGTGAGATTTCATGTAGAACCACCATTTCACAGTCAGACACTGATCTTCTGAGAGTTCCTTGGTGATGGCGTTGAAGAAGTATCAAAGCCACAAATGGTTCTTGCCCTAATAGTGGCACATTACTAATTCACGACTCGTAGTCCTTTGAGAACTCACTGAAAAGTGAGAAAAAAGATTGAGTCTTAATATTGACTAACTCTTCTCAGCAGGATAATGACACTATGGTGGTCATACTGCTTCAGTGCTGAACTCTTTTAAAATGGCTTTGAGGACCACATGCCCTATTCAATCAACTGGAATAAAATGTGAGGGTTTTAAAACCCTGAACAGCTGACACAAACACATTAGGCGAGACCAGAAACCATGATCTATGGCTTTTTTCCCTATAAAAATATGCTAATATTAACACATTGCAAGAAAAAAAAAATCCATAGAAAAAATTTAAAATATTCCGGCAGAAAATTACCATTACATTTTCTTAGTACCAGTACACAAGTTTACAGACATTTCTTCTTTCAACCCTAAAATACAAAACAATGCAGAATTTAAAAATATAGGTAAAACACCTGTGGGTGTGGGTGTGTGAGTGTGTATGTGCATAAGTATAAGTATATATACACCGGTCATTCCACCAAATCAATGCCTTTTTCACTTGGAAAAATTGAAAAATAAAATTAGTTTAATCAACATTTTTTAAATATCTATGAAACGAAGGCACCTTAAAATGTCTAGATTATATTATGCCATCTCAGGCTTATGGTGGCTGAGAGAACTCTACGCACAGCAACTTCAGAAAACACGTGCAAATAGAAAAAGCACCAGCAAATCAAGAAAACATCTTCATCAAACAACCAAATAAAGAAACGCACTGCAAATGCTCACAACACAACCAAATAAAGAATTTTATTTGCAGCGTGTTTCTTTGTTTGTTTGGTTGTGTTGTGAGTATTTGCAGTGCGTTTCTTTGTTTGGTTGTGTTGTGAGCATTTGCAGTGCGTTTCTTTGGTTGTGTTGTGAGCATTTGGAACGCATGTGTTGTAAATTGACGAAGTTGTTTTCTTAATTTGCAGCGCGTTGAGCTCTTTCGGCCACCATACAGGCTATGTAATTTCACGAGTTCACTCTTACCTATAATAAACTGAGTAAAGATTATGCGTATTTGGCGTGCTGTCCAGGGGGAGGGCTCCGAGCTCGGTAATTGCTCCCGAGCCCAGGGTACTCCCCCTGTCTGGGGAGAGGGGTCCGAGCTCAGCATTTAGCCCGAACCCAGAGCGTTCCCCCCCACCCGAGTGCTCCTCCCCGTGCTGGGGTAGAAACGGGCTGAAGGTGACGAGTTGGGGTGGTGGAGGGATGCTGGAAGACGAGAGATAATGAAAGGTAGGACTGCTTGATTATTTATAGGGGTTCTCTCTCGTGCTGATTGGATAGGTGGTGTGATTGCTGATGAGGAATTGGCCGTGTTAATTATCTGTGCGAGCTCCTCCCGAAATTTGTTAATAAAACATCACTTCACGAGTTCACTCTTACCTATAATAAACTGAGTAAAGATTATGCGTATTTGGCGTGCTGTCCAGGGGGAGGGCTCCGAGCTCGGTAATTGCTCCCGAGCCCAGGGTACTCCCCCTGTCTGGGGAGAGGGGTCCGAGCTCGGCATTTAGCCCGAACCCAGAGCGTTCCCCCCAAAAATGCAATACGTGAGGGACAGCAGCCAGAGAGGTGCGTTGATAACCCCCCAAAATTTGCAGAGCTTAAGATTGGAGGGGTGCTGGACGTCGCTTGAGTAACGGTACTGCTGTGGCCTTCGAGAAGAGAGTTTGGCTCCTGCGGGAGCGGATACTGCTGCGTCAGTGGGGACATACAGATAGGGCTGTGGCCGTGGGAAAATACAGATAGGGTTCATGCGGGAGCAGACACTGCTGCGGCAGTGGGGACATACGGATAGGGCTGTGGCCGTGGGAAAATACAGATAGGGTTCATGCGGGAGCAGACACTGCAGCGGCAGTGGAGACATACAGATAGAGCTCCTGCGGGAGCAGACACTGCAGCGGCAGTGGAGACATACAGATAGAGCTCCTGCGGGAGCAGACACTGCTGCGGCAGTGGAGACATACAGATAGAGCTGCTGCGGCAGTGGGAAAATACAGATAGAGCTCCTGCGGGAGCAGACACTGCAGCGGCAGTGGAGACATACAGATAGAGCTCCTGCGGGAGCAGACACTGCTGCGGCAGTGGGAAAATACAGATAGAGCTCCTGCAGGAGCAGACACTGCTGCTGCAGTGGAGAAATATAGAAAAGGCTCCTGCGGGAGTGGGGTGCTGCTTGGACTGTTGAAGTGGAGATGGGCTGCTATGGGTGGATTTGGTGGGGTTAGAGGGGATGGCTATGGCAGGTCTGAAGTTCGAGTGAACCAGGGATGGATTGGCATTAAAGGGGGTCAGCTGATGAGGGTTCGGTGAGCTTCTTTGATATGGAAGTGGTCTGACAGCATGTAGGTCTTGAAGGCTTCTGACAAATCTGTGGCCTGATGCTGCTGGATACGGGGGAGTGGTTCCCGGGCAAGAGCGTTCAGTGGGATGGGTAGGGGCATGGTGTGGTGGAAGATAGCGAGAAGGGCGAGCAAGGGGAAGAGGAAAGGTAGCTGCTGGAACCACTAGTGGAGGCAAATGCTCAAAAGAAAACAAAAGAGAGGGAGGGAAAGTGAGGGGGAATGGTGGGCACCGGGGACCGTGTTGCTAGCGGAGGCATGCTCATGCTAGACTTGGACGGTGGGGCTACAGGCCATGGGTAGGGGAGGGAGGGAAAGTGAGGGGGAATGGTGGGCTCCGGGGACCGTGTTGCTAGCGGAGGCATGCTCATGCTAGACTTGGACGGTGGGGCTACGGGCCATGGGTAGGGGAGGGTGTTGAGAGTGGGGTGAGGCAAGGGCTGTGGATGGGTCTGTGCTGCTAGCAGAGGCATACTCACTGCGGGCCATGGGTAGGGGGGTGGGGTGAGGCAAGGGCTGTGAATAGGTCTGTGCCGCTAGCGGAGGCGTGCTCATGCTAACGTCTGCTATGGAAGCTGAAGGTCACTGAAAAGGGAAAGGGGTTATTAGTAGCAGCAGGAGAAGACTGAGATGTGTGGACCAGTGCCTCAAGTGGAGGTGTCCTCGTGATAGAGTTGGACGGTGGGGCTGTGGGCAATGGGTAGGGGAGGGGGTTGGGAGTGGGGTAAGGAAAGGGCAGTGGATGGTTCTGCACCACTAGCGGAGGCAGCCTCACGCCAGTGTTTCTATGGAAGCTGGAGGTCACTGGAAAGGAAAGGGAGTTAGGGGTAACGGGGGAAGGGACATGTGGGGGCCTGCGTTGCAAGTGGAGGCAGCCTTGCGCTTGCTTCAGCTGCTGTATGTCATGGGAGGGGAGTAGGGTTTTGTGACATCCTGCAGAGCCTGAGTATTCTGCACCGCTAGCGGAGGCGACCTCATGCCAGCGTCTGCTATGGGGATAGAGGAAATTGGAAAGGAAAAGGAGTAAGGGGTAACGGGGGAAGGGACATGTGGGGGCCTGTGTTGTAAGCGGAGGCAGCTTCGCGCTTGCTTCAGCTGCAGGCCATGGGGGTTTGTGCCATTCGGGGAAAAGACTGTAGAGCCTGTGCAGCCTGCACTGCTAGCAGGGGTGGCCTCATGCTAGTGTCCGCTACGGGAGCTGGAGGCCGCTGAAAAGGAAAGGGGTTAGGGGAGGTAGAAGTTAAGTCTGAGATGTGAAGGCCTGCGTTGCAAGCGGAGGCAGCCACATGCTTGCATCTGCTGCTGTAGGCTGAGGAAAAAAGGGGAGTGGTTTGTGACTTTGGTGGGACATGCTGAAATGTCCTGGTAGCCTTTTTTTTTTTTTTTTTCCCAGATTTAGCAATTTCTCAGACTACCTAGTAACTTGCTTTAAAAAAGCAAGTAGCAACAATTGTAGTTATTTTTAAAATTTATTTGGCAGTCTTTAAAAAGTGATGATGATGAAAGGCATGCATTTTTCGCTTAACCACACAAAATGAAAAGTATTGACATGGCTAGCCAGCTAAGCGGCACATCGGCTGGTAATGTTAGACACTTGAGAGGTGCCAGCAGTACGCACTTCATATGAGAAGTAAGTTGTAGGTTGCACTTGTTCAATAATTGTTTGTGATATGCCTTGATTTTTAGTTTGTACTTATGATTGTTAATCATTACTGTTGGTCCACTGTGATCAACAGTGAAAACTTCTCTTCCACTGTTGAAGTTACTGACTTACCTGTCCATCCATTTAAATAAAATGAGTAAATTAAATACAGGTAAAATGCTGGTGAAAAATAAAAATACAGAAAGTTTGAGTAATTCCAGCGTGTGTTCTAAGCACTTGCGTCATGGTTACATAACATTAACTTCCGATGATGTCGCGACATCATTTAACAACAAATAATCTGCCTTTAGCGATATTGACCTGAAAATTATTTGGTAATACTGGCAGCCTGCACCGCTAGCGGAGGCAGCCTCGCACTAGTATCTGGAAACAGAAGGCCTGGCTGCATACTGCGCTGTGGCCGGAAGAGCTGAGCCGAAGCGAGAAGCGAGTAAGACTTTCCTGCGGTGAGAACTGGGGCGCGGCCCAGGCTCGTTGAAGGCCTGCTACTGCGACCCGACGTTCGCGGAGAGCCGGGTCTTGTGTGGGACAATGGTGGTGTCGAGCGAGGGGAGTTCGGTGCTTTACTCGATCTATTGGCCGCCTTGGAGGCTGGAGTGGATTTAGGAGTGAGGTTGGCTGATTTGCGGGGTGACAAAATAGATCGTACAGATGCGTTTGTTTATTTTCCACGAGAACGGAGTGTCGGAATTAATCAGCGTTTGCCTCTGGATTAAAATACTGTCCACTTTCCGATCAGAGGAATTGTTTGGCGCGGCCGAATGGTACGAGCAGGCCGGGGAAGTTGGAAGTGTCGGCAGTGGAGGCGAGGTTAAGTCCCCGTGTCGGGGAATCTTATTGCTGGTTGAGCAGAGCGACAGAGCAGCTGTTTCTGGCGGAGAAGTAGTAATCCTGGGCCGGCGGATTGCTGCGGAGGATCCGAAAATCCCGAGTATAGGTCTCATTGTTTGGACGGTAAAAAGAAGGAATCTGTGATTAAATGGCAAAAGGAGCGAACCGAATGCTGGAAGACGAGAGATAATGAAAGGTAGGACTGCTTGATTATTTATAGGGGTTCTCTCTCGTGCTGATTGGATAGGTGGTGTGATTGCTGATGAGGAATTGGCCGTGTTAATTATCTGTGCGAGCTCCTCCCGAAATTTGTTAATAAAACATCACTTATTATTTTATGACAATTTTTCTACCTCATGTTTTGAATTTTTTGTCAACCCTGTTACCGACACAAGAATTAGATACTAGTTTAATCAGAACTATGTGATAGTTTTCACATATATGAACAGCATTTTAGTCCCTCTTTTCTTTGTGATTGTTTAAGATTTTGGAATTTTTTATAGTTTTATATTTGTCATTCAAATGACCAAGAACTTCCTAATTATGGAGGGTGACCACATACCAATTAAGAAAAATATATATTTTCACAAGAGAGATGTTAATAAAATGCTTTGTCCAAAATAAAATGTAGTTAAAGTTACAATGGAAAAACCTGGAAGGCTGTATCAAATATACTTTTTTTATGAAATTGATGACAGAAATTAGATTGACAGAACACATATTCTTCAGCACACTGCACATATTTGTTTACATTACTGTAAAGTTTTACCATTTTAAATTACATTATATTGTTTTGCACTTGGCATAGTTGTATGACAATAGTAAACAGTAAACAGTTTTTCAGTTAAAGTCAGTTCATTGTTGATTTAGCACATTATATTTCTAATGTCTTAAGAGTATTGTGATTAGATAATGTGTCCATCTGTTTGTCTGTGTCCCCTCACAGAACTTAAAATGTACTAATCAAGTTCAATTATTATGCAAGGAAGATGATCAGATCTGGATCTTTCTGTGATCATCTGAAACCAGACCAAGATCTCGAAATTTGCTGAAATTTGGTTTCACTTTCCTTAATACTGCAAAAATGGAGTGAAGGTCTGCAGTCACCTTGTTGCACTTGTTTGTAATTGAATTTACGTGGATTCGTTATTGACAATGAGTTATGGGGAAAAAAATTAGTTTTGTTGAGACTGATCATCCTATCCTGGCCATTAACAACAACAATATAGTGAAAGTGACGTGACGTGACATGACATGTGGACAAGTATGGTTACCCATACTCAGAATTTGTGCTCTGCATCTAACCCATCCTAAGTGCACACACACACAGAGGTGAACACACACACACACCGTGAACACACACCTGGAGCAGTGGGCAGCCACTGCAGACACAATCTTGTTTCTCACAGTCTGAGGGTCCTTTAGGGTTTTTTTTTGTTTGTTTGTTTGTTTTTTTGCAAATTCCAAGTGTGTTTTCATGTCTTCACTGAAGAGAGTATTGAGTCTTGCCACACTGCCATAAAGCAGAGATCGGTGGAGTGTTGCAGTGATGTTTGTCTCCCATCTACACATATGATCATGGAGCTCAACTAGAGTGACCATCCATTCTTGGCCACCATTCTAACCAAAGCCCTTCTCCATCAATTGCTCAGTTTGGCCAGGAGGCCAGCTCTAGGAAGAGTCCTGGTTGTTTCAAACTACATGCTTCTGTGAACCTTCAATGCAGAAGATTTTTTCTGAACTTTGCCCCAGATGTGTGGCTCAATGCAATCTTGTTTCTAAACTCTACATGCAGTTTTTTGTTTTGTTTTGACCTCAGGGCTTGGTCTTTGCTCTGATATGCATTTTCAGCTGTTAGACCTTTTATTATGACATGTGCCACAGGTTTGCCACAGGTTAACTTCACTTCAACTTCAAGTGTAGTAGCATCTACAAGCAATATGAATGCTCCTGAGCTAAATTTCATCTGTCTCAGATAAGGGTCTGAATACTTATACAATGGAATCATTTAAGATTTTTATTTATAATAAACATGCAAAGATGTTAAAAACCTGTTTTTGGAGTGTAGATCGATGTGGAAAAAAGTTATTTAAAGCAGTTTAACATAAGGCAGCAACATAAAAAAAAATGAAGGGGTATGAATACTTTCGCAAGGCACTTTATATGCAGTATATACACCAATGAGCCTTACATTATGACCACAACCAGCCTAGAGCAATGAGCAAATTATTTAGCAGGTGCTTTCAGTCAATAGAGTGTTCAAAATGGGAAAAGCTGTCAAATTATCTGAGTTTGATAAAGGACAAATTGTGATGGCATGGCAATTCGGAACTTCGATGTTGGAAATGGTGCACTTTGTGGGTTGTTCTCGTGCCACTGTAGTGAGTACGTATCAAAAGTTGTGCACAGACCTATTAATGCCTTGGCCTCCAAATTCACCCAAACATTTGTGGTTTGGAAATGTGAGTTTGTAATATATCTCTGCAATGTCAGAGAACTTGAGGACCTGCTGTTGACATTATTGTAACAGATACCCCAGGAGACCCATTGCCGCCTACATAGGTCTCCCGGGGTATCTGGATGTCCTACAGGTTATTAGTTAGTTGGTCATCAGTTGGTCATAATTTTTATGGATATTAAATATTTATTATGTTTAAACTTATAAGAAGCAAAGAGGAGGATATACACTCAAGTCTACAAAATAGCCATAGTGACAGCATTGTAATATAATAGTATTTATGTATGCTTAGCTTTAGAAACACAAATATCTTTACAAATCCATTATATCACATATACATTCTTACTTGTAGTAGTGTTACTTTCAAGTTACACTACTACAACTACACTAATTTGAATCTGCTCGGTTATACCTTTGTCTTCTTTCCTCTTCCTGTACAGAATACTTGACCAAAGAAAGGATTCATGGCTCTTGCAGCTGTTCAAATCCTCTTCCTCTCCCAGGAAAATTGCTCTCTTGAGGAGCACACACAGAGGTTTGTAGATCTCATCCGTCTCATCCATTACAACAATGACTCTGTATGTTTTTCTGGGCAAGACTTAGCTCAAATTAAAGCACGTCTGCTCAGAGATGGCCCTCGAGGGATGTTTATTGACTGGGTGCTTCTACAAAATGGATCCCCCTTCACCATAGGCGAAAGAGAGGAGGATTTCACTATACCCCCAGTCAGACTGTCCAGCTTCTCATCAAGCCTACTATGAAAGGTGAACCTGAGCCCACCATGGACCAGAAGAGGCTATGTCCACAACAGAGCCAGAGTCTGCAGCTATGTGCAGCCCAGAGGAAAAGCCTGCCGCCCAGTCTGACCATGTGTGTGCCAGTTCCAACACCCATCCTTAGGTCAGTTGTCGCTCTACCTCCACCACAGGCTCCCAGGCCTTCAACTGCACCTCATTCCTTCAAACCTTCGGCTTGTTTGGGCTCCTTCTTTCCTTTGGCTCCACCTTGGCCGCTCATCACCGTGGTTTTTGCCTTGCTTCTCCATAGTTCCTTCCACCATCCACTCCTCTGTGGCTCCTTCCACCATTAGTTTCCCCCTTGGTCTGTTTTGCCACCAGTCCTGACACTTACTCCTCTATCTCACCCTTCGTTCGCACAATAAGGTCCCATTTAGGCACTGTCATTGTTTCCTGCTCTTCCTTTGTGTTATTTTGATTGTCATGGTTTCTAGTATGTTTGATGGCACTGAACATTTAATCTAATTACTCATTAAATTCAATGAATTACTCCTATTTAATCCATATCTATAGGTATGAACCTAAAATGGTTAACATTTGTATATCTCTGAAGTTGTATATACAAAAAATGCTTACACATTGGATTATGTCAATAGACTGATAATGTACAAAACATATGAAAATGTAGGGTATGCAAGAACCACACAATTATGAATACCTGCCAATCACATTGGTAATTTTTTTAAATATTTTTTACACAGAGCACTGTCACCTCAGGAGAGAATTGGTCATGATGACAATTATTTCACCCTGTAACTACTTTCTGTTAGGTTAAACTGTTTGTATAGTGTTAAAACTCACTCAGTGCCGTTGCTTTCACCTATTATTAGCACAGATCTACTGTGTGTAACCAGGACTAAAGAGAAAAGCTATAAAATCAAGATATACCACAGATCAAATTAATCTAAGAACACATCTTAAGGGAAAGGCATTGAAAGCTAACAGCTCTTTCTCTGCATGTTTGTGCATGTTTTACAAAAAAAAAAAAAAAAAGTGTCCAATTATGCTCTTTAGAAAAGCATTCAAATTTACCTCCAAATGTCAAATAAAAGCAAGTACCCCAGAGTGCAATCTGGACGATGGGGCGGGGTGACACATTGGGCGGGGCAACACGTGTCGCTCCTCCTACCCCCAATTCCATTGGTTTATAACACGGCAAATCTATTGGTGTAGACCCGAGCATGCGCATTCCTTTGTGTACAATTTTGTAATTGATTTGGCCATATTACAGAAATATTATGTGCTAACTCTAGAATCATAGGCCTATCTTAATTATTATCTGTTTAGTAACCATGGTAATTTTAGTCAGATGAAGTCATTGTTTTCAAATAAACTTTTGATGATGGCACCTCCGGGTTCTTCAGGCTGAATAGCGCTGCATTCATATTTTCTTGAGGATCTGCTGGCTGTTGGGATTTTATACGCAAATGATGATAATTTACTGTATTTTAGAGATGGACAAACATGAACATAAGCAGCTGATTTTACGTTTTAAAGCACAACCGTTTTTTTGTTGTTTAAAGAGATGAGTTATAGCCTACGTTGCTCAATGCGTCACAAACTTGTAGGTTAAAAGTGCTAATAAAATGTTTTCATGGCAAGCTCAATGTTTCCTTGTTTATATCTTAATAACATATTTGAGCCTATATTAATTCTCTTACAGTTTTTAAAGGTTCCTATCTTATAGTAAATAAGTGTCCGTGACATCAGACATTAAAAATCCAATTATTTATGTATCCACACCCTCATTGTGTGTGTGTGTGTGTTCTAATCTGTGTACGGGATGAATTTATATTCAGTTATTAACACTCCATCATTGTAGCCATATCTGCATAACTATCGAATATTAAATCACTCAGAGCTGTAAATCTGTGAAATAGGTACGAGAGCACTTTTAATGAGTAAAAGAGATTTTCTCTGTGATTAATATTTTTTTTTATTTATTAAAGACTATAATAATTTAAAATCAGTATGCCTAATGTAGTACAGTGATTCCTGGTTCTTTTTAAAGGATTGAGCAACAAAACCAGTAATTTAATTTGTGCATATAGCATATATAAAAGTATGAATAAAAATGTTGCAGGGAGAATTAACATTTATTGCTTAAATACGCACTAAAGCACATTAATAATAATATTTGCTGTAGGTCAGATTTAATAAACAAAAACCATTTAAAATAGGCCTATATGCAAAAAAAAAAGGGGGGGGGGGGGGGTTGTCTTTCAGCAAGGTTTTTATTCCCATTATCCACACATAAAACCCCAGTTCACGCTGATGGACAATTTGGTATTATTGCCTTATTTGTCACCGCAGTTCTTTTAAAAAAAAACATTTGCGGGTTTGTCCTATGTCTTACTGAACTACAGTGAATTATCATCATATACTAAGTTTTTATTCACCGATCGTAAAATAAAGAATATAGGCTACATATAAATATACATTATTCAAAACAGCTAAATCTCAAACAGTGGATCATTTTTATCAACATCGCCCAGCTAAAACTGCTCAAAGTTTAAGTATGCCTGCTTCTAATATCTGACTTCATTTAGAGCAACCCACCTGTTGAGATTGAGGACCACTATTTACGTTCATCACACAGAAACATAATTAATATTTCTCATAGGTGAGGCTATTTATAACATAGGTAGGACTAAATCATGACCACAATTTAAGAATTTGTTCCCCAGACTTAATTTGTTCCCCAGACTTAATTCAAAGGCATAAAAATGCCCTTAAAAATCAATTCCAGGGGGACTATTATTATTATTATTAATGGGAAAAATGATTTCTGACCATGCTTTGGACATAACCATATTTTACATGACTAATGTAGTGTTTTATACATTATTCTACATTAAATGCAAAACGTTTGCTATATTAGTATAGCAAAACGTTTTAATAGTTTCAAAGTGGAACTCATTTTCTAAAACTGAGAACCACTTATTTTTACACACAACTATACAGTACACCCATGCAAAAAAATCCAATTTGAGCAGATGAGCTGGCTTTGCCCACCGTGACCCAATTAACCTTTCATGCAAGCATACTCTTTCTCCCAGATGCTAAAAATATAAGCTTGCCTTAGTTAATAAAAATATGACTGGACTTCACTCTAAATAATGCATTGATGGTGATTTAAGAGATTAATGACTAAGATATGTGACAGCCAAAGCACTGGGTGGCCCTTACACCACTTCAACATATATATCAAATCAATCTCTCAGTAAATACAACTTGCTGATCCAAATACCTACATATGACCCACTACTCAAGAGCAGTTTTTGTTGGTACTAAAACACTGCCTAAAGGTGTTATCATGTACACATGTAGTGCTTTCTCACCTGTCAGTGAATGTGCTCAGTGAACAAACCTAATGACTGAACATATTTGTTTCTGTCATGTCATTGTAAATAACAGCATGTAATTTCTTTGCCACTAGCAACATCAAAATGAGTTGAAAAAAAAAACAATGATTTCCAATGTTCGCAAACAGACTTCCCAAACCAACATACTCTTTATAAGGAAACATCAATCTAGCAAACATCACTCTGGTGCTGTATTCAGCTTTTTTGAGGATATATATATATAGCCTGAAGATTGTTATTATGCATGTTTATATATATATATATATATATATATATATATATATATATATATATATATATATATATATATATATATATATATATATATATATATATATATATATATAATATTAAAGAAACAGTGGTACTACAAAGAGGTCTCTCATTGGCTTGGCTGTTAAGGAAAATTTTATGATAGTTGAGTGTTAAACTGTGTCCTAAAACTGAAGCAGCATAAAAAAAATCTTAGAAAATAAAATAGATTTTTTATGTTGTTTCAGTTTCAGGACACAGTTTAACACTCAACCATAATCCATTAAGATGATGTCTATATAAATTGTGTATTATTAAGCTGTTTTGCTCTAGGTAGGTCAAGAGCAAAAATTTCCTTAACAGCCAAATCAATTTCACCATCATATTCCTTTAAAAGCACACCACCAATTGAACAAATGTATTTACAGACCCATAATTACTGGGTCATAAGTAAATAGCCTAAGGTTATTAATGCACATCATTTTTAGGTAATATTACACTTACATGGTCCATTTGAAATGCAATTCTGTACGATACAGTAAAAGACAGTTTTCCTGCAATGTTGTTCCACCTCTGAGAAGCTATACCTCAGAGTGCAAAATATCATCTTCTACTGTACTGAACATGCTTCTCACACACATGCACACTCTCACATTTTACCTCAATTGCACACAACGCATATGCAGTAAAATGATTTAAACTCATATGCACACCTCATTTTCAGGTAATCCACATAACCTGCTCCATCTTATCTCCAAATTCAACACACAATCATGGCCACCACATACAGGCTATCTTCATCTGTTTAATAACAGTTATAATTACGTCTTATCGGCACCCAGTTACAGCTGCCCAGCCCAGGGAGCATCTGTTATCAGAAGAGCGCAGTTTGCTAAATAGCATGATGTGAATTCATGATATCTGGATGCTTATTAAGCTAGCTTGTGTGTTTGTGGGTTGCAGTTGTTTATCATCCTAATATGTGTGTACATATGCATGTCTGGAGGAAGGGCAGCTCCAATATTATCTGTTGGCATATTGCATACCCGTGTGTGTATGAATGCATGTGAGTGTTCTAGTTTCCTAATCTCAATAATGAGGACTGGGATGTTATTAAGCTGGCTTATAATGGCAAATATAAATTATGTGTATGCGTTTCAAACATATCCATACTTTGGGGACAGAAAAAGTAGTTAACAAAATCAGATAAAAGTTCCATTGGTTGAAAGTTTCCGAAAGGGCACAAAGTTCAAGAAGTTTTCAAAAACATAGTAGAACATCATGTGTTAGTTTGGGTAAAGGTTACAAAAAAATAATTAGCTTTATTAATGAAGAATAGAAGCCAGTGTAGAGCATCCAGCCTTTTATATAGCTAGACGAAGACGAAGACTAAGACGACGAAGACGAAGACGAAGACGAAGACAAATTTTTAGAAATACTACTGCTGGGGGTACTTCTGGGGACACACATAATTCTACTACAACTAATAATAATAATGATTATTATTATTAGTATTAATTAGTCAACCCCCCATTATGCTTAGTTATAGCAAACAGTGCACAAAGACAAGGGACAATGATAGGAGGTGTGAGAGGGAGGCTGGAAGGGAATATGTGACAGAGGGGGTTTTCTGGGCAGGTGTATGCAGCCCACACACAACAAAGCGTGACTCCCAGCACAGGGAGTGCAGCAGATAGGGGAATGTAACAGGACAGGCAGGTAATTCAGGGCAGGCAGACAGTTCAGGCATGACCTCCGTGGGACAGACAGTCAGTTCAGGGGTAGACGGCACCACTTCAGGAGGAGCAGTGCCAGCATGTGCAGCCAAGACACACAATATGGCGACTCCCATTACAGGAAGAGCCTCTGACAGGGGAACGACCTCCATGGGGACGTTGACAGAAAAAGACTGGGGATATCAGAATAAAAAAGTCTATTAAATCCTGAATCCTACCTCAGCAGTGGTACAGTGGGCAGGGCTTTTCTCTGCACCCTCGCTCTCCACTGTTTCATCCACCGTCGCGTGTGTTGTTGCCTGCTCTCGCACCTGGTCAGTGGCTGAAGAGGCTCCGGCTCTAGAGTGATCCTCAGCTCTGCCGCTCCTTCTGGTGATGGCTCGTCGATTGCGGCAGGCTCAGTCTGCGGTGGACTCTGGCTGAAGCTCCACACAGCAGGGTGATGGTCGCCTGGGCTCTGGGTCCGGAGTGGGGCTGGTGTAGTTTTTGGAGAAGTCCACTGTCAGTGGCGATCCACAGGACACCAGCACCCACTCTAATACTCCGCAGCGCTCCCTCGAGGACCCTCCCTGGACAACTGTGCATGTGTAGCGGTGTTCAGTTTGGTGTGTAAGATCATGCTCAGGCAGTCATCCGGGAATTCTTTCATATGTTCCTTGAGGGAACGGTACCCCTGCTAAAGGCAAAGCAGGTGAACGGTGGCAAAGTGATCCATGAAGGGACCAATAAACAAAAACAAAAAATAAATGGGGGTAAATCACACCGCTTTTCTTTCTTTTTGGTTGGTTATTCTGCCACACTGCTGTGAGATTGAAGGTAGAGGCGGACGAAGAAGAAGATCAATTTAAATAGGGTATTTATTCCACAAGACACAGGTAATCCACAATCTGCACACGTGAGGTACAATCAATAACCAACCTGCCGTCATCCTGGCATAGTCATGCCAAGTTCTGCGCATGCTGCTTTGCCAATCCTTTGTTCGCCTTGTCTGCATGTTTCTACAGCTATCGTCTTTTTTTTCTGCCCGTTTCATTCTTTTTTTATGTTCTTTTGGTGGTTCAATGTCAAGCTTGCAGATGACCGGATGATGTTGGGCTGCAACCGTCTCATACTGAATGGCTTTCACATTGAACAAGGTCTTCAAATCATATCTTCTGACTAGGATGAAGTCAGTTTGTGACTTCTTGTTGCCACTGCAGTAGGTTAAGAGATGGGATGGCTGATTGCAAAACTATGTCTTCATGATGATGAGGTCATGTGCACTGGAGTATTCGAGGATTCACTCACCATCATCATTTCAAATGTCATAGCTGAATACCCCATGACAGATGTGGGTGTCTTTCATTTAATAATAGTAATGGTAATGAATAGTAGTAGTAGTAGTAGTAGTAGTAGTAGTAGTAGTAGTAGTAGTAGTAGCAGTAGTATTTCTAAAACATTTAATTATAATTTATATTTAAATTTTTTAATTATATAGGAAGTCTGAAAATGCTAAACTTTTTTGGGGGGTGGGGGGTTGTCTATAGTAATTAAAATAAGCTTTACATTAAAATAATAGCAGTCTATTTAAATGACACTTTAGTGTCAGTTTGTGCCATGTCTGACTCACTGGTGTCATATCAGGTCTTAGCAAAAGAAATGCTGGAATTATCCCATTACTGTAGAATATAATCAGCACCCAGTGCAACTCTCAGATTTACGCTTGCAGTGAGATAGTCTTACTGCAGCGCTTTGGATCATGTTACTGTCTGTTTTCTTTAAGGCTTAGTCATCCAGGATTATGAATCCCAAAACTGAAATGTTTCCAACAGTATGGACAACATGATTCTCCACACACTCTTAAATTTTTCTCTCTAGTTATTTCAATATTAATACAGTATCTCTAAAGTTTGCTCTTACAAGAATTTTCCAGGTTCAATGTTAAGTTCAACTCAATATTTTTCCATAGAAAATAATGTTTGCCTCATGCCTGTAGTCTACAAGACATGTAAACATTATTTTGTAAATATATCTACCAGACACATTATGTTCCTGTCATGACTACACAAACCCAGAAAACCATGTAAATTTGCATCACACATGCAATGATAACAGAGATTTACAGTTTAAAACAACTGGAATGATCTACTGTCTGACACAAATAAACATTTTGGTATATGAATCAACAAATGCTCTCTAACCAAAATAAAAGCTGTATATTTTGGTTTTTATAACCCTTCCTAAAGCGTTGCCCCATGGACTTCAATGGACCCCTTTCACATACAGGTTTGCACAGTTCTAAAACATTGTAAAGCTACACTGTAAAAAAAAAAAAAAACAAAAAAAAAAACACATTTTTCAAAGTTGAAAATAAAACAAAAATTACTATAAGGAAATACGATTTCAGAACTTGTATTATATGTTATTAACAGAACTATTACTTGCTATTGGTTTGTAACTGTTAATGAAAATTACTACAAATTCAAAAAAAAAAAAATTCAGAATAGCAAAGTTTTTTATATATTTTTTTTTATTTTTTAAGTACTGTGTTTTATAATACACTGTGTTTTATTGCCTTGACATTAAGGTAATAATGGTTAATGCTGCTGTGTGAATTTCAAATACATTGGCTGAGAGATGGAAAAAAAATGATTTTTTTCTCTCTTCCGACCAGTAGAATCAATCTTTCAATATTTTTTTCCTCTTTTGAAAAAAGAGAATGATAAGAATGCAATCATGTTTTTTACTACTTGTGAAAATGAGAATTTGGAATGTCCATGTATCGAAGTTTCCATTCACCACTATTGAAGTTTGCCCAACTATGGCAACTTCCACTTCTGAGAGACCTTGAAAAGTGAAAAGGGTCCATTTTAAGTGCAAACTTAAAGAGATAGTTGTTTTTTGTTGTTGTTGTTTTTGGGGTTTTTTGCCCTAATTTTTTAATTCTAATTTCATCATCATTTACTCACCATACAATTTGTTTCAAGTTGTTTTTCCTTAGTACAGAAGTCATGGGGACCAGTAACAACTTGGTTACCCACATTCTTTAAAATATCTTCCTTTATGTTAGAGAGTATTGGGTCCATCTTGTCAAGTCCTAGTCCTTAACCAATTGAATCTGAGTCAGAGACCTTTATTAATGTCTTTATATATTTTTTTATATCTTTAATTTTATGTTGTTACTTTTTCTTTATCGTTCATGTTACTGTATACATGACATGGATTTGTCGGTTCTGTACTGTAATTTCTAAGTCCAAAATATAGAGTCCATGTCAAGTTTGAGACCAAATCCTCCTGAATCCAGGTTTATTCATAATTGCAATCCAAGTTCGAGTATGAGTCCAAGTACCCTAACTCAAATGTTAGGGTACTATCTTACCCTGTTCATCATATTCCTTTCATTTTTTTACTAAGTCTGTCTGGCATCTCATTATATAAAGTTCATGGGAATCCAGGTCAGGAGAGATCATTTATACCTCTATAAAAGTAAATTATGACAGAGCCTTCAGAACACACTGCAAAACTATTCCTTGCTAAACTAGTCTATTGTGCTCGTGAGATCAGGTGTTGTTCATGAAAAGGCTTTTAGGATGAAAAGCAGCACTTTGGTGTTCAAATTGAAGAAATGTTCACCTTCAATTACAAGGGCAGAAATTAGCAGTCTGTCTCTTTTGGTTGAGAGATGGGCAGTATTAATACATGTATTGATTGTGATTAGATAGGAAATGACATTAGGTTGGTTTGTGACGCAGAGCATGAGGGAAGCTAAAAATAGAGGACAGCTGAAAAGCCACAAAATGATTAGAAGGGATAATGTAGGCTAAAAAGGAGAGGGGGAGGGGGTGTGTGTGTGTGTGTGTGTGTGTGTGTGTGTGTGTGTGTGTGTGTGTGTGTGTGTGTGTGTGTGTGTGTGTGTGTGTGTGTGTGTGTGTGTGTGTGTGTGTGTGTGTGTGTGTGTGTGTGTGTGTGTGTGTGTGTGTGTGTGTGTGTGTGTGTGTGTGTGTGTGTGTGTGTGTGCATTCACAGATGCCAGTGTCTGAATGTGAAGGATTTAGTTAACCAACACGGCTTAGATACACACTCATTTTATGCTCCAGCAGAACATGTTGATACTAGAAAATCTTCAATGGTAAATGTTTCATCTCATGGGGGTGTACTTGTCCACTTAATTTTAATGACCAAGTATTACTGCAATCCTCTAAAGAACTGGATTCATTCATCAAATGATGTAGTACTTTGAAGGAAGCAGCAGGGCCTAGCAGAATGAGTTGGAATGAGTTCACTTTTAATAAGGGTCAGAGTGACGCTTGTCTGAATATACTAATAGTGTAGGAGGAAAAAATCATCACATTTCACAATCACATTTCTGTTGCCAACTATATCCTTCTGAACTGTATCTAACATTTAAAAATCTGTCGTAATTTGGACATAATTGGTTAAATGGGTATTCAAATCACTTAATAAAAACGTAATTGCAAAAAAAAAAAAAAAAAGCCTATAGTTACACCCACAGATGTAGCAGAAAACATTTTGGTCATATCTGCATTTTCTTCTGTCACTGGCCAAAATTCCAACCTTGAAATCAGGATTAGGTATAATATTAGGTATAATATTATGTTAAGAGTCTTTCATATATGTGAAAATCTGTATGAATTGAACAAAAAGTTCTGGTTCAGGTGATGATGGGAATTATGTCTTTGTGGTTGTTGGCTGTCAAAATAAAAAATGCTGCAATATGGACATCATATTTTCTGAGAAAGTATGCCATTCCAGAACAGGCTTATTTTTTTTTTTTTAGAATCAGCACACCAAAATTAGTGAGCAACAAATATTGGATTTCATTAAGCAAATATGAGGCAGTGCTTTTTTTAATGAATAAATATTATTGCTACAAAAAAAAAGAATCATACAAATCATGTTTTTAAATTCATTTTAGATATTTAGAAATGTCCCAATTTTTGTAAAATAGTTGCAAAAATGTAAATAATAATAATATAATAATAATGTTAAACTGAGCTCTCTTGATGCTAACAGTCAACATTTTCTAAAGGCTGAGCAGCACCGATCATTTGATGAAAAATGTGTTTATGGGCCTATTTTGTACCTTATTTGTAGAAAGGATCATATTCTTTAAGAAATGCATTTCTGATTTATGGTTATAGTGAATTATATGTTGTGTGGTTTATGCCACATTTCTAGAGTGGGGAAATATACAGCACAAACCAGTAAGTCACGATTTCTGTGATGAGCTATGCAGATACTTAGTACACTGAGTTCTTTTGTCGCAATTTTAAAGACTAAAACATACTGTCATCTAGCTACACAAATATGGTTTCATATGCTTTTGTTTTCCAACACCTATCAGAACACAGTTCATAAGCAAAGGAAGTATGAGTTCTATTCTAAGCTTTGCCAAAGAGACACAACAGCAAATAGCTGAAACTGTTATCTACATTCAGTTTTTCCTCTTTTAGGTCAACTATAGTCATGGAAGAGCAGCCGTTTTAACAGAATCTTATTAAGTTAGATAGTTAATGGATAAAGTTAATGTATAGTTTTATATAAACATCCAGTCTAATGGCTGCCAAAAATTAAGCTTTGCCAGGAATAAATTATATTTTAAAATATATTAAAATAGAAAACAGTTATTTTAAATCGTAAAACAATTTCAGAATATTACTCTTTTTACTGTATTTTCAGTTGACCATAAGAGACTTTTCAGCAGTTGTGTACTGTAGGTTTCTTGTTGTTCGGAGAAAGAAACCAGAAAAAGGGAATTAGATTCGGATGACTAGAAATTAATTGGCCTAATAATTATAAGATTTAATTCAGCCAAAGTCTGCGCTGTGGTGAATGAAAGGAGCCCAGTGAAGCAGAACAGATCCAGAGGAGTAAAATTCTGTTCTGTGGGAGCAAAACAACCATGCCAGCCAGACTTGAAGGAGTGTGTGTGAGAGAGAGAGATAGAGGTGACAGATGAGTCACAGGCTCGCCTACATCTAAATCATTGGTAATATAATATAATGGCAGATTAAATAATTGTCTAATGTAGATGATCAAATCACAGCTCACTACAAATTGTCTGGGGACCCTGCTGCCACCCCTAGGTTTTCTTCATGTGCAAATTAATACACAAAAGCACAAAGCTACAATGTTTAATTGTTTAAAGCTTGTTCAGTGTCAGTTTTTCTGTCACAAGTGGAGAATATTAAAACACTATGTTAAGCATATGATGTTTTAAAACCAGCTTCTTTTTATCAGAGGGCAAAGTCTGGTGAGTTTGAGTGAAAAGCAGATATCAGAGGTCCTGCTGTCCTCTTGCATCAGAGCTCTGCTTTCATCTGCCATAAAGCTCGGGGCAAAATCTGCTGACTTGCAGTCTCCATCCTCAAAGTCAACGGGTGAATCTGGTTAGGTAAAACCAGTTTTAGAGAAAACTGGGATAAAAAAATGTAAAAAAAAAAAAGTTAATGAGGTCCAGAACTTTGTCTGTTTTTGATTCCATTACCTCTTTTATTTGATGTGTAAAGACGGACATTGAATCACATTAAGCGAAAAGGGCAATACTCAAGAGGTGGCCGTTCCCTGCATCTACAGCGAATGTAGATCCTGTTTAAAATAGCAGGAGGGAAAGCCCTACCTGTATAGCTTTTGTGCATGGAGAGTTAGTTCTCCAAAATCTACCCTGAACACCTGCAGGTAGGGAAAACTGTGGATTTGCCTCTGGAATACAGTCAAGGGCAGGTCAAAGCTGAAACCAGGGCTGCACTGCCCTGTGATACACTAACACACGTGAGCCGTCTAGGATATCGGATTGACCTTGATGACCTCAAAGCTTGCAGCCTAATAGAAATAAAAACAGACACATTTCATAATTCCACCACATTTTCCCCACATTATCACTGAGAATCATGCTGCTTGAGCTGTCATATTTCCATATTAGGTCATTTTATCTCTGTCACCAGTAAGTGATTAACAAGACATTTTCATTGCAGCAGGGATTAATATCTCCCTCACTCCTAATCCTAATCTATATGCAGCCTGTAGAGTGTTTCCAGCCACAGTGATTTGATTTCCAGGGTGATAGATGGCCAGCTGTCCTCATGTGCTTATTCATGATGGCCAGATACTTTTTTTTTTAATGCTGGAGTGCTTTGGGTTAAATCTGGTAAAGAGTGCAGCTGATTCAATTATTAATTTCTCCCATGTTGCTGCTCACGCATCTGTTTGGTATAATAGGTCTTCTTAGAATCGCTCCAAACTGCAACATCTTGTTCTAGGTCAGTGCTGAAATATTTATGAATATGCAAATATTTGTTTAGAAGGGAGCCCAGTTCAAAGTTGTGGGGCCATCTTTCATGAAATCTCTCTTTTTGCATATTCATAAGCGTCTATCAGACCTGTTCTGCATCACTCGGTGGAGTAATGGGGTTTGCAAAAATATATTTGATGAAGAAGCATGTGAATGGTAAGCAGACAGATGATATCACTTTGACCACTTTTACACCTGGTATTAACATTTGCATCATCCAAACCGATCACAAGTGGATATACAGGTAAACATGGGTATAAAATGGGTGGTGATTGATCACTGAGAAGAAAAAAAAACATTTAAATTAACATTAAAAATCATTTTAAATAAATCCGAATTTAAAAATGTTAATCTGATGTCCGTTTTAGTATATTTAGTAGATTTCAAAACAATTTTTAATTTAGGCAAAATTATAACATGAGAAAATTAAGTAGGTTCAAATTTAAAGGAACACTCCACTTTTTTGGAAATAGGCTCGGCAGCAAAGTTCCTTGATTATTACGCCGGAATGAGAGTATAGTTCCTAGCCAAATCGGACTAGAAAATCGCAACTTTTCATTTTCCGCTGGTCTTAGTACACGATATAACTACAGAAGAGTCATGTTTTAAATAGGACAAATATCGAAACTCTTTGGTCATTTTTGAACGAGATGCTACTGGTCTAATCGGATTCAATGATCTATGCTAAGCTATGCTAAAAGTGCTATTGCCAGACCCGGAGATCGGCTGAATGGATTCAAAAACGGTAAAACTCAACTTATTAACTCTGGGGGAGTTGGAGAATGAGCCTATTTCCAAAAAAAAAGTGGAGTGTTCCTTTAAGATATCCCCTACTTGACTAAAATATCTGAGAATTGTTCTTAGTACTATGCGGTTCATCCAAAATTTCACATGTTTTACACACAGAAATATATCAGAGATATTAGATGTGCTTATGAACTCAAAATTGGCTTTTCATTATTGAATGTTAGTAGTAATAACATACACTGTACGTCAGAAATGATTTATGACCCTGATTTATGACCTGATTTATGACCCCCTGTCAGCGTTGATGGACAGGTTGTCCTATGTCAAATGTATACCTGGGTAGATTTAGGATCTGATTTATGGGTATATGACCCCCCTCACCCCTCCGTCCCCCTGCCTGTCACGTCACCGGGGTCCTGTCATCCCTGACTGACATGACAGTAGGGGTTTGTAAATCAAAAGATCTAAACAGATGTCATTTGTTGGATTTATGAGTGGATTTACGATGTTTTTTATCACTCACATGGTGCAGTGGGGGTTTTTATGGCGTTCCTTCCTGGTCTGTAGCTAACGGTCAGTCTTGGAGGTGTCGGGCCTCTTCTTGATAGTGGAAAATTGCCTGAGCAAAGATGTGTATTGCCACCTTATGTTTGTTTGATCTGTATGTTATATGTTAACGCCAAGCCAGGGGGGTTCATCCTGACTGTGGGGAAAATAGCCGAGCAAAGGGTGATGTAGTGGGTCCTTAAGAGGATCAAAGTTTGTTTGATTTGTATGGCATATGTTATTGCCTAGTCACCAATTTGTTCCTACCGGCTTGTCTACATCGGCTTCTGAATAAGGAAGGTTGTCAGGACGTCTACCTTTCCAGGTTGGGGGTAAAAAGGTGTCATGTTTGAGGGTTGTTCTTTGTTTTTGGGGGGATGGGAGGCATCCAAACACGTGTCTAATGTCAAACCCCTAAACGGTTCAGTTCTGCTTGATCTATAGGCTAAATGTTGATAGCTAAGACATCGCTGTTTTGATTGTATGAAAACTGAAACATAGAATTAAAGAATTCACCAATTGATGAAAATGTCTATATGCGTCTGAAAAAGGTGCTATGTCCGGGCAAGTTTTTCTTTATCATCTCAACATGTGTATGCTAACACTTCTGTAGGATCAGAACAACCTAATCTGTAGGTTGAATAGATAAACTTGTGAGAAGCAGTCTTTTTCAAAATTATTCAAACCACCAACTATCCATTTACTTCTGACAGTGAAGGTGATTGTGGGGTCTAACTGACAGCGGACGACAGTATCCTCTTTGTGCGTGTGTTAATGACTTTACAGCATTCACTCATATAGATGTGTACAGAATCATTCTTTAGTTCAGTTCAATTCATTTTATTTTATTTATAAAGCACAATAAAACAACAATGGTTGACCATTGTGCTAAACGACATTGTTTAAATGAAAAGTACATAACATGATATGACAAGGCAAACAAATAAACATTTTTAAATAAGCCCTGCTTTAGACAAATAATCAACACTTTGACTGATTATTTGGGCTCTCTCTCTCTCTCTCTCTCACACACACACACACACACACACACACACACACACACACAAGTATGAGCAAAAATGTTGTTTTTACTTTTTGTTATTTAATAAATGTTTTCATTTTAATCTAGCCCGTAGATAGAATGTGTACTGTAAAAGAACAAATATACATTTCACTTAAAACTTCTCAGTAAAAAAATTACACCTACGTTTTAAACATGTTTAAAAAGTTTTAAACACATTGTGTGTGTCACTAAAGCAAGTCATGCTGTCTATTGTCTTTAAATTAAACTTTAGTTTTATTCTTGAATTTCTTTAAAACAGCCTGATGATAATGCACCGAGTGTTTTTCTCACACGAGTAGAAAACTCTTTGGATGTGTTTGTGACAAACACAATTTTTTTTTGTAAATGTATGACTGAACCTTTCTCATTTGACAGACCTACGTTTTCAAATTATTTATTATTTCAAGTTATGTTTAACAGCCACAGGGAATACATGTTGTTTTCTAATGTTCATGAAAACTTTATTGGTGTAAATTTCTCACCTAGAACACAAAACTTGGTTTACTAAACACTAAATGGTTTACTAAAAGATTAAAGGACCAGCATCTGTGATTTTCAAAATGAAAGGGATATAAAATATAAGCATGTTTCAACTATCATCATCATTTCCTTTTGACCCTAATAAACGTGTAATGAATTTACTATGACAACTGATACAATGTACGGTTCTCATACTATGTGTGTAAATAGCTGTGCTAAAACATTTGAGTATTTTTGCACGCCATCAGATTTTGTCAGGGATGCGTCTCATCTAAGAATCACAGTGTTTTGTAAATGACATTTTTTTACATTACTAGATTTAGTCATATTATCAAGATTTCGAATGGCCGTTCACAATTTTTTGTTGGACTGTGTATGTTTTTAAGTGAAGACACCTCTTTGTGAGCTGTCATCATAACAGGAATAAATGAAAATCTTTTTGAGAAATTTCTTTTAGTGCACCTCTGTGTCTGTCCATGATGTGCGAACACACGAAGCATCAACACGAAAATTTAGTCTTGCTGTTTTACCCTTAAAACTATTACAACTGAAACAAACCAAACTATTGCACTGAAAGCTGCACATTCATTTAAGTTTTGAGCATGTTAAAATTTCCACACTCTTGTATTGATAAATTTAATACATAACCTTTCATACGTTCAAGAGACCAAATCTCTAAGAAAGAGTGTATAGCAACACAAGAAAATGTTTATAATGCATATATAATTTGGAAAATCTGTTTCATAAACAATTGTGAAAGGATGACTGGATTTAGTCATCTTGCTCAGATAGCAGATGACACAATTCACATTTCGTTTGTTTGGCTGTATTTGTTTTAAGACTCCACTGCAAGTTCATGCTAATCCTCGCATGGGAAAGAGAGCATGGCGAGCACATACTTATTCATTTAAGAAAATGATTGAACATTTGACCGAACTTTTTATTTTGACAAACCTCTATTTCAAATTATTCCCCTTGAGGCGTTTGTCCACATAATCTTTTTCAACACAACGACATTAAACATTAAAGAATGTCATCAGTCACTGTCGCCATCTTCTTTGACTCAAATAAAGTGACATCTCAGGTGTACGTAAGCATCTACAATGTGTGCACGTGCTAAACATCTTTGTTTCTCCACTTCTGTCACATTGATGTAATGCAAACATATTTTGAGAACTATGATGTTCCACGCTTTTGTAAAGGTCATACAAAGAATTCAAACATAATCTTCACATAGGAATTATCTTTGCGCAAAGCAAATTGACTAAAAATCATTGAATTACAAAATGCAAAAATGTATACATTTAAGAAAAATTGCTATAATGCATACAGAATACAGAAATCCTCCTCTTGATCTATTGTGACTGACATTTTACTAAGTCAGACGGTCAGGATTATGGCTCACATTTTGTTTGTTGGACTGTATGTGTCACTGCTATGACCGTACTGTAGGTGAAGCCTTCTCTCTCTGAGAGCCATCAGCATTCAGTGTTTATAGAAATAAATGAAAATTAAGAAAATTTCTTGAGAGTGTTTGTTTCTTTTTAGGACAATTATGCATCTATTTGATGTGATACCCCATTAAGTGTCGACACAAAATTAAGGCGTGTTGTTTTACACTTACGACTGAATTTACATATCTTACCATTGTGCTCAAAGCTACACATTCAGTAAAGTTTGAGGTCGTACACAATCTTGAAAAGGCTACAGACACAAAATATCAAGGCATTTTTTTAGTGCTCTCGATGTAACTCAAGAGTCCAAGTCGCTAAGTAAATATCATATGAATAGAGAAAATCCACTCATGATCATCTGGGTATATTTTTGTAAATGTTGTTTTAAATTACTTTTTTCTTACGCCACTACATCTAGAGCTCTTGTTCAGATGTGCACATTTTATTTGTCGTACTTGTTTCAACATTTCCGCTTGAGATTAAAGCGTAGGTAATGTGACCGCAATTAAGAACCATGACATTATACTACATTCCCTTTGAAAAGGTTATAGACATAGTCGTTTATACAGGAAATATGTTTGCGCAACAGAAATATGTATCAGTATAACAAATACCTAATACTGAAATCCTCTCTTCTAAATTTGTTAAAGTTTTTAATGCTGATTTTGATGGCCTACACCGCTAGCTGATACCACACTATACTTTTTCATTGTTTTTAGAGGAAGACTATTCTCAGAATCTGGTCAATCATGTCGCGAGTGTTTGCAGGAAAATATGAACAAATACATTATAAGAAAATAAAAGCATAGTCCTTCTACAAGAGATTGTTTAAACCGAGATTGTGATGTACTGTAGAGTTTTTTCTGGTCCGTCTTCGAAGCGGCCACGAGACACACAGATCTTACAGTTTCTCTGTTACATGTACATCGATTTCATTTAGAACTAGAAGTTGCACATTACAAGTTGAAGATAGTGTGGAAACACTGTTTTCTTTGTTCGCGTCTCTAAACATGACTTTAATAAATAAATCACAGATGTCATGTAGTTAATTCATTGAAAGGTGCATGTTTTTGACCATTTTAGACGGACTGCACCAGCACACAGACACACGTTTTAGGTATTTATCTGACCAAAAGGTTTGATCCTGGGGAAACACGCACAACAGCAGCTGTGTGTTGTCATGATTGTCTTTATAACTGATCCGCTTTTATTAAAACAATGCGGCATGAAGTTACTGTATTCAACATCACAGTCCCTTGAAATATTGTAGTATATACATATATTTTTTCCTTCTAAATATCATGTATTTAGCTTAAATATTAGTTGTTAAGTGTTTACAAAGCTGTCATGCCTGTTGTTGAATTTTATAACATATATTTCACCAAACCTAAAGGACCGAAAAATAGGTTTAGCTTAAGTCCGCATTTCAGCTGTTAGCCTGAAAATGCAAGTGAACTGAGATTTCATACTGAGATAATCTACAGAACGTAAAACAAGCTCACAGTTTTGGATTCTAGTTTGTTGAATATTGTTTGTTACAGTTTCACAGGTTTAACACCTCATTACTTGAAGACACGTACTGTATAAATCACAAAGTTTTTCACTGTAGTAGGCCGACTCTGAAACCAGGCCGAAAAAAAAAAAATTTGCTTGAGACTTAGCTGTATGAACATTTTTGTGTTTTTCTTTCTATGATTTGTTCGTGTTCATCATATTCGTCAATATTTATGTGGATTTCCTTGATTTAATCAAATATTTAACAAAATTTTTGGGTAATGTGTGTGAATATAGAATGTGGCACAAGGATCTTTGAAAATGTTTTATCCTAAAATATCCAAGTAACACTCGGAATCATTTAAGATTGAGAATAATAATACAATTAACACATTAACATTTTACAGGAGATGTGAATGTGAGTTCTTGGCTGATTGGTACATTATTAAATTAAAATAAATCTATTAGGTGTAAACAAAAACACTGTGCATTTAACAGCGAGATACTTTTAACGCCTTGTTCGCAAGAAAAACATAAGATCGTTGTGAGATATAAACCGCAAAGTTTTTCATAACGTTACGCTTTGAAACCAGAACCGTTTTTTTTTTTTTTTTTTTTTAGTTTCCATGACTTTGTTCGCTCTTTCTGTTTGAATTTGTGTACCGTGGTTTCACCATCCTTATCTTATTTTCCCACCTAATTGTAATTGTCAGGCCTTACGCTTTGTCTCGTTAGCTCCTCTTTGTTCGCATAAGTCAATATTTCTACGAATTTGGTTGATTTAATAAAATATTGCGTCTTCATTCGAGACATTTACGTTATATTATCATATCATCCTAGTTTATATCAGATATACAAGATTGTTTCTTATTAAATATTATTAAATTGCTAACAACAAACAAAAAACCTTGCTATCTATACCGTGGAAATCGTTACATTTAAATATTTTAAATAAAGACGTTTTTATGAAGTCAGAGAACAGAATAACAAGTTAGGTGAGTCAACCTTTTATTTCAACAATAATTGTACAATCGTACATTGAGTGAAGAAAATGATCAAATTTACAAACAAACAGTAGTAACGACATTAAACCGGTGGTCTAGCCAGAAAAGGAAATCTCTGCAGACAAACATGTTTTGCTCAAATATAAAATCAACCAGCGATGCAACAATTTCGCATGTCATAGAATCACAATTTTTAACAGCCAACAACACGCATCGATCTGTCACAGACGTACACAGACAGAGAACCTCGTTAATGTCCATCTCATCCTCACATTCAGACATCACATCCAAAATTTTTCTGGTAATTAGACAGACCGGCTCCCTGCTGGTAAGAAACATGCTGGTCAAATCAGGCCATGGATATTTCAGGCTTCTTACAATTTTCATTTCATTCTTGAGGGTTGTTTCGCGTTTGGTGTCTTTCGTGCAATCGTTATTTGGATCGCACGCCGTCGCGATGACCGTTTGCATCAGTTTTATCATTTGTCCTCCGTAATGTGGTTTAAACGTGGGGTCTACGACGTCTTTTACTAAACACGTTTTCCCCGTACCGCAGTCGCAGTCCAGTTGCTCAGCTGCAGCATAGCCAGAACTCTGGTCACGATCCATTAGCTTTTGCGCGGCATCAGACGACTTTTTCAGAATTCAATTCTTTCCAGGAGATACATTTTGTCCCCTAACCGATATAGAGCTTTGTCGCCGTTTCCTAGAATCTGGACCGACTGTTTTAATCCATGACGGCACTGCGGAATTTCGCTTTCAGTTTCAATTTCCGGTTCATGGTTCAGATCCGCCGAAGCGTTATTAGTAGAAAAATTGCAGAGCGAGTCAGGCTCAGGCGATTTGGTTTCTTGAAGCTGATTCTGTCGATCCATGTAAATAACGTTTGACAAGACCTTACAGTAGCACGCCGTCTGCGCTTTCAAACCTGGTAGCGACGCCGTAACTAAGTTTATCGGGGTCGGTCGTCGTTGGTTTTAGCGTTCGGACCCACCCTCAACTTGTTGCGTGGTGTACAGGGGCGGGGTTGTCATCAGGAAAGCCATAAACGCTGGTCACGCCTAAGATACTTTTTTGTTTGTTGTTAGCAATTTAATAATATTTAATAAGAAACAATCTTGTATATCTGATATAAACTAGGATGATATGATAATATAACGTAAATGTCTCGAATGAAGACGCAATATTTTATTAAATCAACCAAATTCGTAGAAATATTGACTTATGCGAACAAAGAGGAGCTAACGAGACAAAGCGTAAGGCCTGACAATTACAATTAGGTGGGAAAATAAGATAAGGATGGTGAAACCACGGTACACAAATTCAAACAGAAAGAGCGAACAAAGTCATGGAAACTAAAAAAAAAAAAAAAAAAAAAACGGTTCTGGTTTCAAAGCGTAACGTTATGAAAAACTTTGCGGTTTATATCTCACAACGATCTTATGTTTTTCTTGCGAACAAGGCGTTAAAAGTATCTCGCTGTTAAATGCACAGTGTTTTTGTTTACACCTAATAGATTTATTTTAATTTAATAATGTACCAATCAGCCAAGAACTCACATTCACATCTCCTGTAAAATGTTAATGTGTTAATTGTATTATTATTCTCAATCTTAAATGATTCCGAGTGTTACTTGGATATTTTAGGATAAAACATTTTCAAAGATCCTTGTGCCACATTCTATATTCACACACATTACCCAAAAATTTTGTTAAATATTTGATTAAATCAAGGAAATCCACATAAATATTGACGAATATGATGAACACGAACAAATCATAGAAAGAAAAACACAAAAATGTTCATACAGCTAAGTCTCAAGCAAATTTTTTTTTTTTCGGCCTGGTTTCAGAGTCGGCCTACTACAGTGAAAAACTTTGTGATTTATACAGTACGTGTCTTCAAGTAATGAGGTGTTAAACCTGTGAAACTGTAACAAACAATATTCAACAAACTAGAATCCAAAACTGTGAGCTTGTTTTACGTTCTGTAGATTATCTCAGTATGAAATCTCAGTTCACTTGCATTTTCAGGCTAACAGCTGAAATGCGGACTTAAGCTAAACCTATTTTTCGGTCCTTTAGGTTTGGTGAAATATATGTTATAAAATTCAACAACAGGCATGACAGCTTTGTAAACACTTAACAACTAATATTTAAGCTAAATACATGATATTTAGAAGGAAAAAATATATGTATATACTACAATATTTCAAGGGACTGTGATGTTGAATACAGTAACTTCATGCCGCATTGTTTTAATAAAAGCGGATCAGTTATAAAGACAATCATGACAACACACAGCTGCTGTTGTGCGTGTTTCCCCAGGATCAAACCTTTTGGTCAGATAAATACCTAAAACGTGTGTCTGTGTGCTGGTGCAGTCCGTCTAAAATGGTCAAAAACATGCACCTTTCAATGAATTAACTACATGACATCTGTGATTTATTTATTAAAGTCATGTTTAGAGACGCGAACAAAGAAAACAGTGTTTCCACACTATCTTCAACTTGTAATGTGCAACTTCTAGTTCTAAATGAAATCGATGTACATGTAACAGAGAAACTGTAAGATCTGTGTGTCTCGTGGCCGCTTCGAAGACGGACCAGAAAAAACTCTACAGTACATCACAATCTCGGTTTAAACAATCTCTTGTAGAAGGACTATGCTTTTATTTTCTTATAATGTATTTGTTCATATTTTCCTGCAAACACTCGCGACATGATTGACCAGATTCTGAGAATAGTCTTCCTCTAAAAACAATGAAAAAGTATAGTGTGGTATCAGCTAGCGGTGTAGGCCATCAAAATCAGCATTAAAAACTTTAACAAATTTAGAAGAGAGGATTTCAGTATTAGGTATTTGTTATACTGATACATATTTCTGTTGCGCAAACATATTTCCTGTATAAACGACTATGTCTATAACCTTTTCAAAGGGAATGTAGTATAATGTCATGGTTCTTAATTGCGGTCACATTACCTACGCTTTAATCTCAAGCGGAAATGTTGAAACAAGTACGACAAATAAAATGTGCACATCTGAACAAGAGCTCTAGATGTAGTGGCGTAAGAAAAAAGTAATTTAAAACAACATTTACAAAAATATACCCAGATGATCATGAGTGGATTTTCTCTATTCATATGATATTTACTTAGCGACTTGGACTCTTGAGTTACATCGAGAGCACTAAAAAAATGCCTTGATATTTTGTGTCTGTAGCCTTTTCAAGATTGTGTACGACCTCAAACTTTACTGAATGTGTAGCTTTGAGCACAATGGTAAGATATGTAAATTCAGTCGTAAGTGTAAAACAACACGCCTTAATTTTGTGTCGACACTTAATGGGGTATCACATCAAATAGATGCATAATTGTCCTAAAAAGAAACAAACACTCTCAAGAAATTTTCTTAATTTTCATTTATTTCTATAAACACTGAATGCTGATGGCTCTCAGAGAGAGAAGGCTTCACCTACAGTACGGTCATAGCAGTGACACATACAGTCCAACAAACAAAATGTGAGCCATAATCCTGACCGTCTGACTTAGTAAAATGTCAGTCACAATAGATCAAGAGGAGGATTTCTGTATTCTGTATGCATTATAGCAATTTTTCTTAAATGTATACATTTTTGCATTTTGTAATTCAATGATTTTTAGTCAATTTGCTTTGCGCAAAGATAATTCCTATGTGAAGATTATGTTTGAATTCTTTGTATGACCTTTACAAAAGCGTGGAACATCATAGTTCTCAAAATATGTTTGCATTACATCAATGTGACAGAAGTGGAGAAACAAAGATGTTTAGCACGTGCACACATTGTAGATGCTTACGTACACCTGAGATGTCACTTTATTTGAGTCAAAGAAGATGGCGACAGTGACTGATGACATTCTTTAATGTTTAATGTCGTTGTGTTGAAAAAGATTATGTGGACAAACGCCTCAAGGGGAATAATTTGAAATAGAGGTTTGTCAAAATAAAAAGTTCGGTCAAATGTTCAATCATTTTCTTAAATGAATAAGTATGTGCTCGCCATGCTCTCTTTCCCATGCGAGGATTAGCATGAACTTGCAGTGGAGTCTTAAAACAAATACAGCCAAACAAACGAAATGTGAATTGTGTCATCTGCTATCTGAGCAAGATGACTAAATCCAGTCATCCTTTCACAATTGTTTATGAAACAGATTTTCCAAATTATATATGCATTATAAACATTTTCTTGTGTTGCTATACACTCTTTCTTAGAGATTTGGTCTCTTGAACGTATGAAAGGTTATGTATTAAATTTATCAATACAAGAGTGTGGAAATTTTAACATGCTCAAAACTTAAATGAATGTGCAGCTTTCAGTGCAATAGTTTGGTTTGTTTCAGTTGTAATAGTTTTAAGGGTAAAACAGCAAGACTAAATTTTCGTGTTGATGCTTCGTGTGTTCGCACATCATGGACAGACACAGAGGTGCACTAAAAGAAATTTCTCAAAAAGATTTTCATTTATTCCTGTTATGATGACAGCTCACAAAGAGGTGTCTTCACTTAAAAACATACACAGTCCAACAAAAAATTGTGAACGGCCATTCGAAATCTTGATAATATGACTAAATCTAGTAATGTAAAAAAATGTCATTTACAAAACACTGTGATTCTTAGATGAGACGCATCCCTGACAAAATCTGATGGCGTGCAAAAATACTCAAATGTTTTAGCACAGCTATTTACACACATAGTATGAGAACCGTACATTGTATCAGTTGTCATAGTAAATTCATTACACGTTTATTAGGGTCAAAAGGAAATGATGATGATAGTTGAAACATGCTTATATTTTATATCCCTTTCATTTTGAAAATCACAGATGCTGGTCCTTTAATCTTTTAGTAAACCATTTAGTGTTTAGTAAACCAAGTTTTGTGTTCTAGGTGAGAAATTTACACCAATAAAGTTTTCATGAACATTAGAAAACAACATGTATTCCCTGTGGCTGTTAAACATAACTTGAAATAATAAATAATTTGAAAACGTAGGTCTGTCAAATGAGAAAGGTTCAGTCATACATTTACAAAAAAAAATTGTGTTTGTCACAAACACATCCAAAGAGTTTTCTACTCGTGTGAGAAAAACACTCGGTGCATTATCATCAGGCTGTTTTAAAGAAATTCAAGAATAAAACTAAAGTTTAATTTAAAGACAATAGACAGCATGACTTGCTTTAGTGACACACACAATGTGTTTAAAACTTTTTAAACATGTTTAAAACGTAGGTGTAATTTTTTTACTGAGAAGTTTTAAGTGAAATGTATATTTGTTCTTTTACAGTACACATTCTATCTACGGGCTAGATTAAAATGAAAACATTTATTAAATAACAAAAAGTAAAAACAACATTTTTGCTCATACTTGTGTGTGTGTGTGTGTGTGTGTGTGTGTGTGTGTGTGTGTGTGTGAGAGAGAGAGAGAGAGAGAGCCCAAATAATCAGTCAAAGTGTTGATTATTTGTCTAAAGCAGGGCTTATTTAAAAATGTTTATTTGTTTGCCTTGTCATATCATGTTATGTACTTTTCATTTAAACAATGTCGTTTAGCACAATGGTCAACCATTGTTGTTTTATTGTGCTTTATAAATAAAATAAAATGAATTGAACTGAACTAAAGAATGATTCTGTACACATCTATATGAGTGAATGCTGTAAAGTCATTAACACAAGCACAAAGAGGATACTGTCGTCCGCTGTCAGTTAGACCCCACAATCACCTTCACTGTCAGAAGTAAATGGATAGTTGGTGGTTTGAATAATTTTGAAAAAGACTGCTTCTCACAAGTTTATCTATTCAACCTACAGATTAGGTTGTTCTGATCCTACAGAAGTGTTAGCATACACATGTTGAGATGATAAAGAAAAACTTGCCCGGACATAGCACCTTTTTCAGACGCATATAGACATTTTCATCAATTGGTGAATTCTTTAATTCTATGTTTCAGTTTTCATACAATCAAAACAGCGATGTCTTAGCTATCAACATTTAGCCTATAGATCAAGCAGAACTGAACCGTTTAGGGGTTTGACATTAGACACGTGTTTGGATGCCTCCCATCCCCCCAAAAACAAAGAACAACCCTCAAACATGACACCTTTTTACCCCCAACCTGGAAAGGTAGACGTCCTGACAACCTTCCTTATTCAGAAGCCGATGTAGACAAGCCGGTAGGAACAAATTGGTGACTAGGCAATAACATATGCCATACAAATCAAACAAACTTTGATCCTCTTAAGGACCCACTACATCACCCTTTGCTCGGCTATTTTCCCCACAGTCAGGATGAACCCCCCTGGCTTGGCGTTAACATATAACATACAGATCAAACAAACATAAGGTGGCAATACACATCTTTGCTCAGGCAATTTTCCACTATCAAGAAGAGGCCCGACACCTCCAAGACTGACCGTTAGCTACAGACCAGGAAGGAACGCCATAAAAACCCCCACTGCACCATGTGAGTGATAAAAAACATCGTAAATCCACTCATAAATCCAACAAATGACATCTGTTTAGATCTTTTGATTTACAAACCCCTACTGTCATGTCAGTCAGGGATGACAGGACCCCGGTGACGTGACAGGCAGGGGGACGGAGGGGTGAGGGGGGTCATATACCCATAAATCAGATCCTAAATCTACCCAGGTATACATTTGACATAGGACAACCTGTCCATCAACGCTGACAGGGGGTCATAAATCAGGTCATAAATCAGGGTCATAAATCATTTCTGACGTACAGTGTATGTTATTACTACTAATGTTGCAGTGTTTATTATTAATAGTTCCAAGTGTCCACACAAGGAAACAAGCATTCTTTGATCAAAAGCATTAATGTGTCTGGCTCCTCATAAAATCTTTTCTCTGGTGACATGTATATCAACACGAAGGCTAGGCAGTAAGTTTGTCCAATAGCTAGATGAATATAAATCTTTGCCCACCAGCAACCATTTCAACAAGACAGTCAGAAGGCTTTTCAATCTACACATCCCCATTATTTACCATGAATTTACTGTAGTAACACTCACGGCACCATAGTATTGTGGCAGAAATGTGGAATATTCACACTGAATTTTATTACAGGAGTAATGGTATATATAATTATAGTATGCATGTGTGGTTCAGCTATAGCATATGTGCATTTATACTGAATGTTTTTAGACCACTTTTCATACAAATAGGCTACCAAAAAAACATATAGGCCTAGTTATATTTTTACCATGGTATTGATGGTTTGAATTAAAATGATTTAAATGTATGCTACCATGGGAGACCAATGCTTAATTAAAAAACAAAAACAAAACAAAAAAAACACTTGGTCAGATTAAATTTAACCATATAAAACTGACGTTGCTACAATTTGTACAGATGTTACTGATTTTGATAATGAACAAAAAAATATCTCTGCATCCTAACTCAAGCTACTATCAAATGTGCATTTCTAAGAGACAAAAAAGTGATATTATTATAATTAATATTATCAGGAAACTCAAACCTGTTTCTTGATTTGAAAAAATATCACTCATTAGAACATGCAGAAACTAAGAAATACATTTGTCTATTTAGATATTTATTTTGTTAAGGAAAATTAATGGTCTGGATTCTGCAACTTTCACTTTGGAGGAAAAATCTGACTTTAAATTTGAAAGAAATAAAGATTTGACATTTATCGTGATAATTATCGATATCAACTGATCGACTATCATTATCATGATAATATTTTTGGGCCATATCGCCCAGCCCTATGTTGAACACAAAAGAAGATATTTTGAAGAATGCTGGTAATCAAACAGTTGATGGCCCCCATTGATTTCCATATTATTTCTTTACCTACTATGGAAGTCAGTGGGGACCAACAACTGTTTGGTTCTTCAAAATTCTTCAAAATATCTTCTTTTGTGATGATGGTGAGTAAATGAATACAAAATTCTAAAAACCAGCATAGATAATACACAGACTGACGAGTTGTGACAAGGGGCGCATCAATTTGAAACACAGTGAAAAGATTGGTGAAGAAATGGTGAAGAGAGATCAGTCTTTAGTGAATAATGTAAATATAATCACTCAAAATTCACAGTTTGATTTATCTAAAGAAAACATTTAGTTATACTACGTACTATAAGTAATAGAAATAATTTTTTGTGTGTGAAATTTGTATTCAGATATCTTTTGTTTTGCTTAGACTACTTCCGTGTTATGTTTACAGCTTTATGCATGACGTCAACGAATGTCCAACTTTTAGGTATGAGCTTCCCACATACAGGCATCATACGTCACAGTAGGGGAGAAAAGATGGTCACTATTTCCATTTCAGTTCGACTTCAAGTCCAAACTATATATTTAACAGTTAATATTATATTGGTGCCTGCTCTGCAGAAACATTTTGATAGATAATAGGCTGTGCAGCAATTAATATTTTTCACGCATATATTATGTGAACAAAAACTTTTATTTTAGATGCGATTAATCGCAATTAATCGTTTGACAGCACTAATTTAAATGCATTAATACAAAAATTATTCATCTTAAATACAATAATTCTTTCCTTGCTGAAAGGTTTTGTCCGTGGGCTTGATTTAAAAATCTGCGATTTTTTTATTGAGTGCATTTACTTTGCACTCAAACAAAAAATTAAAAACAAGAATGAGAGGGAGAGAAGGAGAAAGGAGAGAGTCCGTTAGATACGCACACAGAACAAGAGGAAGGATGATGATGTTTAACATCAGATATTAAAGGGGTCTGTCAGCTTTTCCACCGTTCAAAGTGAAATTACAAAGGAATTGAGCAATTAACTGAACACCCAGGTTGCAAACTATTACATATCCATTTTGGTCTGTGCTTGACCTCACAGTAATCTGGCTCTTACCTATACTTTCTTTCCCGCTCTTCCCGGATCCAATCCATCTTCACCACTGAGAACGATGAAGCCAAACCGAGTTCAGATAGTCATTCACTTGGTTGATGGTGTGTGGGTGAATTGCCATCCTTTGAAAAGATGGAGAACCAGAAGGAGGAAGAATGCAGGACAAAAATAGAAACAAGAAATAAAAAATCATATAAAACTGCACTACATGCATTGGCAATCACCAGCATTACCAGGCGCAATCTGTCATGCAGAAAGAACCACTAATATATATTTTACACAGGCTCAAGCCAAAATGTGGGTGCTGTCATGCATGCACACAACACATTGAGACAGGCTCCACAAGGTATTATATTATGTTAGCTGTGCAATTTACTCCATATGTAGCTGCATTTAAATGTGAATCAATTGATTATAGTTAAACGGCAATAAAACACTAATTGTACTTTATTGTAAATAATAAAAACATTTTCTCTTTGCATCCAATTTATAGACAATCCCTTAGGTCTGTTTCACACAGCCTGAAAAATTAACATAAGCAGTGCATATTCATTTCTTTTAATATTTAAATAGTAATAGCTTACAGCATTCACACTGCACACTTAAGCATTGCTGTGCCTGAGGAGTTTCACCACTGAGCCTATGTTTACTGCACAAAGCATTAAATTAATCAGAAAACACATTTACAATGTACTCTAAACCTATTTATCAACAGTCTTTTCATTACATGTTTTTTATGCTGTAATATAAAATAATGAAGTATGAACACTTTTTTTTTTTTAATCTGTAAATCTGACTGAATCCATATGATTTAAGTATTTTATAGCTACACTCTGGTGTTTCACTTCTATGTAGATTCATTTAGATGTAAATGTGATCTACCACCTCATGTCAGTTAGATTTCAGAATAATCAAGTTTGTAATAATTCTCAATTGCCCACTCCCCATAACCCATAATATCTGGATGTTATGCGCTAGAAATGCACTAACCCAGAAATCACTTTCTTTCATTCATTGTTTCTCGTTCTTTCTTTCTCTCTTTACTTGCTTGCTTATTTTCAGATGCTGATAAGCACAGTAATGTGTGTGGTGTGAAACAGGCCTTAGATTTATATATTGCTGAAAAACAGAATACACACATATCTGGAGGTCACCCTCTTGGTATGTGAGCTGAAATTGTCACTCAGTAAATCTGCATCTTAACTAATTTACCAGTATATTATTTACCTGTCAATATCTCAGGCCATTTGTGTCTCTGTGTGAAAGTCCGATCACAAATCAACATGGCTGTCACTAAGCAACAGCACCAATCTGGATGATACATGCCCTGTCATGTGACTTGTTTCACATCTCGTTTGGTTCACCTCTGAATGTACTTTCATTCATTCTTAAGACACGACAGATAAATTCCTCAGTAGACAGAAGTTAAAATAAAACAAACATTTACAACCACTGCTAAAATTGTTTGTTTTTTAACAACCCACTATTTTACCAGTAAATACCTACACCCAGTGCTTCATTCATTAAATATGAGGTCCCAGAACAAGCAGTGACGGATCTTGGGCGGGAAGTTATGGAACACATTAAAAAAAAAAGTTTGTGACAGGTGAGTTGTCACAAATCTGTTTTTATAGCATTAAAAACTATTTTCATATAGACCAACTGTACTGGTATTGAAACAATACTGAGTTATGGTGAACTTTATTCTTGTACATACAGGTGCTGTAAAAGCAAAACATAAAGTATTAAATGAAAAGCGTTTCTACAATGCATTGTTGTTACAGGAAGACGTCTAAAACATCTCTGTATTCGACAAGTATTGTATCCGATCCACTTCATCACTGATAAAGTATGGAAACAGCACAAGCATTACTACAGAAAAGCAGCCAAAATCCAGCCAAACACATCTATTAATTAATCACATGCCATTTTTATGACTCGAGGTACTGGCTCAAAAACAACCTAGATGCAAAACTAAGTGCCCTGAGGAAACTGAGTATTGTGTGGGGGCTTGAACCAGCTGAGTATCTATGGTATTATATAGACCTCCTTTTAAGTGTGAATTATTTAGAACGGTCACATTGCTGGATAAGTGATTGACCATTCCATGTCAAATAAACACATGTACACATCATGTGCCCCAGGTTTTTTATTTTTCACAGGAGTTTGACATTCATTTATAAAGGGCTATGCTTCTCTCATGCTGCCAGTGGGTTTTCGTTCCGGTGAACTTCATGTAAAGGTGAATGCAGTGGAAGATTTATTCCATATTCACCCACTTCCAACACTGCCAACACCTAAAGAACCTGAGCCTTCATAGTTACAGCCAATGTTAAGTGTTAGCGTTAGTTCTGGCAGGCCACGTGAGTCAAGCTGATCTACCTATAGGAATATGACACCTATTACGGCATCCATACATAAGCGCTATTCAGTATTATTCAGCAGCTTTTGCTTGCTCAGGAGCAATTACACAACCCCTCCTTTTGCCACAGTCAGGACTTGGCTTCTGATATTTTTGTTGAATCAGACTCCCTAATCTTGAGTTATGTGTTACACTAAATGCAATTAAGTACATTAATGATCTGCTTGGTTCTGCATGGATGGGCAGGAATTTTGCCCAGAACAGAACCATACCGCCAAACCAAACTGTATGCTAAGTGTCTATCATTTGACGATAGTGTTCCTGACAGAATTAGGAAGAGGCCAGTTAAGCTATTCTGCCCTAATGCTTCATTAACATCCCTGTTGTGCCACTCATGAGTGTTTGGTTTAAAACAAATTGAAATTTCGCCTTGTTTATTTTATGTACATTGCACAAAAGATTGGAATAATTTTGATTTTTCAATGTTTTTTGAAGAAGTTTCTTATGTTAGCCAAAATACATTTAATTAAAGAAAGAAAGAAAGAAAGAAAGAAAGAAAGAAAGAAAGAAAGAAAGAAAGAAAGAAAGAAAGAAAGAAAGAAAGAAAGAAAGAAAGAAAGAAAGAAAGAAAGAAAGAAAGAAATGTGGTGAATTATGATTACAACTGGAAAAAAAAATCTATTTGAATATATTGTGACGCGTGTCCCGGGACCTCATCAGAGTCGCCCTGGAAACGGAGGAGGAACACCTGCTCGTCATCACTGCGGGCTGGCCGGCCACACCTGAGACTCATTACCAGCCGCCTATATAAGCCGCCAGAAGGCTTAGTGGGTGAGGCATGACTCCAGTTAAAGTATCTCTAACTTTCCTCTCCATCTCCCGTAGAGAGCAGCGTCTGACCGGCCAGCCCCGAGGCACCCTCACAGCACGGACACCAGACCATCACTCACAAGGAGCACAGAGAATAGCAGATCCTGGAGCACGAAGACCTCACTCAAGAACACTACGGCACGACTCACGCACTCAATAAACGCACCCTTCGGGGCATTCATTGATCTCCCTTGTTGTGTGATTCTTCCACCCATTACAATATTTTAACATGATATATTTCCTGTGATGGCAAAGCTGAATTTTCAGCAGACATTATTCCAGTCTTCAGTGTCACATGATTCTTTAGAAATAATTAATATGCTGATGTGGTGCTCTGTTATTATCAATTATTATTTCTGCTCAATAATTTGATAATGCTGAAAACAGATTTGCTGCTTAATGTTTAGAAATACTTTAAAGATTCTGTGATGAATGAAAAAAAGTACAATGAACTGCATTTATTTAAAATGGATTTTTTATAATATCTTTACTGTCACTATTAAAAAATGTAATGCATCTTTGCTGAATAGAAGTATTAATTTCTGTTATAGTGCACTGAAGCAGCAAAAACTGTTTTTGTCAACATTGATAATAATAAGAAATGCGTCTTGAGCACCAAATCAGCATATAAGAGAGATTTCTGAACAAGTGACATTGAAGATGACACTGCCAATTCAGTTTTGCCATCACAAGAAAATGTTTTTATTTTAAATTGTAATAATATTTTTAATAAATAAATTAATTAATTAAAATGTTGCTATTTTTACTCTGTTTTTAATCAAATAAATGCATCTTATGCATTATTGAGCATAAGAGATTTCTTAAAACAAAAAAAAAAACAAAAAAAACATTTAAAAAAATCTTATTTCAAACTTTTGGCCCACCATGTATATTTTTTTGCAAGGCAATGATGACAGATGATGTGTGCGTTCTCTAGTGGCAAAATGTGGTTGTGCAAAATCCATACACAGACAACTGGGGTTGGTTGCTTAGACACAGACTAACAGAACTGGGTCAAACAGGTGATTCTCCATTGGAAATGCTTTGTAGTCTAGGAATAGTCTTAATCTGTGTCTGGGAATCCAGACTTTACAGGCTCATCTGAAAATCACCTCAAATTAAATGGACTATTTCTGAATCAGCTCTGATATCATCATATTACGACAGACTAAACCCTGATTAGGCTGTGTCCAGCTCTAAAATAGCCCATGTCTTGAGTACAAAAACAGCAAATCATTCATCGATTCATCGCTCTTAAAATTGCAGTTTGCAGAAAATTCCAAACGCTGTAAATTACATCCTCCACAAATCTGACCAACTCTCATGTTCCAACCATAACCACACTTGGACGGGGTCGGAGTAAATCACCCCTCCTTCCACATAACACGTTCAGTTTCATACTTAGATATGAATCTCTTGGTTGCAGAGGGCGATAAAGGCAGGAGAGGCTCAGATTAGTGCATAATTCTGTTAGAGAGCAGTGTAAATCCTGGCATTTTTATATCGCTCATTCGTTCTCTCACGCACTGGTTCTGTCGGTTCGGTTGGCTTGGATTAAACAGAGTGATGTCACCACAACATGTCATGTTTCTGAGAGAGAGAGAGAAGCAGTGGTGGGCGTTCACTTAGAACTATTGCATAAGCTTCAATCTAATAATACTTATATTGGAGTGGTGATACTACCTGCGTTTTGTCCCATTTTCTACTGTGTTATTCAATAAGTTATGCATACTAATGGCTGGAATTATATTTGTCACACTGCAAAAAAAAAAAAAAACTTTTTTATTAATCAGTATTTTTGTTGTTTTCGAGTAAAAACATCTGCATATCCTAAAAAATAAAAAAAAATTAAAAAAAAGGTATTTATCTGACATTTGCTTACACGGTTTCAATTTCTATATTTTGCTATAGCGTGGCAGTAGGTAATATCAGTTTACATTTCCAAACAATCCTTTAGCCATTAATTGTAATAATCCAGTGAGATTTTTGTATGCACAAGGAGACTGACAACAGCCAGTATGCTCCATAACTGGCTTAAAACATTTTTATTTTTTCATTTTAATTAAAAAAAAAATTATTTGGGGGTGCAAATATTTTTGCAAAGAACTGTATATTCTCAGGAAATAAGAGATCTTTTTAAAAATCTTCCTTTGTTATGCAGTTTTGCTTTTATCTTCTTTTATTTGTTTTGGGGTTTTTTTATCTTGTTTTTATGATTAAATATTTTACTAGAAAACAAGACAAAACAGTATTTTTCAGTCTGTTGCATATTCAAGGTACACGTATAATGTATACATTTCACATAATTATGCAGAAATTCCAATTTTATTTTTTATTCATTAAACATTTTTCTTTTATTATTTTTACTCAGTTTGCATATGAACTTGTCATCAGATCCATGCATACAAAGAGTGGTGAGAAAGACAGATGCAAAGAAAAATAAAGAGAGAAGGTAAGAATGTTTAAACAGACAAAGACCGGTAATGCTGAAAATCAAAACAATTAAAAAAATAAATAAAATAAAAAAATTGCAAGAAGAGAGGATAGAAACCCTACAGAGAAGGAACCCCATACCCTCAAACATATTTGCAGGGTGTTGTGGGAAAGCAGCAAACCAGGTGTATTGCTTTCTCATATGTAGAGTAACAGTGTTGAACCGGGTGAGGTCATCTCAAAACAGTAAACTCTGTAACAAACTCTTTTGGTTGAGTGTTTATAAAGTTTTGGTCATATTTATGGCCAGGCATTGTGGAGATATGCTGATGTTCATGGCATCATTTTGACAGCGTTGTTCTTCGTTCTCCACTGAATGATCAACATCAGTGAAACACACTCAATATATATTTATATACAGTAATATATCAATCATACCTTCATATTTGTTTTTTGTTCTCTTCAGACAAAGATAACTCATATAAAATCATTACATAAAGTATGTCTTACATAGATTTGCTGATACAATTACTGTAAACATTTAAACAATAAATTCATACATACATACATACAAGTACTTCTGACCAAGAATGAAAAAAGTGCTTTATAAAAGACAATGATAATAATTTCCTGTTTGTTTTGATTGTGTTGAGGCAACAAATCACAGTTTCAGGACTAGACGCTGCATCCTGACAACATATTTGGCGATATGATTTTTTTTTCTAAATCAAGTTCGCTTTCAAGCAAGGATTGATTTTGCTGTGTTCTTTTCACGTCTTACACTTAAACACTTACACAGAGTCCACCTTGACCTGATTGTTGTTGGTCATGAGTGGCGAGGGTTTACTCTTGAGTCTTTCTTGCGCTTCATTAGAACTTTCCCCAAAGAAGATCCGGGCAGTACATACTGAAACCACGATGCGCTTATACTCTCGACGGAAGTTCTGGTTCAAAACTCCATAGACGATTGCATTGAGGCAACTGTTAAAGTATGCCATGAAATAACTTGCCACAAAGAGCCATTCAGGTATTAAAGGAACCACGTGCTCAGGAGAAATCGCTACCGCCAACCCGATGAAGTTTAATGGTGCCCAGCAAACAGCAAAGAGCACGAAAACAACGAACATTGTGACGAAGTTTCGCACGTCGTGAGGCGTGAGTTTGGGACGATTGTCGGGCTTCACTCGCCGTCGCACCTGTATGACCAGAACCCAGATTCGCAGGTAACAGTAGGTGACGATCATGATGGGAAGAATGAAATGGAAGAATACGACAGCGATTGTGTATGCTGAGCTCGCCGACTGCTCGAACGTACAGGAATAAACCCGTGGATCATACTGCAGGGAACCTACAAACAAGTTGGGCACAATAGCAAGCACCGTCAAGGCCCAGATTAACAGTACATAGCAAACAGAGTTTTTGTCACTGTAGAGCTTGTCATATTTGAGGCTGTGGCAGATATAACAGTAGCGGTTGATTGCAATGCCGGTGATGTTGAAAATGGAGCCAATTACACTGACGCCCATAAGGAAGCCGCTGATCTGGCAGTGCATGTATCCCAGGTTCCAGCCCCGGTGAAATATGGAGGTCAGGACCAGCGGATACGGATAGATGGCCACTACCAGGTCCGCCACCGCCAAACTCACCACAAAGATGTTACCTGAAAAACAGACAGGAAGAGAGAGATACAGGTTAAGGAATCTTTGACTACATCCAAAGCTTAGGCTTTAGCTTAAGCTGACTTGCTGCACTATCAAGCAATACTTTGCACACAAAGGTACCTCCTGAAACTGATTTCAGACTTCTGAGGCAGCATTATAAGGTTTAACGATATACAACAAAACAGAGAGAGCTTTGCCCATACACAAATGTAATATATCTATTATATTATATATAATTATACATAAATCATTATAATATATATTACTTTTCCACATATGAAAAATATTACCATATGAAGTAAAAACATACATGAAAGACAATTTCATATTAACATACATATATATAGCAATACAGATACTTATGTTTATGTATGTGTAATACAGTTTTGGACATATGTCATGTACATGTACATGTACTGTATATCCATCCCAGAATCTGCCAACATGTGTTAATATAAGTAAATATAAAAGACTTAAACATACAGATTTTTGTAAACATGTTTTAATAAAGTTGCATATATAAATATAATACATATTGTTGACATATATGGTTGCTACATATACTACCATATAAAAATCATCATATAGATATTAACATGTACATATACAAATTTGAGCATTTAATATATTTATGTTCTAAGCTTACATCACATCTACCCAGAGAATTTATGTATGTGAAAACTATATATCACCTTATGGGTAACATATAGGCAATATCAAACTTAATATACACTTTCAGAAATAAAAGGTACAAAAGCTTGTCATTGGGGCGGTACCTTTTCAAAAGGGACACTTTTGTACCTATTAGGTTCAAATATGTACACTTTAAGTACTAATATGTACCTTTAAGGTACCAAAATGGACCCTTTAGGTACAAACATGTAGCTTTTGAAACGGTACCGCCCCAGTGACAGCTTTTGTACTTTTATTTCTGAGAGTGTAGGACATTACAGTACTGTATATGTCATATTGTACATTTCCATTTAGATAGTGATAACTCTGCAAATAATTAATTACAGCAATAATAATTTTTCACTATAGAAATGACAAAAAAAAAGTTGGTCAAAAACGTACATTTACACACAAACTGATGCAACAAATGCAACATTCGGATGGCATTTTTATTTTTTTTTAGCCCAAATGTCTCACAATCGAGCAGAGAGGATAGTGGATTGCAAAGGATATACTGCGTTCAAAGATGAATGAGATGAAGGTATCTCAGTAGAAAGGATGCAACATAATCATTGGATTGAGACGTGCCTTGTTGTCCATACATTGCCTGCAAAGGCAGCATTTTTCAGCATTCAGATGTAGCCTACATAGTAGCTATTCCTTTTTATCATGTAAACAGAACGTTTACTAAGCCTTCCAGGAGTTCAATAAAGCTTTTATTGCCCCATATACAAATACTTGATCTGTACTCCAAATATTTGCCTCAATCAATTCATGGAATGTGCATCCTATATAAAGCAGGGTGCACATGCGTGTTTATAAATGTGAGAGTGTGCAGTTATTAATTACGTTCCCTGATTGTGTAGATGGTTAGGCATGGCCTATAGCTGATGGCTGCATTAGGGAAAGAACAAGGGTGATTTTAATGAATGCACATCTCTAATTGCCGCCAGGCACAAGGACTTGATATTGTGTGTAAAGCTGAAATAATTAACTAACGCTGTAATCAAGAGGGAAACACTAAAGGCAGTTGCAGCTGAGCTGCACTCCCTCTTCTCTCAAGACTGTGTAAGAAAATATATGTGAATGGCAACACATATGCTTTATGTTTCATACATAAATGTAATACTATATACTTGGATTTATTACATTACAAAAGTACAGAAATGATTTATTTCACAAAAAGGAAAGAAAAAAGAAATTTACTTAAATTGCTGTGGAAAAATTTATTTAAATAACTGTGGAAAAATTATTTTTACAACGTATTTTTAGGGCTGTCAAAGTTAACATGTTAACTTTTACTGTTATCTTGGAGATAAATATTACAATGTGTTTCTTCTGGTTTACACATCTAATATTAATCTAAAATTGTAGGGGGGAAAAAGCATGCCAACTTACAAAAAATTTTCAACTTAATTTGCTTTGGCTGCAGTACATGGAGACAATATAAAAGCCAATTATTTAAATTTTGAAACAACATTATAATGTAATTTTCTCAATAGGTCTTTGTACATGAAAATGTATAACTGCCCTTATATTTTAGGAAGGGGGTTTCCTCATAAAGAGAACAGTTATTAAAGAGAAAACACTTAAATGAAACAAGTGAGACTCAATATAATGTCTCGTGGCCTTTGAAAGATCAAACTACTAACAATAATAAATAATGAAAAAACTTTGCCTTTGGATCCTCACTTACTGCTTAAACTCTCATCAGGGTAACGTCACTAGCATGTATATCATCTTTAAGGTGGCCTTTCAGTGAAAAGGTCTTATTTGTCTTTGAGACAAACCCTTGATAAGTCAATGAGAAATGGGCATATGAACCCGTCCTTGTGTGTCAGCTGTCTCGCAGCCCCCTCGCAATGTCAGCACGTGTCAGTAGTCTTGTCAAAGCATAGAACAGAAGCACTAATTCGCGGGCAATGGCAGTCCGTCTTGACGATTAGCTTGCAGTGCCCTGAAGCAAAGCTGTCACTCATATATCCCTTCAAGCACAACGCTGACATGCCATCCACATAGGGGTACATACACGCAACCTTCTCACCATTTGCACAAATATCATCCACGCTTTTCAGGCAAATAACCTTGGCTGTTCTTAAATACCAGAGGTCATTTCTCTGAGCATCCTTCTTGTGGCCTATAGAGGCCCCGCCCCCATTTCTTCTACTTATATTCTGATGTAAAGCTTAAAGGGATAGCTTACATAAATTATAATTCCGTTGTTCCAAACCTATAGGATGTTCTTTCTTTTTGTGGAACATGTTAAAATAAAATAAAGTATTTTGTTTTTTTCTTTCTTTCTTTTTTTTGGGGGGGGGGGGGGGGGGGGTCCATTCAATGAAAAAGCAAGCAGCCATGTCATTTTAGATTTTTCTACAAAATCTTTGAGCTATTTTTTCATGAATTGTTTTTCCATGGGACTCGCACCCAAGCTCTCCATATTATTACAGGTGAATGCTGTACCAGGTGAGCTACCGAGCAAGTTTACGTCACCAGAAAGTCCATATATGAAGCTGTTTTTTTTATGCAAACATCAAAATGTATTCATTTACAAATCATGCACTATGGTAAAAGTGTTTTGAGGTCATAATCAGTGTTGGGCAGTAACTAGTTAATATTACAGTAACTGAATTACTAGTATTACTTTTGCAGTAACTAGTAGTGTAAATAATTACTAATAAGATTTCAGTAATAATATTAGTTACTTTCCATATACAGCTTAGTTACTTACTAAACCCCGCTGTTTTAAAATCTAACAATCAAATAATTCCTAGATCTATTTTCATAATTTTCATGACTCGCACATGCATGTGATGTCCCCAGTGCAGCAGGCAAGCTTGGAATATGGAAAAGCTTACATTCAGCAGATAGAAATACTGCATTATATTGATTTTGTCAGGAAAAAAAGATCTGTTGTGTAAGTTGTGGCTTTACTTTACGCTGGCATTGCATCCCTCTGATCAGCACGTGGTACATTATATTACTATAATTAAACATATTTTTGGAAAATTAACTCATGTGATTTGATAAAATACATAACGAAATTTAAATCGCATATGGGTAACGGAGAAATTACTTCAAGCTACACATGACAATTAATGAGATGAATACAACACTTCTACTTGAATGCCACTATCAATCACTATTGAGTGTTTGTGATATCATTTGATCAAAATCCACATTGGATCGCAGTCAGAAGTTGAGGCAGAAATACGTTGTTAGTAATATTCTAGAAGAATTTTATGTGGAAGATACACAGTTACAACTTATGTGGGGCGTGAAGAAAAAGTAATGTAACTAGTAGTGTAACTAATTACTGTTCCCAGAAAGTAATAAGTAACAATATTACTTTTGAAAGGAATAACTAGTAATGAGCAGTGTTGGGCACTTTACTTTAAAAAAGTAATTAGTTATAGTTACTAGTTACTTCTCACAAATAGTAACTGAGTTAGTAACTGAGTTACATCATTATAAAAGTAACTAATTACCAGGGAAAGTAACTATTGCGTTACTTTAAAAAATGCCCCCCAATATTAAATATGTTAAATTAATAAAATGGACACTAAAAATAATAAATTATTATTATAAAACTTTGTACATTAATTTACAATATTTATCTACTGACACTTAGGCCTAGTATCAGTCAGTCAAGCATTATAATATAATATTATGATAATTTAATATTATATGATGATAGAACTTTAGTAATTAGAATAACCAAGTATGAATGCATATTTGTCATCAATATAAAACGCACTAAGGATTAATGAGCTGCTGTGTTCATGAATATTAATCACGTTGTCTGCGTTCGCTGGAATTGATTTGCTGAAATCAAAACAGGGACGCCAATAGGTGAGCGCCAGCCAATGAGATTGTGGTTTGCACATTAGTTCCGCCCACTACCAGAGAAAGCGGCAGTTCTTAAAAGCTGAAGAATTCCAAAGGAACTCCGTTATTTTGACAGGAAAATACAACAAAGAATATCGTTTACATGTAACGCGTCAATTTTGCTTGTTATGAAAGACTCTCTTGCTCTGTCTCTTTCTTTGCGTGCGTGTATGTGAGAGAAAGCGACGGCGAGTCGTGCGCTTCACACTAGAGTTTACGGTACGTCAAATACAGCTACACTGCGCATCCATTCAGATGAACTGAAAAATTTAATTCTAATAATATAATATAGTAACGCCACATTTTATTGTCAGTAACGGTAACGGCGCTATAACGGGGGAAACAGTAATTCGTTTGATTACTCGTTACTGAAAAAAATAACGCCGTTAGTAACGCCGTTTATTTATAACGCCGTTATTCCCATCACTGGTAATGAGTAATATATTACATTCTTTGAGTAACTAGCCCAACACTGGTCATAATATAGCATGGTGCAAGAAACCATATGAAAATAATTTATTAACTGATAATCTGCCCTTGTAAACCCAATTGTGTGAGAATTGTATGTACGTTTTGCAAAAACACTGATAGCGTAGTATTTTCCAATGTGCAATATGTTGACAAAATGTTGAAGTGTTCAAAATTCCTTCTGTGATCCATGCAAGAAAGAACATCATACAGGTTTGCAATCATACAATGTGTTCATTTTACAGTGAAATATCCCATTAATGATTCTAACTGATTTTAAACATACCAATGGAGACATTCAAAAGTTCACAAAACAAGTTTGTTTCAAATCTCTCAGCAGTCACGGTTTGTCCTAGACTCAAGACCTCAAATGGAGCCATTGCAGGTTAAGTCTTGATGCACACTGACAGCAGAGGTTACTTGGGTTGTCTCCATGACGACTTCACTGCTGCACTCAGTTTATTTGTGACTAAGAGGGGTAGATGATGAAGGCTAGGCAGCCTTTGTTCTTTCGGATGGAAGGAGTAACGGAAGAAATCAAAGAATTGTCCTTGACAAAGTCAAACCATCAAGTCCCAAGGGAATGTAATGCCATTGGCTTGGCTTTGCTTCCAATCTGTGAGTTTGGGTTATCAGAGCGATTAAGGTGTCACTCAAACCATTTTACTTAGCTTACAGTGAGATAGGACTCCGGCTCATGGAAGAGATTTCCCATTTTCACCATTACTCTTTCCAGTTGGGTCCCAAACTTTTAAATGTTTTCCCTTGAGGGATTTTAGGATATGAGAAGTAACCAGACTGACAAGTGACAGAACCATATTACCGGAAAGATTTGAGTCTCAGTACTTTTAATGAGTGTGAAACTGCCCTTAAATAAATGGCCTCTGACATTCACCCAAGCTGGAAGATTACAAAGTGTTTAGTGGTTAGAGGGAATCACATTAGCATCTGCATATCGTCTTTTCAGGGTCTTCCATCTAATACATAGAATGGCCATTCACATGTTAAAGGTTAGGGCTGTTTCAGGCATGGCCAGACTCGTCAGGTGCAGCCAGTATCCATGCAACGCCACGTTGTCTCAATTAGTGCAGAGTGCCTAGGGTCAGAGCTCAGAGATAGGTCAGCAGGTCACCATATCGACAAGGTCAGAACATGAGGCAGCTTCCCTTTCTTCCTTTCGGCAGGTTATTATGCATAACCTTCAGGATAATGTATGTTAATGCATGTTAAACACCTCAGGAATATGACTACATTTCAATATGTCAAGGCATGCCATTTTACAGATGCATCAACGGAGGAAGACAGCACTGTAATTGCATGCATAAATTACATATACACCCGACTATTCGTAATTAACATTATGAATACCGTTTTAGTGTAGAAACACATTATCATGAATGTCACTCAACTTTACGTATAAACAAGTCTTCCTGAGCACTTGAAATGGAAAAAGTCTTCCAAATAGATTGACTGATATGGTTTTTAAATGGATAGAGTGATGTGTGTAAATTAAGAGATACCATCATGACTAAATTTAATTCAACAGTCAAATTATTTCCAGAACATTATGGTTCTGGAATTTCTGCATTATTCCACTGATGCAGATGAAACACCAAAATAAAATTTGTGTGATATACATACAGTACAAGAGTAGGGGTGTCTAGTCCTGCTCCTGGAGGTCCAATACCCTGAAGACTTTAGATCCAACTTGCCCCAACACACCTGTATGAAAGTTTTTAGTAATGTTGAAGACCTTGAATAGCATCTTCATGCATATTTACTTGGGGTTGCAGCTAAATTCTGTAGGACAGTGGCCGTCTTGGAGCAGGACCGGACAACTTAAAACTTATGTGATTCATTGCAGCAATTTAAAATAGTGGTCGACCAACATGGATTTGTCAGTGGCTTATGTAGATAAGAAGAAAGTAAGGTATTGTAATACTGACATATGCATAATATATTTAATACAAACCGAATCATAATCATTTACACGCATATATATATATATATATATATATATATATATATATATATATATATATATATATATATATATATATATATACACACACACACACACACACATATACATATATACATATATATATATATATATATATATATATATATATATATATATATATATATATATATATATATATATACACATATACATACAGACATATATATATTTTTTTTAATTGATGCATTCCTTTCCCAAAGCTGTCAATAGAATAAATACTTTTGTTAATCAGCCAAGTGGGGTTTTTTTCTCAAAAACAGCTACATACAATAAATATTAGCAGGAAAATGCATCATAAAGAAGTACATTACCATTCATAAATTTGGGGTTAGTAAGATTTTTTTAAAGGGATAAATTTACCCAAAAATGAAAATTCTGTCATTAATTACTCACCCTCATGTCGTTCCAAACCCACAAGACCTTCATTTATCTTCGGAATATAAATTAAGATATTTTTGATTAAATGGTGATGGACTGACTCAGAAGAGAAGAAATCGTTTAATAAAGTCTGTAGCATCTGCTTATGATCCTTGATGGTCGTTGGGACCTTATGTCTTAAGAGACCCTTTTTAGCCTTTTTACATTTGCATATAATTAACAGACATGGCCCCACATTCTAACTTTATATGGGTGCTAAATTGCCAATGGTTGTCCCCCCACTGTCAAAAAGACTTCAAACACATTCCAAAGAGAATTAAATGACCCTCAGTACCAGGCACCAATGGCCTGGCTGCCCAGTGGACTACCTCCAGGATTGCAATACACACAACACACACACACAGACACATTTTCTTTATTTAGACCATAATTAATCAGTTACAAATGTATCTGGTATATGCATGTGTTGTTTGTATGTTTCCTTATTATATAAGCCTAGTTACCACTCAATTATTCATATTAGTTAAGCTCTAAGCACTCATATTCAGGTGTAAGAATGTATCTCTGGTTTGATATATTTTAGATGTCTCTTTCTTGGTATCAAAATTATCTGCTCTTTATTCCTCAAACAATGATGTACACTATGTGATTGTGAAATGCATCATACTATTTTTACTGTACTGTGGGAAAAATTACACCAATTCTCCAGACCAGTCATAAAACATGCAAATGAGGTGTCAAGTGAAACAAAGAAACATTTTCCCGCTGAAACTATCTGCCTTGTTATTGGTCAAACTAACCAAAATGGGTGTTACAGGGAAACCAGATAAAACTTCTCTCACACCCAAAAGGCGAGGTCTTCTCTTTACTTTCGGTGCCCTGGAGACACACTTATCACCTTGGAAATCTCGCGGTTCCCCTTCCGGGGGAAGTCCGAGCTTCTGGCAGTTTTAAGTTCAGTAACTTTGTCCATTCACTTTGGATCAATCAACCCATCTTCGCATTATACATGCACCAGGACACTTTACCCAGCAACAACAAAACCAATGCAAGTAACCGCTTATTAGCTATTTATATGCGCTTCTAGGCTTCGACCCCTTTTAATTAAGGTGATGTGATTCTCTGATGGTTCTTAACAGGTTGTAGTTAGCTGATGTGTAAATCCTGCCATTACACTCTACTCTCTTGCGTGCGAGCGTGCGCTCGCTCCCTCCCTCCCTCTCTCTCTCCCTCTCCCTCTCTCCATGCCTTCCTTGCGTTGGCATCTATGTTTAATCTGTGTATGTTTGTGTCTAGTTCGATGTTGCATGTACCCTCTGTGAGCAATGTATCAGTAAGGAAATTGTTTTTCGTGGCCAGAGAAATAATTTTCCTTAGTCAATAGACGATTAAAACTGTCCATACGGCCAGTGTACGAACAAATCATTTTATTGTACTAGTAATGCTACAGTTAATTCCTGAAGATTAATATAATTGATAACAACCCATATGATTAATTATGTTAATCTCACTTTGAGCTAATTTGCTACAAGTCTTTATTTTTGTTTTTGTTGTGCACAAGAAGTATTCTCATGGCTTCATAAAATTATGGTTGAACCACTGATGTCATGTGGACTATTTTAATGATGTCCTTACTACCTTTCTGGGCCTTGAACGTGTCAGTTGCATTGCTGTCTATGCAGGTTCAGAAAGCTCTCATTTCATCCAAAATATCTTGCGTTCCGAAGATGAACGAAGGTCTTACTTGTTTGGAAAAACATGAGTGTGAGTGATTAATGACAGAATTTTCATTTTTGTGTGAACTATCCCTTTAAAGGGTCATATGATGCTATTTTAAAGATCATTATTTTGTGCATTTGGTGTAACAGAACATGTTGACATGCTTTAATGTTCAAAAAACATTATTTGTTATTTTTTTAAATACTGTACATTATTGTAGTTCCTCTATGCCCCACCTCTCTCAAATGCATCGTTTTCTATCAAGCCCCTCCTTCCGACAAGCACAGTCTGCTCTGATTGACCAGCTGACACAGTGCATTGTGATTGGCCGAACACCACAAGCGTGCGTCCAAAATGTAACGCTCCTTACCATAATCGGGAGCTTCAGCTTTCAAAGTAAATATAAAGACAGTTAATAACGTCCTTAGATTTACCATCAGTTCAAGCCCGAAAGGGGAACAGACTCAGGTGACAGACACAGTGATGATGCTCATATATATTTGCAGTACACAAGCCGCAGTTAAGACAGCTGACTCCACTGAGATGTGACCCTGTCTCTCTCTCTCTCACACACACACATTACGCGTTACTCTACACTGCGTAAAACTCCCATTTGAACAGTCAATAGCAAACACTTAAACTAATAACAAAACATACTTATAGTCGCTTAAATTGATAAACTGTCCGGCGTGATGACGTTGAATGTCTCCAACAGCACCTGTAGTCCCATTTAGCAGTTTGTTAGCAACCTTCTTTTTTAAGAGACATAAAAGTTGGAACCAGAAGTGCTAAAATGCTAACTCACTTCCGGGGTTTTGCCTACAAAGTGACATCATAGTTCCCCCACTCTATTGCATCTACTTTTGGAAGGCCAAATAAAGTGGCTTTGCTTTTGCCTAGAAACACACAGCGTCTCCCTAACATGGCTGGCTCAACACTACTGCAGTTATTGAAACCATGCCTTCTTTCTTTGCGTGAACATTTGGGTGGCATTATGCAAACATTTCCACATCGTGACGTAGACATGTGAAGGCGTGTTTTAATGAGGCGTTTGGTCTGGATCAGCCTTCTCTTTTACAGTAGATAGAATAAATCCATTTGTGGGAGACTTTGAGCTTTGTAACTCTGCAGATCGTATACATACACAGACAGTTACTTAACACACAGAAAAGGAAAACAAGAAATCGCATTATATGACCCCTTTAATGTTTTTGAAAGAAGTCTCTTATTCTCACCAAAGTTGCATTTATTTGATCAAAAATTTCAAGAAAGAAAGAACTAACAGTTCAGAAGATCAGCATTTATTTGAGATAAAAATCTTTTGTGATGTGTGCTTAAAAGTACTTCAAAAAAAATGTACTGACCCCAAACTTTGGAACAGTAGCGTATGTCTGATTTGCTATGACTCTTTGTCTGAAATCGTACACTGACAAAACAGGGTAGCTAAAGCAAAAAGAACTGTTTTCCCATTTCCATTCTTTCTACCTCAAAAAGAATATAACAAAACAACTGTTAATGGAATCAGTAATGAATTGGAATTGTTATGTGGAATCAGAATCAGAATGGTTATGAAATTCTGTATGATTCGCTATTCAGTTAGATATTTATTTTACATGAATCACCATCTGTCTGGTGGATGGTCCTTATTCTACAAGCTTGAAATAACTTTGCAATTCTCTGCATGACATGGCACAAAATCACCCCTTTAATTGGCCCTGTGTATGTGTGAAATTCTCTGCATAACATGGCACAGAATCACCCCTTTAATTGGCCCAGTGTATGTGTTCACAACTCGGTGAATAAGAGAGATTTCTTAACACTTCATTGATAAAGATACAGTAAAAACCCACAAAATGAATGGCAAAGACTCTGTGAGTGGAAAACAGCAAGCAGGTGGCTCTGAATGTAACATACATAATGACTCCAAATACAGTCAATAAAATGAAAACTCTAGGCTAATTATCAACTAATTACCCTTCCTTTTCAAAGCCCACATGGTTGGCTGTGGTCCCTTAATGTGTCTGAGACAAAAATAAGACAGGGTACCTGTGACAGAAATATCCTTCTAGTTTTTCTCCAAGCCGATTACTGTGTCAGCAGAAGCCCTTTCACCTATGCAGTCCATAATAGCGGGAGCCTGCATGAAGATATTCGATTTGGGCTGATACTGATATCATGTTTATGAATAAGACAGGCAGTCAGACAGTAATGACAAGCCTCTCTCTCTCTCTGCCTTGCTCGCTCACGCTTTGTATACAGCAATTCTGAGTCTGTTTAAAAAAAGACCTTTGATGGCTCTGTATGAATATTAACAACAGTACTCCTCCTTCATATACACAAGCTGAAGGAAGCAAAAGTGGAAGTATGAAATATGAATTTTATTTATGCATCTGAATGGAAATGGCTCTCTTTTACTGTCATGGATTCCCCAAAGGGCACACAGGCAAAGCACCAAGGTCAAATAGTTTTCAGTCATTGGGTTTAGTGCTGCACTCAGAGGCAACAAGGTGTTACATGGAGAACTGTGAGCACAGTAATCCGCCTGATTAACTCCCTTCAGTAAACAGCGTTGAAATTCAAAACCAACCCCTCCAACCATGATGCCACGCTGCTAGTGTGGAGTTAAACTGAGGGACAAGGGCATACGGAGACACATTAACACATTAGTGTGTAGACACATGCAGCATGAACTGCTGATGCCAGAAGCTTTGCCGCCATATTTAGAATCAGAATTACCTCAACATGCTTAAAAACTATATGACATTGTGTGTGAAGGATGACTTTAAATACAACACTCGGTGTATGACATGCAGTTTACAGCACACAACAACAAATCGCCTAAGTAGAGAGGTGAAGATGAAGTGAATCAATATTACAGGTGTCACAACATGCATGTCTCATAAATGTCAAAAGATGTTTTCATAGATGTCTTTACTGCTTAGTTAAGTTAATTCGCTCATACATTTATTTATTCATAATGAAGGTGTCCATGTATGGCACTCAAAAAGAAAAAAGAAAAATACTGCACCTGAAAAGCTCCTGCATCTGTGTTTATGACATACCACGCATTTCAAGTTAGAAATTAAATAGGAGTAGCTAAAATAAGATAAATATACTATAAATGATGGAAAAGCTCTTTTATTCTGTTGTACAAGTGGATAGAATACGTGACCCATATAAACTATTACAAAACAATATTTAACAACACTTGGCCGCTAAAAATTAGTTAATACGTTATTAAATAATAAGATTACAGTAAACTGTGAACAATGGGTCATTAGCTTTAAATATGTGCATTTGGCAAAAGCTTTTATCCAAAGAAACGTACATTTCAACCAAAGTGGACATTTTATCAATTGAGAATAAAACCCATTAGCTTTCATATTGACATTTCAAAAATGTTCAAGTTTAGGGTCTAATATTTGATTTTGAAAAAAGTCTCTTATGCTCACCACTGTCATATTTATTTGACCAAACACAGTTAAAAAAAAAAAAAAAAAAAAAAAAAAAAAAAAAAACAGTAATATTGTAAAATTTTCAAGATTATGTTCAGATTTGTTTTCATTTTATTAAACCGGGCATACGCAGAAACCAGCTCAACATCAGACAAAATTTTCAAAGTCATACAAAATTATTTACAATCATTTATAACCATTTCAAAAGCACACTGAATATCTGTTGTTCTGCAATAAACCCTATAAAAGGGTTCTGGGGTTATATTACAGAAACTTCCAAGATTTGAAAAAGTTTTGTTTCCTAAAATACCATGGTTACTAAACAGAAAGGATGAGATTAAATTAAGATGTTTCTAAAATAGTTATGAAAGAAGCAGACAGCTGTCTGCATAAGAGAATATGTCATTGCTGATGACCACCACAGCAAACATGCTGATGACCACCACAGCAAACATGCTGCAAAACATTAAAAACTTCCAATTTTAGCACTAACATCACTAATCTTAAAAATTCTCAAACTGGCTCATTTAAGCTGCAGTGGAGGATCCCAGACACAGGTGACATAGCTAACTGCCTAGGGCAGCAAAAGGTGCTTCTCAGATGCATACTTTTCTAACCTATCACACATTCAAAGTGGTTTTGCTGGATTGCGGCCTCCACTCTCACTGAAATTGAATTGGGTAACTCTTGGGTAATTTTTTCGAAGCAGCCTATGCTTTACTTCCCTCCCTGCAGCCAGAGGCCCCTTTCACTATAGGTCTACCCACGAGTCTCTGCACCTGCTAGAAGCCAAACATAGACAAGGATTCATTTTAATAGCACTATGCAACACATCAAGTTAATCAAGTCAGTAAAGTGCAATACCTTTGTTTGTTGATAAAAGTCAAATTAATTGATCAAATTAAGAATTCGGTATTTAAAAAAGTGTTTTCTGTGTAACGTAATTGTAAATGAACAGTGTACTCTTTCTGCGTTACCTGCTTCAATACATCCCTGTTTATTTGTCAGCAAATGTCTGCCAGATGGCGTATTTTACATCAACCGGCTGATTTTTGCTGACAAATAAATAGGGACTTTTAACAGCTGCAGGGCTTTTGTGAAAAATACATCTCTTCATACATTTTTGTATCCCAGCTCATAGATCATTCGGACAGTCTGTCATTTCCAAAGAAATAATATTTACATTTATGTATTTGGCAGAAACTTTCAAACCAACTTACATCATTAAAGGTATAAATTTGATTTGCTTGGACATGACCTTGGTGTTCCTTATGCCATAATCTGCTTCTCTTTTTTACCTACATTAACAAATAACAGCCAGAATGTGAAAACGTCAACCCAAAATGTTCAGAAGTGAAGTCAGTTCAATCTACATCAAAAGGACTTCCATATAAATGACAAGCAAGCACTTTCAGAAAACACCAGAGAGGCCTCTGTGAACGAATGTCCAAGTGAATTTCTCACTGTCCACAAAAATAAATACAATTTCATCATCTTAATTTGACTTGAAACGGCTACTCTTTGGCTTAACTCAGTGTTTTCATTTTGAAAGAACAATTTTCAATCAAGTAGCTCAAAATAAATCGTAATCAGGATATAATCAGTGCCATCTTTAGATTGCCTAACTCTAAAATCATATTTGTAAAGAAAAATTAGATATAACTTGCTAGCATGTTATTATAACACATGATTTAATCATTGATAGTGGTTCCACATGATTGAAACATTTGCTCTCAAATTTGTAGGGTCAACTAAAGTGATCTGAGAAAACTAAAATTAGACATGTCCAAATAACTTGATTCAGTTGTGTGGAACCACTGTCTATGACTGAATCATGTTAGACAGATAGATAGACAGACAGACAACAGGGGCTCTTTGAGTCAAAAATTTTGAGAACCACTTTATGAAAAATGCTACAGGCCTATAAAATTGCTTTATATTATATGCTATATAAGAAGACAGTTCAGGGATGCCATCAAGCATTTCAAATTTTAACCAAAAAAGACCAGAGCAATTTATATCATATCTGCTCAGTCATGTCTTTTTATTTTCTCTTTGTCTCTTGGCATTACCTGCCTGCTTGAATTAAGGACAGCAGAGATTGCTGGGGTGAACAGATTTCTTTATGACGCACGCACAGGCATCTCTCTTCTTTCATTTCACTATTCTCCTTTTACTTTTCCTGCATGTCTGCATATGAAGAAACTCACTTGTTGGCAACAAATGTTTCATTCAAATGACGTTGAAGTAGTCAATTTGCTTTTATATCTGGCTTTTTGACAACTCAAGTGTTGTGCTAATGGCGAAGCAAAACCCGAAAGTCTCCACCATTTGAACTATCCAATAAAAGGGAGCTTTAACTACCACTTCACTTTCATGTGCTCTTATTAATACGATCACAACCTCACGCCCACACACTCTCCTGGATCATTTGCGGCCAGCACGATAAGACCTCGTGTCACTGGTGTTATGCCGCAGCTTGCGGACGGTGTGACGGTACCTGTCGTACAAACTCAGCATCTCCCGTGAGCGAGCAGAGATGACAAAACACCACAGGTGGTGTCACACTCCGTGTCAGGCGAGTTCGGAGCAAAGTTGGCAAGACACAAGCTGACAGATCCGTGCCACAGACTCTGAAACACATGCACATTCACATGAACACTGAAAGAGAGGTGGAGACCGAGAAATACGCACAGCGCTACTGAGGCCTTCACCCTGTCAGATGTCAGGTTTGAGCCCAAGTCACCGAACACACACACACACACACACACACACACACTCTGCCAGTCCTCATACTGACAGGACTGTCAGTTCTACTTCTCATCCACCCGAGTGTCAAGCATTAGTCCGTCCTATTCAAACAAGCATGTCCTCCAAGAGCAGTGGCGTGTCGTGGTTTTCTGAAATTTTCCTCTCTGCATTTGCAAGATCCAAAAGAAATCTTTGTTGTTTTTGTTTGTTTAATTAATTTAATTTAATTTAATTTAATTTAATTCATTAATAAAATAATGAAATGTAAACTTTTATTCACCAAGAATGCATTAAACTGATCAAAAGCAACAGTAAAGACTTTTTCATCAATTTTTTTTTGTATTATTATTATTTCAAATAAATGCTGTTTTTTTTATTTCATCTATTCATCAAAGAATACTGATAAAATGTTTCAATTTCTAATAATGTGTTTCAAATATTAATCAAGACATTAATTCATAGTACACTGTTGGAAGGGGTTCATAGCACATGGTTGTTTGACAAGAGCAGTCACTCTCATTTTCATAATGAAGTTTCTGTTTATAATGACTAAATATAGTGCACACTAAAGCAAAATTAAAACGTAAAATTAAAACCTTATTCCTGCAATGCCCTTAAAGTGGCAATCTACCTTTTCCCATTGAGCAAAAGCACTATAACATACAGAAGCAAATAACATACAGCCTCCACTATAAATGGCGTAAATGCATTCAACATTACCTAGTTTCTGGAATAGAAGCAGCCCCCAGCTTTTGTGAGTTACAATTATGACAGCAGCAGGGAAGTGTGTGCTACGCTGAATAACAGACAAGCACATACGAGGTAACTGCTGACAGTAGAGTGTGGGGAAGTCAAGCATGCCTTTACATTCTCATATTCATTGTGTGTGTGTGTGTGTGTGTGTGTGTGTGTGTGTGTGTGTGTGTGTGTGTGTGTGTGTGTGTGTGTGTGTGTGTGTGTGTGTGTGTGTGTGTGTGTGTGTGTGTGTGTGTGTGTGTGTGTGTGTACTGTTAGGCTGCAGGCTGAAGAGCTGAGCATATTACGAGGGTCAGAAATACAGAGCTTCTTCATTTCACCTCATCAGCTCTACAGAGAGAACTGCACATGGGTCTATTCAGCACACACGACACATACATCTGATACTAATGAATCTTAGGCTCATGTGCATTAGATTCATTAGTATCAGATGTATGTGTCGTGTGTGCTGAATAGACCCATGTGCACTTAAATTGACACTTCTATAATATAAATATATATAATTCCTAATTAAAATTATTGTTATTAATACTATTACATGTAGTGTGCCTTTTATTTAAACCAATAGAAGTGGCTTAAATAAAAGGCACACTACATGTAATAGTATTAATAACAATAATTTTAATTAGGAATTATATATATTTATATTATAGAAGTGTCAATTTAAGTAAAATTTATAAGCAAGTGTACATACATACATACAGAAATTATTTTTGAATTTCTAACTCGTCAAGTGAATCCTCCAAGGTCGTGGTAAGTGGAATGTGACAATGGTCAGCAGGAACTCTTGCCCTTTTGTGCTGCTGTGAGTAATAGTTATGATTTGGCTTGGAGAAGGTCCTAGAAAAGCATTTAACACATTTATTGAGCATGAACAATAAGGAAGGATCTTGTTTCCAGGACATTCCATGTTATGAGTCCATGATTTCAGGACAATCAACCTTTAAGAGGCGCTCAGTGTCAGCAATTCTCACTCCTAGTGAGAGATTTTATAATGCAGCTTGCTTCAGGGTAAGATACAGCACATCATAACAGCAGCAGTAAAACCCAGTGGTGGAAGCAGCTTAAAGACTGAAAAAATGTCCATTACTCCAAAGTACTCTCGATTTCTAGCCTTTACATCACAAGTAAATGGATTTTGATGTGTTAGAAGTCTGTGCACACATATAATAAGATTTAGGGGATCACAGGACCTGCAAAAGACGGAAATGCTTTTCTTTTTGTTTCTCTATCATAGTATGTTTTTATGAATATTGTACAACTTAATAGGAAGCATATGCTCTGAAAACAGAGAGAGAGCAATCAGTCCCTTTATCCACAGTTGCAGTTGCTTTAACATCTTCCACTTGTCATTAGCTTCTCTTAAAACACCATTAAGAGGCAGATATCTGAAGAGGCACAGTTAGAGCTCTGGCATGATGCCCGATATATATAGGGCCTGATCAACCTTTGTATAAGTGACTGTGCGAGTTGTATGGGACCTGCAGATCACAGCTTTAGAAATGTTGCCTCCAGGCAAAGAAACAAAAGCTACTGCAGTCTTCATAACTGCTAGGGAAGAAACACTAAATCTTTAGCTTTGACAGTTGCAATTTACAAATAACATGGGCTAGTTGTTAAGATCCTTATTTGAAAAAAAAATAGTTAGCTACACAAGTGGTTTTCAAACTGCAAGAGGAAGTCAAAGTTTTGGACAGAAGGGATCATCAGGACTGTGGCATCAGAAAGTTTCTGAAAACCTCGGACTTGCTTAAAAGCTACTAAAGAAAAGATGTAACTACATTCAAGCTATATAAAGTCTTTCATAATAGAATTGATTTGACAAAAAAAAAATTGTAACAATACACTGCTACTTCAAAAAGTAGCTCGTTACTTTAAAAGCTATACTGACAGTTTAGAAAACTTTTATTTCCCAACACTGATAAGGTAAAAGGTAAAGGTGCTAACAGTTACTCTGGCCTCCCACAGATTCTCATACTCTAAACACACACTTGTGAGACAGAAAGTGGAAAAAAAAGGTCAGAAAAATCAGTGATCAGAAGATGAAACAAGCACAGCAGAATAAACAAAATTATACCACATAGGAAGATTCCATTATTCAGTGCTCACTCAGCACACTCTGACCTTTATTAGTAGTGCTTACAAAGAAAAACATTACTATTGGCATTGCTTCTACTGCTTCTGCTGGACAAAAGGCTAAGGATTTGAATGTTACCTTAAACAAATCAGCTTACAATGCAGCTTAAAGAATGTTCTATGAATTTTCTAAACAATTAAATTCACAATTTTTACACAGTAGACAAAAAAAGTAGGAAAACCCTACTTCCATTAAAAAGACTCCCCATATTTTGCCACCGAAATAAAATAAAAAAAAACTCCAATACTGGCAGTGAGATTTTAACACACAAACACCAGTAAAGAGTCAAATTTAAATATTCAATTAAATTAAAAAATAAAAAGTTCTTCATTTGCAATGATGGTTCCATAAAGAGACTTTAACATCTATGGAATCTTTCTATTGCACATAAGGTTCTTTATAGTAGAACAAGGTTCTTTAGATTATTAAAATCTTCACACTAAGAAAAAACTGTGTTAATACCAAATAAATACAGTGCAACCATTTCAAAGACTCCAATTAAAAAAGCAATTATGACATTTGTTTTAATTTTCCAGTCACCATAAACACGAAATTTATTTGGAGATGGTAGTGGACCGTGATCCAAGCCGGGTTTAAAGCACAGATACAATGACATCTGCTATAATGAACACATTCTGCTATGTTTCTATAACCTCAACAACATTTCGTGACTCAAACCCTTCAGGCTCATTGTGAAAAAGTCACCATTCAGGCAAAGCTCAAGACTCAGTGACCCACTAGGAGAAGAACAGCAGCCATGCTGCAAAATGTCCTATAGCATAAGAAGTGCTCCATTATGTGCACAATTTTATTCATAGTAACCGTCAACTTTTCAGATGATATACAATGCATGCAGTGGCTCAAAAGCCTTCCTGAACCTCCACACATCATCTCCACTCAATGCAAGACAAGCAGTGTGTTGGACAATAAGTGAAACCGCAAGGCTTACTCAATTAGTATGTCAGACTATACAATATATAATACATTTGAGACTCTTGTAACAATTGACAACACTAACCATGTGTTTTACAGTAAGTCGCAAGTCCACATCTGTTCTGACATAGTTATTTACCAGTGAAATTGAAATCATACCACACCAACCCAAGCAAGACCTTTGTACTAAAGTTGGAAGGTTCTTTGTGCTGAAGCAGTGTTAATTTCGTCAACGAAGACGAAAAATATTCGTTAACGAACCTTTTTTCTGTGACTAAGACTAGACGTTGACGAGCTAAAAATAATATCTGATGATAAAAACTATGACGAAATTTATGCCGCGTCTTCGTTAACGAGACGAGACGGGACTAAAATGTTATTTGAGGACTACCGGACATTCAAAATACATCCTATAGGCTAAGTTAACTGTCGTCCCTGTCATTGGATTACAATCAGATGAGGGGTGTTTATTATCTAGTCTCAGTAGGCTATGGCAGCTGCGGACGGATTGGCTACCAAAACGCGAACTAGCGATCTGAAACAATGGCCTCAGCACCTGAAGGGTTAGCAATAGGGTGACCAGACCGTCCGGTTTTTCCCGGGAGTCACAATTCGTTGTTGATCAACTTAAAGTTAGTGAAGGCGGGATAGGCGGAATCGCGCTGATAGAAGCGCGCTCTCCCTCTCGCACACGCTCAACTTCTTCAGTTCTCATACAGCGCGCGATCAGTTCTCGGTATTCAAATACATACACAGCAGTCCAAATGTCTATTGTGTACTAGAATATCTCACGTAAATACAGTCAGATATGGCTTAAGTGAGCGTAAACAGGTGGGTGAAAACTGAATGTGTCAGTATTACATGCATCCGTTTTAAATGGACAGCATTCCTATTAAATACCTATATGCGTCATTAATGTTAACCAACGAAAAATATTAAATAAATGTATACTTGTCATGGTGACAATACTGACAATACTACTGTATCTGAAAAATGAGTTTAATTTGTATATCTACCGAATAATGAATATTTATTCCAGTTTTTCCAAATTCAATCCTTGATTCAAATTTATCATAAACTTAATTGATTTAAAGAGATTAATTAATGACTTTTTGTTTGAAGACTACATATAAAATGGCTACCAAAATAAATGTTGGTAACTGCAGTTTGACAAAGTAATGACTAAAAGTTGACAAAAATGCAATAACTTTTCGTCGACTAAAACTATGAAAGACTCAAATGACTAAAATGTGACTAAGACTATTAAGCATTTTCGTCTCATGATAAAGACTAAGACTAAATCAAAAATGCCTGCCAAAATTAACACTGTGCTGAAGTTGTGCTTCCCCAAAACCGTCTCTCTAATAAATAGCAAAAATGGTACAAAAATCAATGTGGTCGTGAAACAAGCCAAATGTCTCTTACTCAGAAAGTCTGTTTCTGATTAAGTTTAAAATAAGAAATAAAAGTCACACATGCAAGATATAAAGTCACATCGTTAGGAATAAATCGGCATTTATGAGAAACCTATTCGTATCATTTTTTCCTCCGACGTGGAAAACCTGTTTCTGAAATGTAAGAATTTAAAACCATTATATCCTGACTAGGTGAGAGACAACTGTGCTGAAGAACATTTTCAAAATAGTTTCACATAAACTCGCACACCTGCTCTTTCATTTCCTATTTCCCAATATCAGATTTTATAGAAACGTGTAAAATCCCACACTCATCTTAATGGGGTCATTTTATGTGCAAGGACATTTTCCTTAACGTTTTGAGATAAAGAGCTTGAGCTTGTAAGGCATCCTCCCCAGTCTAAAAAGACCATTTATTACTGCAATAATGATTCATTATGAACTTATTTGGCACAGATTATTTTCTGCAAGCTTTGCAACGAGGCTGTTACTAAAGAATGAGGGAATTAAAAACTCAACAGCAATCTCTCAGTGGGTAATTCCCTCTCATTTCAATGGTATTTTCTCGGCTGGCACAAGACCCAGACATACACTATTTGAAAACTGCCATCTTTGCTCGCAGGCACTCAGTTTTGGACACGTTTTTGTGCCAATCACCACAGTCACAAATGCTCTCAATCACTCTAAAGCAAAAGGAAAAATGACATAACAATGAATGACTGATGGCACTGCCCAATCCCTTCACCAGCTACTATGCTCAGCCAAAAGAAACAGGCAGTGAAAAACCAGGGTTGCCAGGTCTGTGAAAGCAAACCAGTCCAACTGCTATTCAAAACTATCCCAGTCTCATTAAACGTTCGCTTTAAACCACGGACTAAAAAACAACCCAATGCAATAGTGTAAATGTATAACTGCGGTAAAACCGCAGACTTGGCAACCTTCACAGAGTCTCTATTTTTATAAAACATCTGCTGTATTATAATTTATTACTGCTGATATACAATGCATGCTGTGTGCAAAAAAAAAAAAAAAATGTTGTCAGAACATATAGCTTTTTAAATATCCATTAATGAAGAAAGATGCTTTTTAGTTAACTAAGGTCTGTGGTTACAGCATCTACCTGCAGGGGCAAATATGGGCCATGTTAACCAGCTAAACCTTGACCCCACTGAAGCTATGTGTACATCTGTACTTCTCTGAAATAGGATTAACTAGTCATTTACAGATGAACGAACTCAGGTGTTCCTGATATATTTTATGGAAAATAAAAGCTTCATCGCATCAATAATATGGTGAGAAAGGATGATTTTTCGCTTTCCCTCTTTCACTCCTCCTCTTCATAAAACCAATTACCAAGGCTTGAGCTACAATTAGCTATTACTGGGCTGGACAGATTCTTGACAAAGACTGGATTAATCCCATTTCCGACCCCTAATGTTTCAAGTGCACTTCATATAGGAAGCACTTCATAAGGAACCACTTATTTAATGTATAATAAAGTGGACAACATCTCTCAAAAAACAATTACCACAAAGATCCAGATTCCAGGAAAACGCCCAGAGGGCTGCTTCTAAGAAACCATATGGGCAAAGTATTCTTGACTGTGAATCAGTATAGTATATTATGTATGGTGTATACTTAATGAATATAATATAATATATTACTACTGTAATGGTTTTATTTGAGAAGGGAAAAACACCTCATTATCTACCAGGAAGAGAAATGACCAGATCGCCACTCTATTCCCTGTAACAGTAAAATGGACTGAACATTGAGATTGGACCACCAGTAAGCCAAAAAATGATAGTAGCTGTCTTCAAGTTTCCTGAGTCATTACAGGAGGGCAGAAACCGTTCAGCCACTGTACAAATCTTATTCCCAAGGCAAAATTTCAATGATTCAGTGCTCCTGCAGATGGGATTCCTCATGACGGGCAGAAATATGGAATAAATTAATGCATCCGATGGAAGATTGAAAATAAACAAGATAGAGAAAGCAGAAGGAACAAACAAACACATGCATGTGTGAAATTGCGCCGACGCATACAGTACGTTCTTCTTTCTGACACTGTCAAATATTCTATGATTATATCACACATCTCGGATCTACATCTTGTCTGATTGGCCAGCAGACTCATTCTCTTATTTCTGACAATCCTTACTTCATTAAGCAGTTGTATTTTTCCTCAGTTGACCTAAAGAGATCATAGACAATCTGCTAAAATTGGAAAAAAAAAATAAATAAATAAATAAATAAATAAATGCTGTGTTTTTTCTGCCAAGAAAACTGGATTTCTGGAGTACACAGCTGCGTAAAGGTAAGACAAAGCATGGATCAGCTGGCTTCATGTAGCTGGAAGCTACAGCACAGAGACAGTAGAGAGAGTGCTTCAGGGATAGCTAGCCTTAATGTTGCATTTGCTGATTTATTTATTTTTTCCTGAATTTTGTCTTTTTGATGTTTGGGTGGAATCTGTATGTAAAAGGGTGTAAATATACATTCAAACACAGTAGAGTATTTTTGATGAAAATAAAGGTGTATGCAACATATTTCTCTCCCATTTCCAATTCCTGACAAAGACGAGACATTTTCTAGTGCAAATGCATTAACAGTACACAAAATATGTGACCCTGGACCACAAAACCAGTCTTAAGTGTAAATTTTTCAAAATTGAGATTTATACATCATCTAGCAGCTGAATAAAGAAGCTTTCCATTGATGTATGGTTTGTTAGGATCGTTTGGCCGAGATACAACTATTTGAAAATCTGGAATCTGAGGGCGCAAAAAAAATTTAAATATTGAGAAAATCGCCTTTAACGTTGTCCAAATGAATTCTTAGCGATGCATATTATTAATCAAAAACATCATTTTGATATATTTACAGTAGTAAGTTTACAAAATATCTTCATGGAATATGATCTTTACTTAATATACTAATGAATTTTGGCATAAAAGAAAAATCAATAATTTTGACCCATACAGTGTATTTTTGGCTATTGCTACAAATATACCCCAGCGACCTAAGACTGGTTTTGTGGTCCAGGGTCACACGTGCAAACCGAATTGTACCGTCAACATCCATATTTAAAACTTATGATCAATAACAATTTATTTTCCCACAAGCAATTTTTTATTTTTTTTTAATTGTATTTATTTATTTATTTATTTTTATTTTTATTTTTGGATAGTAGTTTTCATTGTGCACAAAACAGGACAGGACAGGACAGGACAGGAAAGAACTGCTGACTGCGATTCTCTGGTGTTAGTCTATCCCTGTTGAACCATGTTTGCACCGATTCTAAAATGATATGCGATGTTCCCATGCATTTTAATGGCATGTTTACCCATATAAATCCACACTGTCAAACCCTAGACTGAATACATTTTTTTTTTTACTGCAGGTGGGTGGGTGTGTGTGTGTGTGTGTGTGTGTGTGTGTGTGTGTGTGTCTCCTTGCTGAGTCTATCAATACACATCTGAAAACACTGAGGCAGTCCTGTGAACAATGATGAGCAAAACATACACCCATAAATAGACCTGTGCATTTCACCCAAATAAATACAAGTAAAATGCAAAAAAAGTAAAAGCAAGCTGTATTAAAAGCATGCAGGTGATTCACTGTGTCATCCCGAAGCCCTGAGTCACGGTTGTTCATATGCTTGAAAGCAAGCAGTTGCTTCTTCAAACACTTGTCACTAATGCACACAAGCACATTTCACCTGATCTCTTGTTATTTTCTATATCTGCATGGCCTAAACCATGAATATGAAGTAGTAAAACATCAGTGTGACTCATCCTATAGAACAGTGAGCATGTGATCAAGGTTCGAAGTGGGGTTTTTTTATATCGGTAATGCTAAAATTAATGAACTGAATGGATTAGTGTGATTTTAAAGGGCGATAGACACACAGATAGACAGAGGGATACACATAAAGGCAGACAGATGGACAGACAGGATTGGCATCCCAAGGTAACTAGGAATTACACAAGCTTCAGTCTGGATCCAGCCCTTACAAACATTTAAGATGACCAAACACATTTGAGAAGATAATGCCAACCCCTCAGAAGACCTCAGATAATGCCAACTCTGAAACAACATACAAAACTACCAAATTTTGCGATAAGTTTGAACACAACATAATGATTGCAGTTAATAGTGTTCACCATCTGTTTGATTACATGTCATTAACTAACTGCATGATTTTTACCGTACATTTCTGCCATACGGATATCAACTTGACAGTCACCACTTGTAACCTACTATTAAATATAATGTAGAAACTTTAATTTGTTTGTAAAGCTGCTTTGCAACGATTTGCATTGTGAAAAGCACTATACAAATAAACTTGAATTGAATTGAACACATAGATGGACACAGACAGACAGACAGACAGATACATATGTTGATGGACAGACAGACAGAAAGATAGATAGATATATGGGCAGACAGACATTCAAACGTAATGTTGAGACAGGGAAAGAGGCAGACAGACAGACGAACAGAGAGTCTATGTACGTCTGTTCATCTGTCTGTATGTTCGTGTGTCTTTCTGTTTATCTGTCATCAGAAAGACAATAAATTCTCATGTGGACCTCTGTAAAAATAAATTTGCATGGCACCTCAGCAATAAAACTCAAGGATTCGGATGGCGATTTAATCACAGTGGAGAAGTGAGTTCTGTGCAGCTCACGTGGTCAATCACATGGTTGTCTGCTATAAATAAAATGTCATATGCTTGGAATGATGAGAATAAATTTAATAATATCCTATTTATTATTTGATTATTTTATGTCCCATTTAAAAATCGGAAAAAAAGGCACTGTAGTTTTCTATCTTGCATTTTATCTCTCAAAATGATAGATGTCATTAAAATGATGAGAAATAACCTCTTATTTGCATAAACATAAAGCTGCTTGGATTGTATATAATACTTGATTTAAAACTACTGCATACCTGTTGCTGCCATAATAATGACCCATTTTAAAATGTTTACGTGCTGTTCCTCTATTTCAAAAGGATTTAAACAGTTCATTTTGGATTCGATTTCTTCTTTTAAACTCAGAGATGATTTGGATGGCAATTAAATTACCACATGACCATGGTGTTGGTCAAAAAAAACATTACATAATTCGGCACGGTTTTTTACATGGGCGGTGGGAGAAAAACACCGATATTCTTATAGACGGCAATGAAATCACCTATATGAAAGTAGCTTATGACCCCCGTGAGAAACATTTACCATCCAAATCATGTTTATAAACGATTGGACAGAAAGATAGGTACTGTAGATGGACAGACAAGCAGATAAACTGACACATAGATGGAGAGAAACATAGATGGGCAGACAGACAGATTTAAACAGATAGATAGATAGATAGATAGATAGATAGATAGATAGATAGATAGATAGATAGATAGATAGATAGATAGATAGATAGATAGATAGATAGATAGATAGATAGATAGATAGATAGATAGATAGATAGATAGATAGATAGATAGATAGATAGATAGATAGATAGATAGATAGATAGATAGATAGATAGATAGATAGATAGATAAAGCACATTACACGGCTCAAAGCACATGAACACATTAAGGAAATATCACGGTTTCTGTCATACTCTCTCGCATTTTATCTCTCACTTCCATACATTTATTTCCCTGGTGCCTCCTTATCTCGGTCTCTCTTGCACATGTAGATGGACTGACAGATGCAGACACATAACTACACAAACACATGGAATTATGTATTTTTTGTGTTTTGGGAAGGAGATAACACACAATTTAGGACAATGCTTCTGTAGAATGCAAGAGAACAGGGCCCGAGATAAGATAAGCTTGTGTTATTGTAATGACAACACATTTCTCTGCTTTACTATTGCTTTCTTCATCTCTTTCTGTCACCCTCCCTCCATTTAATTCATCTTCTGTCTCCCTCTCTCTCTTTATTTATCTATCTCTCTAGTTATATCCACCTTAAATATTCCTGTCTGTACTGTAAGCAGGAGTCGAGATTACATTTTAAAGATTAGCTTTTAGATAATATATCTTAAAATAGCTTTTTTGTTGTTTTCTTGTAAATTCTGTGTGGAGGAAATCTTATTTTTATCTGAAATATGATTATTAGCTTTACTAAAGAGTGTCCTTTGCTTTTCTAAACGCCTTATTAATATGCCTTAGTTTTTATGAGCTGAGAGAAAACAGGAAATCTATTTGATATTGATGTGCAAGACAAGTGTGAGACAGAAAATGTTATTTTAGCTTCTTAGATATCCTAGATTCTTAGAAAATAATTGGCATAAAATACTTAGAAATGCATTTAGGGGGGCATAGTTAAATACTTTAAATGAACACATATGTTGACTATCCATTATGATTGGATGAGATAGATCCTGACTTTATGAATGTATAAATGTTGAGTCAGATTGTTTTCCTCTGTCACACTCTGTAGCCAACTTGAATGACCGCTATGACTGTTGACCTTTTCTTGCAAGAAATAAATCTTCAAAAGGCTTTCTGTCTCATGCCTTTAGAAAATTGTGTTAGATTAATCTGTTAATTAGATGGATCATTCTGTTGTAAGAAAAAAAAAAAAACCATGAACAGCTAATTATATTTCTGGCTTGTGCAAAAATGTCCATGTTGAGCAATACTGAATCTTTACGATAAACATGAAGGGAAATGGGTGATGTCCGAGGATAGGCCAGTGATGAGGGGTATGTAGGTCAAAAGAACAACAGAACTCTGGGAGTCTCTTAGTAGCGTGTTGTTTTTGTTAATGGCTTCAGTAATGTATGTCTGACCTATGACAGAAACCATTAAAAAGCCATAGTATCTCATAGTCAAGCTTCCAGTGAAGGAGAACAGAGGAAAATGAGCTGGAGAAGAAAAATGCAGACAACCCTGCACGGCCTTTGAGATTCACAGGTAATGCATCAGCTACAGGATTATATGACCTATTTCTGACTTTAATTTAGGGCCACTCTCATTATACAGCCTGTGAAAAATAAGCCTCCTCTTTCACTCTGCCTCCCTCTTTTTCACATATGCAATTGTTTCCGAAATGATAGAGAAACTAAATAACAAGAGCACTTGACTTCAAAATATGACTTCAAACATTATGGTAAAATAGAGCTATTGTCCTTTAGCTCTTTGAAGCTGTATTTATCATCCTTTTCTCTTCCTTTCATTCTCTCTCAAACCGTCAGACTAGAGTTAGCTGCAAACCTAACTGTGTGCATGAACATTGGCGCTGTACAGCATGTGCGCTCCGCGCAAGGTCCTGAGACAGGAAGAGATGGATAAATTATTGGATAAAGGGATAACGAGCGCTCTCGCCACAGTCTGTTCGCAGAGTGGGTGGGATGGATGAGAGAGCCAAACTGATATTCACGTGCAGACAAGCGGGTGTTTACTGTGTTCGGATGCACTTATCCAATAAATAACTGTAATGACACTGTAAAATGTACCTTAATAGCTCACTAAGATGGGCTTTTGACCAAGAAGTTATGACATTAACATGCCATCAAATTGTGCACAAATGTGCATGTGAGCATTCAGGCAGTGTGTGGGCACCGTACTGAGATGGTACTCAGTATGAGGATTCTGTAGAAAGACTGGTGTCATTACATTTTTGACTTCTGAAATCCCTACCAGAAATAAATACTAGAGATAAAAACATCCGCTTTAAAGGGGTCCTATTATGCTTTTTTACTTTTTGAATTTTAGTCAGTGTGTGGTGTGTATGTTTGGGCATAAAAAGATCTACAAAGTTACAAATCTCAAAGTCCACTCCAAAGGGAGGCATTTCGTTTAAAAAAATCCCTTTTCAAGAACTACAACGAATGGATCGATTGGACTACAGCGTTGCTTTCCAGTGTTTGTGATATCACAAAGCGGGCCATTAGAATATCATTAAAATAAATCCCGCCTACCTTACAAGGAAAAAAAAAAAATAGTAATCATTGTTGTAATCACAGTGTGACAAAAATTACACTGTATTGATGTGCGCATGCCTAGTAGCGCCATACGCATCCCTTCTAGACTTAACCATTTGTGCCAGGCTGGGGAGAGAGGTATTGTAATAATGTAAATTATGTGAAAAATAATGCGTTTTTCATGCCACCAAGCATGAGAGCATGTTCTAGTGCACCACCAAAACAAAATCAAGACTTTGTAAAAGAACAAAATAGGACCACTTTACATAAGGTTGCATTCAGTAGTTGTATGTATTTTGCCATGTTGAAATGATGTGCCCTGCAGTGTTTTACTAAACATCAATGAAAATCCTTATGCTCATTAGCTGCTGCCTCTAAAGTCACTTTAGTAGCTTAGCGTTGAATAAAGACACGATGGAACATACTTATTATCATGGTTTTGCAGTGGAGACAATAGGAGAATCAGTAACCGTAAAGCGGAAAAAGAAAAAAACTTCTGAAGCCAGAAAAAAACTAAGACAGACGAAGACAAAAAACAATGCAAACATTGGTACAACATCACAATGTGGAAAGATTTGACTGAGAAAATCCTGAGTTGTGATGCCCAAGTTGCTTCTTTTTTGTTGGACAGGTAAGGGAACTCATTTTTTGTAGACAATCATGTTTGATCCATATCAATATTTAGTAGCGCTTAAGGCACTATCTATTGTCAATAGTGTAGTGAATAGTGTAAGCAGCACACAAAAGTAACAAGTAGCTTTCAGTTGGTCTACATGGAGAAATTTACATGACGAAATTGAACTGATACAAAATCTGTGTTTGGAAATCTTTCACCCTTGTGCAAAATTTCCAATCATTAGGGTGAGTTTGATGCAATGGAAGCACATTGTGACTAACTTTAATGTATAACAAAGAGCGTCAGAAAAAAGTAAATGTAACTCACTGATAATTTTCCCAGTGTGTTAATTGGCTGTGCTGAAAACCAACCAATATTTAAGCGGTTTCAATAGTAAATTAGAGCGAACATCACTGAATCTGTCACTACTTCCATTTCATAAAAGTAAGCCATGAAATATTGCCATTGTACTGATTTCTCCCAAATATTAATGAAATTATCTTCTTAAAGTGCTACAGAAAAAAAAAAGTCATATGGGTATGGAATGACATGAGGTTGAAAGATTAATGACAGAATTGTACGTTTGGTTAAACTACCATTTAGGATCCCTTTAAGCAGAAAAGAAGAGATAGAAAATGCTATTAAATTCATTACATTTGGATTAAAACAAACATGCTTTTTCCTTTGAAAAACATGTCCAGGTGAATCATGCACATTAAGTCCTGAATATTATCTGAATTAAATTCAAACTCTCCATACATGCTTATGAGATTGTGTTGATGGAAAACACTATTGGCAGAGCTCCACTTCAGGTACACGTGTATGTGTGTACGTGTGTATGTGTGTACACATTAACTTCCTCCAGCAGCAGGAGGGCACAGACTGAGAGTGATGCACACAGACAAAGATGTCACAAAGAATGAGCACACCCCAACCAAATATGTCTGAGTGAGAAAACGAACGGGAGGGAGAAGGGGGTCATAAAGAGGTAAAACCACAGAAAGAGGCGGATAGGCACAGATGGAAGAGGTGGGGGGGGAATGCAACCCAAAAGACTGAGAGAGGGGTCCTGAGGACAAGTAAACAAGTGTGCATCAGAGAAGCGTCTCTGCGCGAACACATCGGACTATGTGTTACCCGTGTTGTGCTTTTTAAAGAACATGTTTTGCGATGCCCACTACAGGCATGAGTGATTTCAGTGCCTTTCATGTTGACTGCTTTTCGGGTCACCGTCTCTCACCTCTAGTGGCTAGTACACACACATGTATACACGTGCGCATGCACACAATTCTCAACACACTACCCCCTATCCATTAGCAGAAACACACCCGCTCACTCACAGACTCACACACTGCTCCATTAGCTCCACTCACACTAGACATACGGTATAATTCATTCATGTCACATCTAACAGTAAGGAAGTTCAAAGCTTAATTGCAGCAAGCTGCAAACTGCTTGAAAACAGCATCAATAACAGCGGGAAAAATGATCACACTGATCTTAGTGATGTGGAGCAGACCATTAAAATACTGTATGGGTCAGAGAACCGGACTCTGGAGTTGTTTAATTAACTTTCCAAGCTGACATGCTATTTTAATCCTTGAAAGTGGTAAAGGTAAACACATTTGGCTTACAAATGGGATTACAGAAAACATCTTTTGTGAAATAGTAATTTGAGATTGCTACTAGTGTTTTTTTTTAGTTTTCAGTTGTAGCAGCGTATAACATCCTGACTTCATACCACAACACATAACACACTTATTTTCATTTGGAAGTTTAGATTTATAATGAATTTGTAATGTTTTTGAAAGAAGTCTCTCTGCTGTCCAAGGCTGCATTTATTTAATCAAAAACGCAGTAAAAAAAAAAGTTTCTTGAGCACCAAACCAGAATATCAGAATGATTTCTGAAGGGTGACACTGAAGAGTTTTAAATTGTAAAAACATTTTATACTATTACTATTTTTAATGTATTTTTGATCAAATAAATGCAGCCTTGGTGAGAATAGAAGACTTCTTTCCAAAAAAAAATAAATAAATCACTGATTACAAACTTTTACCATTCATTTATATTTGACAAATTAATATAAAATTTTATTTTACATTTAAACTCCACCTAAACCTACGCTCTACAAGCCAGCAAAACAACACAACTGGATTGTTCTCATTATAAATCAACAAAGCATCTTTTACACTGTAGACATTCTAGTTTTTGTGACACGAGGACACAAATTTGTATAATGACATGGGTATGACAGAGGTATTACAAGGAGAAGGTGACTTATGAGGACATTTCCCCTTGTCCCCATACTTCAAAAGGCTTATAAATCATACAGAATGTTTTTTTTTTGAGAAAGTAAAAATGCACAAAGTTTCCTGTAAGGGGTAGGTTTAGGTGTAGGGTGATAGATAATACAGTTTGCACAGTATAATAACCATTACGCCTATGGAATGTCCCCACAATTCACAAAAACAAACATATATATGTGTATATATGTGTGTATGTGTGTGTGCGTGTGCGCGCGTACATATATTATATATATTAGGGGTGGGTGATAAGACCAAAATCATATATCACAATACGAGTCATTTTATTTCACTATAACAATATATATCACGATATAGTTATAAGAAATGCTACATACAACATATATAGAAATCAAATGTATAAAAACACTGCATTGTCTTCACTGTGTAAAATTAAATATATATCTTTTTACTAACGTAACAAAAGTGATTTAGTTCGATTTTCTCTGTTTTGTTGTTTGATTAACATGAATGGCAGAGTTTAAGAGTTGCCCGGATCAAATACACTGTTGCACATGTTTTCTTCTTCAGCTGTTTGCTTTCACTTAAGAACTAAATTACTGTGGTTACGAGGATACTTGCAAAGCTTGGCATTTTGACACACAAGTGTGTGTATTTAACCATTCAAAGCGGCAAAAACAGCTCCATTCAATACTCCTGCGCTCTATGAGCACCGTCTTAATTTGCATGCGCCTCTCTGACAGCGCTTAGAAACAGTCTCAGACAGCACACGCATATAGTGAAATGAGTTCTCTTTTGCTGCTGATTTAATTTCAACGGCTTAAAATCACAACGCTTAAAAATGTGTGCAAACAATACGTTTTCGTGACCGGTATATTGCCCACCCCTATACATACACTGTATATTCACATGTATTCACATAATATTCACATATTTTAATATTACATCTACAGATAAATGCCAGATAAACCTGCTTGTTAAATAACAGCAACTCATTCAACAAGTAAGAAATGTGTAGCTTAAGAAGCAGACAGATCAAAACAAAGATGCAATTAATTTGACCATTTAGATATGAAAACAAATTGTATAAATATAAATACAGTAACCATATTTATTATTAGTGAACTATTTACAAAGCATATTATAATTTTATTGCTAATGGTCTAGTATAATGTTTAATGACTATGCAAAAACAACATTTGGACACTTAAATATTCTGTTGGTTGATAATCAGTCGATCAATTCACAATGATAACAACTAAAACCACTTAGTGCTACATTTCTAGATGAGAGAGAGCACCTCAGTTAACTGTCTAGAAGAAAAGTAATGAAAAAGTAAACAATGTACCATAAATAATTACATATTTAAGAGTAACACAATAATGCAACATGACTTTTAAAACTAATGTTTTCAATTTGTGTGTGTGTGTGTGTGTGTGTGTGTGTGTGTGTGTGTGTGTGTGTGTGTGTGTGTGTGTGTGTGTGTCTGCATGTGTGAGACAGAACACCTGAGCTCTACAGGAGGTACAGATGCACATGCAGATGCAGCCGTGTATACAAATACAGACACTTGAGCACAGCAGGATGTGACAGAACAGAAGCACACATCACCAACTTCCTGAAATTTACCAGCCTCTCAGCTTATCATCACTGACAATGGTTAGAACAGAAAGACAGGGGAAATTGACAGATCGAATGCCCTATATACCTCTCCAAACTGGAAAGGGCCTGTAAGCACAGAAGAAATAATAGTTACAAAAAAAGACAAATCATCATTTGGTCACACTTTATTTTAATGTCCAATTCTCACTATTAACAAACAATTAACTATGACTTTTGCCTCAATAAACTCCTAATTTGCTACTTATTTAGTAAGGTATTTGTTAAGTTTACGTATTGGGTATTAGGGATGTAGAATATGGTCATGCAGAATATGTGTTATATAAATACCAATAAACAGCCAATATACTAATAATAAGCATACTAATAAGCAGCTAATTAATAGTGAGAATTGGTCCCTAAACTAAAGTGTTACCCAGAAGTTATATGATGAGGTTTCAGCACATGGATGTGATTATGATTCCTACTGTGATGTTCCTCATGCTGTTAATTAGCAAATGTGTACACGCTGAGGATAACCACATGTAAAGACAACAACAGTGCAGCAGGTAGTAAAGCGAGATCTAAAGACTTCATATTTTCAAAAGACTGAATGCTTAAAGGAATAGTTCACCCAAAAATGAAAATTTGCTGAAAATGTACTCGCCCTCAGGCAATCCAAGATATTGATGTTTTTATTTCTTCATCAGAACAGATTTGGAGAAATTCAGCATTACATCACCTCTGCAGTGAATGGGTGCCATCAAAATGAGTACAAACAGCTGATAAAAACACTGCAATAATCCACACGACTCTAGTCCATTAATTAATGTATTGTGAAGTGAAAAGCTGTGTTTGTAAGAAATAAATCATTAAGGCGTTTTAACTCTGAACAGTCATTTCTGGCCAAAATAGCCCACAGTGCAAATTAATGCTTCATTCGGTGAAAAGTCCATCCTCTGTTCTTTCACATCAAAATCATAACATATTTGTTTAGAAAAGATTTGAACTGTTCTTGTAAACAGTGCTTGATCTGTACATATTACTCTCCTTTAAAAAAAAAAAAAAAAAAAAAAAGCTTGTGGATTATAGTGATGTTTTTATCAGCTGTTTGGATTCTGATGGCACCCATTCATTGCAATGGATCCATTGGTGAGAGAGTGAAGTACTGCTAAATTTCTCCATTTATGTTCCAATGAAGAAACAAACTCATCTACATGGATCAAGGGTGAGTACTTTTTCAGCTAATTTTCATTTCTGGGAAAACGATTCCTTTAAGATCTATCTAGGAAAGCAATCAAATTTTCACACAGAACAGGCAGTGTTCCATCCTTGAAAGTGGATTAAAAATTCAGCTGAACTGAAATCACTTTTGAGTTTCTCTTAAACGCTTAAGGTTACGATATGGTTAGTGGGGCACACAAGAGAAAAGAACTGAAAAGTTTTTACCTAAAATGTGCAGAGGGATCAGACTCATGGGGGCATGAAATGAGAGGATGTTTTTTACAGTAGAGTGCACTCTTACTTTAACTCTCCCTTGAAACACACTATATGCCGGTAAAAGCTTAAAGAGTCAAGATGGGACAGTTACCTTGTTCAGCTTATTGCCTAATGGAAACACATTAGTTTTCGATTCCTAGATATCGCAACCATAATATTAAATGTGGACTTTTATAACAACTAGCAGATTGTAGATATATTAACCTTCAAAAAGAGAACATACTAGGGTGTTTTAAACAATTCAGCCCACTTACAAATGGCACTGCATTAGATCAGGGTTATTCAAACTTTTTAATGTCAAGGACATCCAAGAATGGTGATCCCTTTGCAAGGGCCCCACTTCCTAAAATAAGTAAGGCAGCTACATTTTTTTTACAATATGTTGCATATATCGACAAATTTTAAAAGCAAATTATTAAGATGTATTATCTGGAAAATGTTTAATTTGTGTGAAATTGACTATTAAAGTATTCATCTAAAACTTTTGGAAACCACTGTCCTTCGTAGTTATGTTTCAGTACAAACACATATAGTAACCAAGCAAGAATCCCCAGTGTGCTTCCTTCCATTTTGAGTGTAAAAACCTCTCTCAAATCTCAAATCCCCCAGACTGTCTTTTTTGAAGCCAGTCCTACTCCTTTCTCCACTGAACAGGGCTTAAAGTCAAAATGAAACGGAAGTAGGCTGCTGTTGGGATCTTTAAAACTTTCCCTTAAACTCAGCACAGCAGCACACGATCAGTGGTGACCCACCACCGCAAATCCAATTCAATCCACAGAGAACTATAAACACCAGGTTTTGGGCAAGTAATTAATTCCTTTCGGACTTTGGAATGTCTTCGAAAAGGATATCACTGTGATCATCTGGACTAATTCCTTGGCTAAACATATTAGAGACAGCAAATACTTCCCACAATTCACTTACAGTACACAGCCTTCATCTGCCCCCACCCACGCACCAAAATGATACAATAATAAACAACCACAGTAATGAATAGCAACAGCAATGTGAATGAAACAATGTGTTATGTATATAAACCCAAGCCACAAACCAGCAAAACAGACGGGGAAACAAGAGTCAGCCAATACAAACACAGAGTAATCTGTGACAAACAAATTATATCAGGCTTATGGGGAATACCAGTGGGAGAACACTGTCAACAACTCAAGCAGAAATGAAGCGAATACAGAACATCTAGTAAACCAGTCATCATAAATTTACAATACAATTCAGTTACTGTATCAAATACACACACACACACACGTTTGTTTCTGTGAATTGTGGGGACGTTCTATAGACTTCTATTACTTTTATACTGACCAAACAATATTTTTTTATCCCCTAACCCTTATGCTGGGGTACACACTAAAAGATTTTTTAAATCTTATAAAACCTTCAAAATGTGAGAGACCACAAAAATAAGAAGAAAAAAAAAAATCCTCGATTTAACTGTTTTGCTCCCCCACACATCAAGATTTTTGATCTACATATTCAACGTGTTATTCATGATCGGGGCACCTCTGGCATTCTTCCGAGCAGATTCAGTCACTCTTAACACACCTCACACCACAGGAAAATCTGATAAGATAATCTTTAGAACCACCAAGATAATCGGGACATTACCTAGGATTATCGGAAGGGGAGAAATCTGCCCAAAATCAGCCTGATTATCTTGTGGTGTGTACCTAGCATAACAGAAAACCTGTTTGCATTGTTATGCTTTCAGATAAACATCATTTACTATTTTTAATAATTTCTTTCCCTTGTGGGGACCACAGGCAAATTTCAGGTTTTACTATCGTTGTGGGACATTTGGACCCTACAATGTATTATAAACAAGAACACACATACACAAACCAACACGCTCAATACATTGAAAATCACTATTGGCACCGTACCAGTTATGTGTTGTTAAAGTAACACTCATTGTGTCAGATTTACTTCATTTTAGTATTTTATTCATATTATTTTTACTTTTTTAACAGTTTAAACAGGAGTGTAGAAATTACTTCAAAAGTGTGGGGGGGGGGCACATTTAAATCTCATCAGCCCCACTTCTCGCGTCACTTTACTGTACAACACAGTTTTAGATGGCTTTTTTAAGAAGATGCATTCATATGGGATATCATTTGAAAGAATAACAACTGAATCTCTATGAAGCATCAGTCAATCAAATATTTCTTATAATATATCCTAATTAGAAAAATACCATACATGAACAAATTTTCTCATATTAAACAGAACTAATTATTTAGAGAACTGCTGATGGTTATACTTGAGACATTTTTGGTGGTGATGCTTGGGTCATTCAGTGTTTCTGTAAAAAATCCTATGAGGTTTAAGATTAACAACATGTTGTTACAAATTCATCACTCATATCTACACTGAAGGTCTTCTGAGCTGCAGCAATTGAAATACTTTTTTTAAAGAAATGAATACTTTTGTTCAGTAAGGATGCAATGAAATGGTCAAAACTATCAGTAAAGACATTTATGATGTTACAAAATATTTGTATTTCAAAACAAATGCTGTTCCTTTTAACTTTCTATTCACCAAAAAATACTGATTTATTTAAAAATATGTCCTTTGCAACTTTCTGTATTGCTTTCCACAAGCACAACAGCTGTTTTCAACCCTGATAATAATAATAAGATATGTTTCTTCAGCACAAAATCAACATATTACAATCATTTATGGAAAAAAAAAAAAAAAAAAAAAAGTGACACTGAAGACTGGAGTAATGGCTGCTGAAAATTAAACTAAATTAGAAAACATTTATTTTAAATTGTAATATTTCATAATATTGCTGTTTTTTTACTGTATTTTTATCAAATTAATGCAGCATTGATGAGCATAAGTGATATTTGTATTCTGACTTACATTTATGTATATGAAAAATGACTGACTGAAATAAATAATATGATTTCTTTGCTTTCATTGCATTGAAAACATTGAACCTTTTTTACAACCACAAGTTTCAAAAGCATCTTCATCCAACTAGTACCACACAGTCTTCAATCCACACAACTCTCTTCACTCAACAGAGGTAAAAGTGTGTTTGTGAACAGCAGCACCAATTGTACAAATACCACTCTAGTGTAAACCTGAGCTGTGTGCTAAAGCCTGTGGGTTGCATACAGTAAGAGCTCTCCGCAACTACACACACACCACACACATCCTCTTCTGACCTAAAAACAAGGCTCTGGTCGCCCGCTACACGTACAATGACGAGAGAGAGAGACGTCCCAGATTATGGGTGAGCACTGCAATCACACAGGCCGTGGGACAGCACTCCTCCCCCAGCACACAGTGTCATTCATCTGGCACTAGAGGACAGCCATATGTCCAGCAGTTGTGGTGGCTGCTTCGATCATTCTGAATTTCAAGAAGGGACTTTGTGACTGGAAGCCTCAGCTGTCTCTGTGGTAATTGTTCATTGTGTGTGTGCGTGTGCGTGTGTGTGTGTTTTGTGCATTTCTTAAGATGTCAAGCCAGCCCAGCAGGTGCAGAGTGGCCAGGGGAGTCCACTGTAAAATGTTGTCCCTGTTTTGTCCTGCTCCGTTTGCCACTGGGCTGCAGGAAAAAAAACAGATGTGACTCCAACATACAAGTAGCACCTTTAAGTGAGACAATCCACACTAAATGAAAACAGCAACTGCCATTTATAAATGTGTTGTCAGATTTATCAATCAAACAAAACAAAAAAAAGTCAAGTTGGGAGCTAATTTGACATTTTTAGTGTCTTTTTTAAAAAAGACGAGCTCTATTTGACAAACTACATTATTTCTCCTATATATAAAGTGATCAAGTACTCAAGTAAGATTAAGTAAGATTTGCTTAAACATATAAAGGACAATCAATGAATCAAACAATCAATCAACCAACGAATATGGTACTGAAAAGGAACAACATCAATCTCTCTTCTAAACTCTCATGTTATGTCATAAATTTGACTAAATTAAATTGCTTAATTTAAAGAGGGTGTATAAGATACAGGTGTTCCAAATAAGTCCACTGCATCTTTATAATGTAAATGGTTCATATATATATATATATATATATATATATATATTTTTTTTTTTTTTTTTTTTTTTTTTTAAAATAAACACTTTTTATTTTAATTAGTTTTTGATAAATTGGCTTTACTAATTAAATAACTCTTGATCATAAATGACTAATACGGATTAAAGACATTTTCTAGCATCCATTCAGCAATAACTAAAGTTTTTGTCAGGATGTTTCTTTAAACTTATCACAGTCTCTCTAACCTGTTCTTACATTTTCCCTAATGAAAAAGTTTGCAATCTCTCTAACACTCTCTTTTCTCCAGATGAGCAATTATCCGGTTTTCAACTCTCTGTCTCAAGGGCTTCCTATCATTACCAAGGAGTCAATAACACTCTTCCTACCCACCTGACAAAAAGTTCAAATTCAGATACATGATATTGATTAAATACCAAGAAATTATCAAATCAGTTTGCATTTGATTTATTGACCTCTTAAATTATGTAGGTTATCACTACTAATCCAGTTTCATCACTGGATTCTTGTAAAACAGCATCTGTGGATGGCTTCTCAAGCATTAAATTATTTACAGTTAACTAATAAATAGCTTCCAGATGAGCAACACATTATCCCAAATAACTCAAGAAGTAAGTATAAATGCAATAACAAATGTGCGCATTTGCTGTGAAACAACGTCTGTGGCGCAAGGGTTTATCGGTGTCATTTTATCTACGCGCTGCATTGCGTAAGCACGTGTATATTTGATTCGTTTGATTGTTGTGGATTAAAATCAAACAGAGGATTAAAATTGTCATACCAAGTGAATGAAAGCAAGAATCACGTGTTCCCTTGGCGAACTAGAGACGCGCATGAGGCAAGAGCGGTCAGCGCAAAGGCGCACGGGAACTGACAGTGAAGAGCGCGTGAACTTGACACTGGAAAAGAAACAACCTCCACCTGCACGCGAGCAGGACAGACTTGAGCGCGCAGATTCGTCTTTCCATAAACTTTCTCCCAACACACATTTAATGAGCGCCTTGGAAAAATGTCAAGATCCACAATGTGGGTCAAAGCTTAATTAAATTGAGTCCGCTGTTTTTCTAACGAGTCTATGAGTCACGTTTTCCTGTACTTATCTGCTAATATTCAGATCTTGGACAGGTTTCCTGTTCGTGTGTTATTTTCCCACTCTGTGATTGACAGGACAAGAAACGCAATCCCATGGCACATCGTACTGATGTGGACAGATGAATGCCAAAATAAACTGCCATAAATCCGGCACAGCACGTCAATCAAATCCAACGAACGTGTTCATTTTCCCTAATAGAACAAAACAGCCTCTCTGTGTTCAGATCAGAGTTTACATCTCGGATATGTGCCTAGACAATCTCACAAGATGAAACAGCAAAAGAGAGGGAAGACCCAAAGCACAGCTGCTGACCGGTACACAGATATGGAGTCCACAAAAATAATTCATTTAACTCGTTCAGCACTGAATATTTTCCATGCAGGGAGACAAACAGTTATTAATGTGTAAAATCATGGAATTAAAGGAATCATACATAATAAACAGACCCAAATCTTTAATTCAGATACTGATTCTGAATGGTAAAAAAAAATATATAATCAAAAACAAAATAAAAATAAAAATCAGTTTTTATGTGGACAAGCATGAATACAGAGAGAATCACTAGACTGGAGCAACCAGATGTCCCTTGCTGAAGGGTTCAATGATAATGGCCCTTGGATTGCCTTCTGTGGGGTTCAAACCTTCATTTCACTGACCAGCTCAGGTTTTTTTTCTTTTTTACCACTGTGATACACCACCTGCAACTTAGGTGTCTTAACAAAAGAAATGCTGTAGAAGTTTTGATAATGCATAAAGAAGGGTTGCTAAAATCGCCTACTGCTGTTGCTGTTACAGAAAAATGGTTTTGAAAGCAAAATAACAACCTTTGTCAGACACGACCTGAAAGACACTCAAGTGTGATGGAGATTGGGCAAAATGTGTAGCAAGATTATCACTGAAATCATCATATTGTTTACAATAGTACACATCTTTTGTTACAATAGACATCAGAGTTCACCATATTTTATATTATGACTTGTCTTACTAATGGCACTTCACAAGTTAATTTGAAAACAGAAGGAGTGATGTAAGTTTAGTAACAAAATTCATCCACAAAACATGATTCATCCACTGTCCATATTACATTTAAAAGTAATGTTATTAACAAGGTGTGTTTATAAGTCATTCAAAAATTAGATGCTAAGTAGGCCCTAGCTACATGTCGTTAATTGGTACTAGTACCTTGTATTTATAAATTACACCGTAACTGAAATGTAGCCTATAGTGTAGAATCAACCAAATCAACGTTTTATTTGCTAAACAAGGTTTTATTTTCTACATTTGCAAATAGTCGTACGTAAAACATGCACACATTTTAAATTTAAAGTGCAATTTGAAACTAATTCTGCAGTAAATTTAGCGTTAAGTGGAAACGCTGATGTACAGATTTCGACACAACACCTGCGATGCGATTTCAGGGAAACACAAACGCGCGCGTATATCAGAGATGTTTGCGCGCTCTCCTTTCTGATTCTGCCTGGCAGTGTTTTTGTTTGGTGTAACGTTATCCCCTTGTCTTCACGCTTTAAACGCAACATTTTAGCAGTTAATGTGAAATAAATGTGACGCGTGTCAAACCTGTGCAAGCTCGCGCGCACAACTCACCTGCGTTCCGAAGTTTCTTGTTTCTGTAGACGGAGAAAATCACCAGCAGGTTTCCTAAAATATCCACCACTATAGTGAATATGAGGAAACACCCGAGAGTAGTAGTGACCCAGGGCGGCCGGTGAAGTGCTTGCTCGCTAGGGTCCAGTGCAGAGCTGTTCAGAGAACTCCCATTCATAAACATTGTATATCTTCATGAAACTTTTCTCAATCAACAAAATAAACCGTGTAGTTTAGGTGGCGCGCGACTCTCCGGTGGGATGTCATCTCTTCGTGAGGTCTGGATAAGTTGCGCGCCCCGGACAACTTTCCTCGGTTCTCTCGTCGGGGCTTTCGTGTGTCGGGATCTGCACTTTTATGGCTATGTGTGCACCCATCACAATGTTGTTACATGACATCCACGGGCAACTTCAATAGCTCCTGTGAACATGCGAATAACTGCAGCGTTGTGTGTGTTGCCACCCTGTGGTCGTCATCGGTAATGTTGCCTTCATTCACCCATTTCATCTGTTTGACACCCCCTTTTTCATCCCTTCATTATTATTTATCTGAACTAAAAGAAGGAAAATGTAGGATCAGTGATAGATTTGTGTGTCACGACTCAAACATCACAAACACAGATCATGGGTTTATAAAAGTGGAGGCGTGTATCAACACGTAAAAACAGGTTAGTTTTAATAAAAGGTCGGATATATTAGTTTAGCATAGGCCTACCTGTTTAGAAGAAATTCTGCAAGTTCGTCATATCAAATATTCCATAAAATTCCTCAAAAACACTGCCAATGTTTACCTTTGTTTTACCCCCTTGTTTGTCTCTGTGTATTTTGGCAAGTCTGTGCATTTTGGCTTGCCCTTCTGTAATGGCATCTGAATTGAGTGCATTACTGCCTGTCCACTTTTCCTTCAATGCTTCAAGAGATCTACCTGCGAAGCTACCTGAAAAACTATGCGCAAGTGCACCTTTAAAGGATGGTCACACCAAATGTTGATTTCATTTAGTTAATAGAAGTTAATTGAGAAAGAAAATCTATTTATGACATTATTTTTGACAGCATTTTTACACAAGTGCCTAAAACGTTTAATATTACTGTGGCTTTGCAAGTAGGTTTCTTGAAGCATCTTGGAAACGTTGCCAGTTCTTCTGGATTTAGTCTGTCTCAGTTTGCTCTGTTTCTTCATGTCTTTCCAGACAGACTGGATGATAAGAATATCAGATGTGGAAATCTGAGTGGAGCACTGGCTGTTGTCATATATATATATATATATATATATATATATATATATATATATATATATATATATATGAAGAGTTCAGATGCAAAAGCCTCTAAGTGCCATCTGAAATTTCCTTCTAAAATTACCATTTTTATCAGACTCCTATGTTTAGGTTCAGTAATTTTACTCTAATAGCAATGTATATGTCCTTTTCTATGCAATTAAAGTGAAATAACTAAACATAAATATAGGAGCCTGATAAAAATGTTTATTTGAGAAGAAAATTTCAGATGGCACTTAGAGGCTTTTGCATCTGAACTCTTCATATATATATATATATATATATATATATAATTTTTATATTATTTATGAGTATTTATATTGATTTTCTTTATTTTACATTTTATTTGAAAGGTATTTTAAGTGTACATCTTTACTTTGTTTGAAATAAATGTGTAAATAAAATATGCTTGTTAAGTCATGATGTATAAGAATACTTTTTCCAGGTCCAGGCCTCAGTATGAAGATAAAGGTTCGGATCATGGTTTTTCACAATATGGACCTGGAAATAGTGACATGTGATGTCAGACTTAACATCCGAATAAAATAATGATTGAAGTGCATTGGACAGTGATATGGTGAGAGCAGGAGGCAGAGGATTCTATGACGGCGCTCATACAGTCTCATCCCCTTTTGTGACTGTAACCTAAATACTTAAAACGTCTCAAGGAAAGCAGGCTGTCTCCTCTCCTTCAGTTCAAAAACTTGAGCTTGTGATGTCCCATCAGCACTATACCCCCAGCAGAACTCAGATGTATCCACTGTTCAAGCAGCCTGTCAGCCTCCAGCCATTACGATGCAATTTTAATGCAGTGCTGCGCTGCTAATGGCTCCGGCCGTGAAAGCAGTTAATTACAGTGTCTCTCTGTCACTCTATCTCTCTTCCAACTGTCAAGTGGTCTAAAGGGAGACTTAACTGTGAAAGATTTTTACATTTACAATGAAAAGACTAACCATTAAACTAACCACCAGTTTAGCAGAGAATGAGATATTCGGATATTCCTGAGGTGGGAAAGTGAAGGTGAGGGGAAATGAGAGATGAAATGTTGTTGGCCAGTGTCACTGAGTTAAGAAAAGTACAATTTATATTTTTGTTAAATCTAGTGTTTGTGGTGTTTGAAGTCAGCATGAATTCAAAAGAATTCACATTTTACTTGTTCACTTTTAACCTCAACAGAAAGATGCAAAGACAACTTTGTTTCACAGCATTAGATAAAGGTTGCATTTAAACTGCACTTAAATCCTTTACCAACTTTTTTCAAAAGCATCTTATGTATGGATTGTTTAACAGACTTTCTTATGAAATTAAAATCCATAAAAATATGACATTTTAAATGTGTGACAATCTAAACAAATAAATTAAGCATAAAAGCTATTAATTAATAACTATTGTGTGAAACTGATTTATATTAATATTTACGAAAATTACAACTGTCCCTCAGTTCTGACATAATTTCCACTAAAACCAAAATTTTTTCACAAAAGTCCACAGGACCAAAAGAGACTAAGAAAATAATGTTAATGTTGCTCATGTTTATCTCAGCATCTTAGCTTCTGTTATTATTTCTTTGTAAAGTTGTGTGATTTTTGTAGAGCAATATTTTAATAACTCTAATTTTGTTTTTGTGAATATCCGTCTTATTTTAATCTCAAAAACACGCCATGTGGGAGACAGCAAGACAACTCTAAAGCCTTCACCCACCTGTCACAGCCACAGGACACCATCATTGTGTGTGTGTGTGTGTGTGTGTGTGTGTGTGTGTGTGTGTGTCTCCAGGAGGAACACATGAGAGTCATAAATCAGAACCACATTAATAAATAATGACATGCCTTATGCTCAAAACCACGAGACAATAAAATAATCTGATCTTGTTTTCACTCGATTAAATATGAGCTTCAAATTCACATGTGCAAACATGTGAGCTAGTGTTCTTATATTAGTAATCAGGTGCTGCTGTTGTTGACCTTTCTTTGACCTCCAATTTAGTTCTGCTTATTGAAGCACAGTAAATTTTGCCATCTACTGGTGAATGACTGGCATAAGAATGCTAACACATTTAGGACATCACTAACTTACTACCAAGACAAAAATACTAAAATATGCGCTGTATACAGTACAACATAATGTTAAGATTAAAAGGTGATACTTACATTTTTCCACATTAAAACAGAATGTGGATTTTTCTCTCTACAGCTGTTTCCCACTGCACTTTATGTTTTGATCTGGCGTCAATAAATATGATGCAATAGCGCCCTCTGCTGTTTGTCATACTGTGGTGAATCTGCTTTACCTAACGGTACAGTGGCCTGAGGCTGCTTGGAAACTTTTTAGGTGTTTTTGAAGCAGAAGATTTGTTCAGGGGGGAAATGTATGCAATGGATGGCAGGCAGAGGGTGAGAAGAAAACAGAAGAGAGAGTTGTGCTACTTAATAGCAGATCTGAAAATGACAAAACATTTTAAAATAATTTGATCAATGTATATAACTGGCATAAAGTTGGCTTGACGTTGGACGTTTGATATTCGCATATTTAGGGACTGTCTCTTAAGTTACATGCTATATTGGTATACATTTTTCTAACTTCAATAGCATATGAGCAAAATGACTTACAGTCATAAAAGCAACTTTAAACTGTACATCTAGGTGTCAACTATAATGCACACCTTTTTGATATTTATTAAAATAAACACTAAACTATATGTATAAAAAATTTTTTTTAAAAAAATCAGTACCGAATGGGCTCAAATGCAAATTTAAAGTTCAATAGCATTTGAGGAGAATTGAGGAGAATGTCATAAAAATAACTGTAAACTGTTAATCTAGATGCCAATTATAATACACACCTTTTACATTTTTGATATTTATTAAAATAAACTGTAAATCAGATTCAAAAAATGCTATTTTTCAGTACCGAATGGCCTCAAACGCAAATTTAAAGCTCAATAGCATTTGAGAATGACACAGTCATGAAAATAACTGTCAAAAAAAAAAAAAAAAAACTGTAAAGTGTCAATCTAGGTCTCATGTCTGATGCTGTCACATTCACATTCTCCAGTCACTATGCCTGTCACCTCAAGACAAAGACTGTTATACACTCAGCTAAGCATTTACAATCTTTCATTGGTCTATTTCATTCACCTGTTTGCTACATTTATACTAATAAAAACCTGATTATACACATTACCTCAGAGTCGTCTTCTTCTGTAATTGTGACTGATGCACGCCGTAAAATTTTTGATATTAAAATAAACTGTCAAAAGAAAAAAATTATGTATTTCACTACCTAATGGGCTAAAACACAAAATATGCACACGTTTTAAATTTTTAATATTTACAGTAATACTGTCAAAATTATATGGAAATTTAGTTTATTATAAAAGTTTGGCCAAGTTCTGCAAAAACACTTTTCTGATAAATACAAATATAGTAATAAATCTGCAAACATTTTATATTAACTTACTGGCATAAGAGGGATTGGAAGTGATGCCTATGTAAATAATTAAAAATTCCTATATAAATAATGTATTATAGTTATTTTATGTAAAAGTTAAGGTATTAGTGGTTGGTCTAGGGGTGGGTGGTGGTCCAGGGAAATATGAAAATATTATTGAAAAAATAATAATTGAACAATAAAAATTATGAAGTATCACAGTTGTCATTGTTGTTGTTGTTTTCATTGTTGTTTAATGGAACTTCTGAAATACATTAATTTTACAATTTCGCCATATATGAATGAATGAATGTAGTTTTACAGTGACAAAAAAGTGAACCAAATCAAATACAGTCAATTTTAGTATAACAGTAAACATTCTAATGTTTTACAATGCATTACTGAAGAAAAAACAAAAACACTAATACGTTAATAAAATATTTTACAGTTAAAGAATATAAAACTGTTATTGATTTTACATGAAGTTAAATGATGTGCATTACAGTTGACATCTAGATGAAAAGTTTATAGTTATTTTTATGACTGTAAGTCATTCTCCTCAAATGCTATTGAGCTTTAAATTTGCATTTGAGGCCATTCGGTACTGAAAAATAGCATTTTTTGCATATGATTTACAGTTTATTTTAATAGATATCAAAAATGTAAAAGGTGTGCATTATAGTTGACACCTAGATGAACAGTTTACAGTTTGTTTTATGACTGTTAGTCATTCTCCTCAAATGCTACTGAGCTTTAAATTTGCATTTGAGCCCATTCGGTACTGAAAACATTTTTTTTTTTTTACATATAATTTAGTGTTTATTTTTAATAAATATCAAAAATGTAAAAGGTGTGCATTATAATTGACACCTAGATGTACAGTTTACAGTTGTTTTTATGACTGTAAGTCATTTTGCTCATATGCTATTGAAGTTAGAAAAATGTATACCAATATCGCATGTAACTTTTGAGACAGTCCCTAAATATGCGAATATCAAACGTCCAACGTCAAGCCAACTTTATGCCAGTAAATTTACGTATACCCTCCAAAAAAATGAAAATTTGCTGAAAATGACTCATCGTCAGATCATCATAGATAATTTTTTATTTATTTATTTTTTTGTTGGAACATAGAGAAATTTAGTATCACCAATGTATCCTCTGCAGTGAATGGGTGCCATCAGAAAAAGAGTCCAAACAGCTAATAAAAACACCACAATAATCCACTTGTAATCTCTAGCCTTTCGATTAACACCTTGTAAAGAGAAAAGCTGTGTTTATAAGAAACAAATCCATCATTAGGACATTGTAACTTTAAACCATTACCAATACCAGTCCATAATTCATAACAATGCTTCCACCAGTGAAAAAGTCTTCTCACATCAAAATCCACTGACAAATTTGTTTAGAACTGTTTTGGACTGTTTTTGCTTGTAACCGATGCTTGATTTGGGCACATCTCTTCTCCTGATTCAGACAAGATGACTTTTTCTCTGAAGAAAGCAATATTAGAGGATTTACTTATTTATTCAGTATTTTAGCTGGAAGCAACGGTTTGAAGTTAAAAGCATCTTAATGATGGATTTGTTTCTTACAAACGCACAGCTTTTCATTTTGCAAGACATTAATTGATGGACTGTAGTCGTGTGAATTACTTGTGGACTTTTGTGATGCTGTTTATCTCAATTCAATAGTAAACTGATAGAATTTGGTGCAAAACATCAAATTCAGAAAGTTTAAAATGAGCTTTAATCTAAGTTCATTATACACACAGCAATAGTTCTAATACTACCTTCAAGTTATAAAGGAGTGAAATTCGCCTTAGCAAGTCAAAGGAGTTGGACATTTTATTCCAGAAATGGACAGAGCATTCTAGGTTTGAAGTTAAAAACATTTTAATGATGAATTTTAGGCAGATTTTAAGCTGTGTCGATTACTTGTGGATTTTTGTAATGCTGTTTCAATCACTTCTATTGCAGAATGCTAATTAAACTTGGGCACAGTGAGCATAAACAGTGCACAATTTGAAATGTGATGGAAATGTTTATGACAACTCAGATATGTGAAAAAAAGTGACTCTGGAATCTAATTGCAGACTATCATTTTTCATATCCAAGATGTTGTCTCTGCACTTAAAATTATTTTTGCATTGCCATAACTGGAATATCATTCTGACAGAAGCATAAATAAATAAATAAATACCGTTCTTGCAGTATTTGCTGACTGGTTCTATCATCCACAGTATATGAAAAATGCTTGAGCCCAGCAGAAAGTCACAGGAGACATCAACAGCCCATTCTTACCCTGTCATTCTGACCTCCAGCATCTCCACTGCCCACAGATCATCTGCTCTGCTACACAAACACATGTTGGAATGCTGGATGTGTTTCCGTGAACCTCCAGATAATATTATGCAGGTCACGTCTCACATATACAATTCTGAGACAAGAACTGAATTTACCTGGATTTTTAATCACACAATTCTTTATCATGACTTCAAGAAAGTGATTTATATCTGACATTCCTGAATATTAAATGGAAATCCAAAGGTTGCACATACTTTTTCCATTAGCTATGAATATGCCTCGGAGAGACCTATGGAGAAAGCCTGTAAACTAAGTCTGCAGACATCTAAGAGTCACAGACATGCCTTTGAAGTATTTTTCATGTACATTCGCCATATTTCTTTACAGATCTCTGAGCTTCTGCTGGATGTGGGGAAAACCAGCTAATGAGAGTCAGTTCCTGTGAAGTCATTCAAACTCACATTATATACAGAAAAGCAGTGCTGAGGTACAGTGTATCCAGACATTTAAAGGTCTGTCCTAAATTCTGTCTATTTTATCATGAAATACAAAAAATAAATGTGTTTAATTTAATTCTCTTGGCCTTTCTTTCGGCATATTCATAATCATTTCAATTAAAATGAAAGAGAATGAAATGGTGCAGGTGTCGCTGAAGCTAGATGTGATACAGCTGTGATACAGTCTTTTCAACTAACTAGATAGATACCAACCTCACATGCAATGCAGAGTTTGCACATAGTTTTATAAAATGACGCAGTTCTACGGCAGCAATATAACAAATGCACACAAAAAATTACCGAGCCCTGCACGTGCCATGCAGACAACATGGCCACAAATTAAGAATATGTTCCCTCGTTTTAATTAAAAGGTCTCCATTGGTAAATATTAATGTAAATACAATGCACACCTGTATTACTATATTGCACATTACTCTTCTAAAATTGAAGGTTTATGCATGAATTATTTTCTCTGAGCAAAAATACCTTAAATGAAGCTTTATGTCATTAAGTCCATACACAAATACACAACAGTCACAAATACACATTTCTACCGAGGGGGCCCGAATGAATGATGTTCATGGGGCCCAGAAATCAAAGAGGTGCCCTTGGTTAAAATCATCTTGACTGTTCAAACAGAGAGGAACATCCTGCAGCAGTGCAACAGCAGAAATTTCATTTTTAGTAAAAATAAAAATGAAGAATATCGCCCAGTGCAGTAATTAGAGCTGTATTTGCCCTGCAGAATGCAATGAATTATGTGAGGTTTCAACTACCTGACCTCAGTCAGCCTGCCTTTAGCCAACGCACTAGCCAGGTTCTCTTTGACCAGACTGCTGCTTTTGGTAGTGGTTTAATTCTCCATTGATGAAATGACCCCAGCCTTACAGAATATGAATTTTGAGAAAGGGACTCAAGAATTTGGAGCAGCAAAATTGGCTCAAGGTTGCCAACCAAAGACCTGTTCTTTACAGCTTATCACATGGAGGAGCCAATGGAAGCAGATGTCTTGTATTCCCCTCCTCTCAAATCACATTCCTGTTCTTTGTCTGCATCTTTGCCAAACACGATCTGCTCCCGCAAGCGCTCTGCATCTGAAGCCTTCTGCAGAATGGTATGCTACACCACAATTCTGCCCATAGTATTGAGGTCTTTTTTATGAGTTTTCAATGAGTTTTCATGCTAATTCATTAAATCTTTGTGTTAATTTTAAGGGAAAGAATACAGAAGATATTTTGAAGATGGAACCACCCTACAAGAGACCCAGATGCTCCTCAGCCCACTCTCCACTTCTTCTGAGTTAATGTTTATTAAAAGAATCTGCACATTATTTATGCTTCTCTTCCATTCATGGATTCAAGTTCACTTAATTTTGACAGTCTCTAAGTTGAAGTACGTAAGTTCTGTGCTATACAGCAAAAAAAAGGATATTTTTCTGACCATAATATATTTAGAAAATATCGTAAATATCGTGAAAGTATATTGTTTTTGCTGCATGGAATTAGTAGGTACATATTGGGCCGCTCAAAGAAACAATGTTTTGAAAGAGACAAAAAAAAACAAAAACATTTTAAAGCATTGAAACACAATGCTCATTTACATTTGCTTTCAAGCTATTTCTAGAACATTGTACTAAAAGAGTTCTTATTCTCCTGCTGTCCTGTGTGCCAACAAAATATGATGGCTGTCCTCATGGCCTGTCAGACAGCCAGACTGATCAGTAGCAGTGAATTCAGAGTTCTCAGACTTGTAGCACACAGGAGGTGAGGACCTTCTTCTGTATTTCATCAACGGTATTCATGGATAAGCCACAGTATTTCACTGGGAACTTTGTGACAGAAGGTGAACAATAGATTGTCCTGTCAGCCATGCGCAGCAGTAATATTTGTTTTTGTGAACTCTAGCACTGCAGTCTAAGTACTGCAGTCAGGGACATTTTCTTCTCTCTACGGGTATGAGACACTTACTGTGGTGATGTATTGTGAAGGTGACTGAACGACAGTGTCTGGGACTACATCCTTTTGCAGCACTGTGTGATTTATTCACCCTCAGGCCATCCAAGATGTAGATGAGTTTGTTTCTTCATTGGAACAGGTTTGGAGAAATTCAACATTACATCGCTTACCAATTGATCCTTTGCAGTGAATGACATTAGGAAGAGATTTCAAACAGCTGATAAAAACAAGCGAAGCAAAAATCTACATGTTTGTAATTCATCATTAAGGCATTTTAACATTAAATCATCGCCAAAATAACAGTCCGTAATAACACTTCCTCTAGTGAAAAAAAGTCCATCCACTCTTTGTTCTCTCACATCAAAATCCACCAACATATTTAACTGTTTTAGATGTTTTCATTTGTAAATGGTACTCTGTGTACATTTCTCTCCTGATTCAAATAAGAAAACTGTTTTCCCCGTAAAGCAATGTGGTAGATAAAAGACCCATATTTTAGTAATGAGTAAAAAAGTTAGTGAAGGATGTATTACAAACATCAGCATTTTGCTTCACAAGATGTTAATTGATGGACTGGAGTTGTTTGGATTGCTTGTGGATTACTGTGGTGTTTTTTATCAGCTGTTTCAACTTTAATTCTAACGGCACCCATTCACTGCAGATGATCCATTGGTTAGCATTCTCTTCTGATGAAATCATCTGCATCTCGGATGGTTATTAGTGCATTATGCTCTATGCATTATGAAAATGAGTACATTTTCAGAAAATTTTATCTTTTTGGGTGAACTATTCCTTTAAATGTTAAAAACATCACAACAAAAAGAGCGAACATATTTTGTCTTTCAAGGATTTGCTCAGTTTACCATCTGATAGGCTAAATATGCAGTATTTCCTGAATAATAAATACTTTCTTTAATGAATATGAACATGTGTGAATGTTATTGCATTAGATAACAAAGCATTGATTGAATGCATCAACTTACATATGAATGGGTCGATAAACAATTTACAGAAAATCATTCTGTTCGGTTCATGAAAGAGGCACAATACTCATGTCTCTTGTGAGGTGCTTTTATGAATCTCAAAACATACTGCAAATAAACCCCTTATGGTCCCATCAGGATTACGTTCTTTTAGGATTTTCTATATTTTTTTCATTTTAAATATTCTGCCCTGTTCATTGACCACTAGGGGGCAGTATAACACTCTGTAAAATTTCAATTGTATACATTTGACCGTTTACTGTGTATATTTTAAGAAGATTTTAAAAGGCTAAAACAGACACATGACCCACTTACATCAGCATGATATTACACTGCTTCAGCTGATGTCCTTTAACTGCCAACATAAGCTATACCTGCTTTACATTCCAATGAACAAAAAAGTAACACTTTAGGATATGGACCAATTCTCACTTGCTTATTAGCATCACTATAGTTAGTATATCGGCTGTTTATTAGTACATATAAAGTGCATATTCTGCATGACCATATTCTACACCCCCAATCCAACCCAATACCTAAATTTAACAACCACCTTACTATTAATAAGCAGCAAATTAGTAGTTTATTGAAGCAAAGTCGTGGTTAATGGTTTGTTAATAGCTAGAATTGAACCTTAAAATAAAGTGTGACCAAAAAAAAAAATTTTTGAGATTCATTTAAGATATTCTCTGCTGTTAAAAAGTTATTTTCATATATGATACTTTAGTATCATCTATATATTTCACCATACATACAGTAACTGTATATACAGTAATGGCAGCATAGATACAAGTTTTATGTTTTATATAATTTTTAATAACATACTAATATTTATATTTTATTTCAGCTTTGTTTCAGTTATATATATAAGTATACTTTTAGTGATACGAGTTTGATAACGGAATTTTCATTTTTGGGTGAACTATCCCTTTAAGTCTCCCTAAAATAAAATGACTGCACTGAGGGGAATGAGGGATGAATGAATCATTGATGAAGCTGCATCATTGACCTAGAGTTCATCTCATCCTTAACTCCTTTCTTCTACTGGTCACAGAGTGATACATGAGGGCATGACCTCTGGAACAGCATGGTCAGACGTTTGTCAGACCCAATAGTGAGGCTGCCCACCTCTTCCTGTCAGGTCTGATTTAGTTCTTCTGCACCTGAATCACAGTGATAACTAATGGGCTGTTGAGCCATTGCCCAGCAGACCTGCCACTGGCGCACAAGGTTTGTTCATGCACAATACTAAAGCACTAACACAAGCCAAAAGACATTATTTTACAGTTTAATAACCAAAAATAGTCATAAATCAAACAATACACTGTGAAATGTACTGCATAAGATTAACAATTGCATGGACAGCAATTCATATTACAATAAAAAATTGCATGCCTCCCATCATCATACAGGTAACAAGCTCTGCACAAGTGAGAGATGCATCCATGATCAAACTACAACATATACATAACGATATGCAACAATATGCATAACATTTAAGAGAGATTCCTCCTGAGATCACTCACTTATTTCACTGACACAGCTTCCAGTATTTATATAAAAAAGATGACAAATATATATATAAAAAAAATACACATAACAGTAGTGTATTCAGTGATAATGTTGCACAATAAGATGTAACTCAGCCTCATGAATATATAAATATTCCAATCATAAATACTGTATGTTTGTGGGTGTGTGTAGCCAGATGTAATTACAATTCAAATCAAAGGAATTATTTTACAATGGAATTAAATGGGATCATTTTTACAAACTGTTTACATTTTTTTTTCATAAGATTCAATTTAATATTGTAAAGAGTAAGTATGTGCTGTATTGTACATTTTCACATGTGATCATTTTTTCTTTGATACTGTAATATCTTATGATATACTGTACATTCCCAATATATATATGGTACCCAAAACAAATGAAGCAAAACTGTGATTAGCCAGTTTGAAAATGTTTATCATTTTCAAAAAATTACTACGAGGACAGGCTCTGCTTTAGCTGAATATGAATATAGTGCAAGATAATAATTAATATATGGAAACCTGTCAATAACAGAACACACATAAGAGATCCATGACACTTTACACTTTAAATGTGCAATTATATATAAATAACACTGACCATCATGGTTTTTAGAGATATTATTGTTTGTCCCTCACAAACCAAACCAATGAAAATATTTCATGTAATTTTATCGCATAAATCTCATAGCTGCACAAGTATGACAAAATGATGAACAGCATAATGATGAAATATAAAATGAATAACAACAGTATGATAACAAAATAACACTACAGCAATAACGGTTTTACAGTTTCTGATATCGACTGAATGAAGAGAATCTAGTGTGAATATTCTATTGTAAACAGTATTTGGTGCTCTCTTGCTCTATATTTTCTACTTTTAATATCTCTGATCTAAATTGTTCCATCATTTATTTCTGTTTCTTTTCATATGCTAATCTGTGCACTTCTCTTTCTTCATTTAAAACACTGAAATGGATCTTGGGATTTAGAAAACTAGATCAAAATACCAAAACTGTTTTCTCTGACTTCTCAAGCTGCACTTTGTACTCAGTATGGGGTTTAAGAGTGTGCCACGAAAACACAAACGCACACACAAAACATGACACTTTTCTCCAAGACAAAGACAGTGATGCACAAGTAGATATACACACAACTGACTAAAAAAGAAAAGGACAGATAAAGGAGGAAAAAATGAGACTGGTGAACAGAAACAGATACCCTGAGTGGAAACCAGACATAGTTGTGCAAAATGAAAAGTGCACTGAAGAGATCCAAAGAGCGGGTTTAAAACTCTAAAGCTTAAATTCTCTACTGATCTGCACATAACAGGGGAGAGAAAAAAAATCGATCTCACCATCAAAGAAAACGCTTTGGGTGTACTGCAAAAATAATTTACTTAAGTCAATATTTTTGTTTGTTTGTTTTACAACATTCATTGAACAAGATAAATGTACTTGGGAAGAAAAATAGAGAATGCTTTCTTTTTTTAAACCCATAAGATTATTTTTCAAAACCCACTGGCAAATTGTTTTTCATTGTTCATTGCAGAAACCTCACTGAATTTGGCTAGAGTTATGCTTAAAACAAACTGCCAATGGCAGAACTATAATTTATTTCAGATGAAGTCTGAAACGAGTCAACGATGAAATGAAGAAACAAACTCATCTATATCTTGGATGGCCTGGGGGTGAGTAAATCTTTAGCAAATTTTCATTTTTCGGTGAACTATTCCTTTAATTTTTTTTAACTATTTTGCTTCTTAATTTTTTTTTTTTTTTAAAGAATGTTTAGATATTTTACTTTTACAAAAATTGACAGTGCACATGAGGGAGGGAAGGTTATAAAAATCATTCAATTTTGTACAATAACCAAAACAATATTCCAAAACTGCACATTAAACGATTTCTCCAAACTGAATGTTCATGTCTCATGCTGATGAACTGATATTTGTGTATAGTAAATTTTTTCCATGTATCTGCAGTTCATTGAAAGAGAGATGGAATGTGGGATGTAAATCTCAATCGTGGTTAATCTGGTCTTTTTGACTTTGTTCTGATCCCCGGCAGAATTTATTTCCATTAAATGGACAGTGACCCAGAATCCAGCTGTTATTGTGGAGATGAATCACTGTGCAAAAATAGAAATACTATAAATAAAACATTGTGTAAGCCATGAGGAAAAACCCCACAATAACCATTATTTACAAAGATCTTTAATCTTTCACTAAAGCTTTCCTTTGCTCAGCAGGGGAACAGCATCTCAGTTTGTGTGGTTAACTTCCTCCACTCAGCACTGGGATGCGTTTCTAAATTCAAAAAATAGAATGATTCAGAGTTCTGAATATGCATTAGACCTTGTTATGATGTTCTTTCTTGGAGCTTGAAGGGAGTTGGGGAATAAGGGCACGGTATGATGAAGGATTGTGTTACTTCCTTGTAGGTATAATTACAATATTCCCATGCAATATTGCTGATATGCTCAGACTGTGTTTGGGCAGGTAAATTAAATATAAAGACATGCGCGCTTACGATGGGCTGATAATGTCAAAGTGAATTCCACTCTCAGCATGCGGCAGATTTCAATCTCTTCTCTTTCTTCCCAATTTTGGTCTTTCCATCCATAGCTTCTACCCACGTTCCTCTCTCTTATCTTTTCTCCCCATACTCTCCATTCTATTTGCCTGTCTAATATAGACAAATTGCTAGACTGTCGCAGAAGCTGCTCATTGCTCAGTACCATTTGATCAAATCTCAAAATCTATCTTTTCTATTACAAGCCTTCTGTTCTGACCTTGCCGTTCTCTAAAAAAAATACAAAAAATAAAAAACCTGCATGAAGATGAAAATCTCATCAAGAACCACTGCCACTTCTGATTTCACTGCTAAAGCATTAATAATAATGCTTAATTTTAAAATAGACAGAAGGAAATACACACACATACACAAGTTTTCTAGTTCTCTCTCCAGCACTCTAGTTCTCCCTAGAGACACTTTACTGCACTCTGGCTATTCTTAGACAACAGGCCATTTCTACAGAGAAAATTTGTCTGTGCACATTATAGTTAAGTTTTAATTGACTCTGAATATTTTTTTTATCATTTCCACTCTGTTTCTTCTCTGTGATGTATTAAAAATTGTAGTTGTAAATTCGGGTGATGCAAATAATGCTGTCTAAGTGTAATATTTAGTTGTAAATAAATAAATGCATACATACATAGATGTATATACATCTATGAAAGAAGTCTGAAAGAAGTCTTTTGGGCTCAACACAAATACAGTAAAAAAGTAATATTGTGAAAAAAAATTATTACAATCTAAAATATCTGTTTTCTATTTTAATATATTTTTAAATGTAATTTATTCCTGTGATGGCAAAGCTGAATTTTCAGCAGTCATTACTCCAGTCTTCAGTGTCACATGATCCTTCAGAAATCATTCTAATATATGACCGTGGACCACAAAACCAGTCATAAGTGTCAATTTACATTTGGCCAAGATACAACTATTTGAAAATCTGGAATCTGAGGGTGCAAAAAAATCTAAATATTGAGAAAATTGCCTTTAAAGTTGTACAAATGAAGTCCTTAGCAATGCATATTACTAATCATAAATTAAGTTTTGATATATTTACGGTAGGAAATTGACAAAATATCTTCATAGAACATGATCTTTACTTAATATCCTAATGATTTTTGGCATAAAAGAAAAATCGATCATTTTGACCCATACAATGTATTGTTGGCTATTGCTACAAATATACCAGTGGTACTTATGACTGGTTTTGTGGTCCAGGGTCACAAATGCTCATTTGGAAACATTTTTTATTATCAATGAAAACAGCTGCAGTACTGCTTAAATTATTTTGTGGAAACCAAGATACATTTTTTCTATTCTTAATATATATTAGTATATATATATATATATATATATATATATATATATAGTATATATGCTTAGTATATATATATATATATATATATATATATATATATATATAAAATGGTGGTGACTGTATAGGAAACATGAAACATGGAGCGATATATAGATAGACAGACAAATGGATGGACATAGACATTAAATTGAATAAACCTGTTCATCAGAGATGGACTCGCTCTCGCTCTTGATGTGCACAGCTATAAAATAAACTGCTTTTAATAGATAAATACATACTAGAAGGCATAAAGGAAGACCACAGTTGAGCCATATGCCTGTGATTTTCTCTGCTCTGGTCAGCAGATGCTCAGATCTGTCTGGAGACACTACAACCAGAGCACTGGAGGCTTGCACTGTAAGACGGTCACCATGGAGATGATTGACAGCAGGAGGCATTTCAAAGCTTCACTGCAACCACACAAGCCCCGGCTCGACCTAAACACAATGGCGCCACCTAGAACAAAAACACAAATCCCAATTAGAGAGAACAGATACGGCTTCAGATACGGCATCTGCAGCAGTGCTTTTATAGGACTGATGTTCTCAATGATGAATCAATTTCTCTCCATCAACACACGCTGCTTTATTGTTCTCTCTGCCGCTCACGTACACAAACATACATCATTACCCACACACATCCCGAGGCTTGTTTTTTACAAACGAAACAATATGAACTCTCAGCATGTGGGCGAAGGAAACGTCGCCTAAAAACATAACGAGAAATGAAGCCCAGGAGAAATCAGCTGGTTGCTATAGCAAGGTAATAACAGATGCTGTGATGCAGAGAAGAGCTGTGCTTCTGTCAAAATGATGGAGGCCCTGCATTTACATAATGAACAAACAGCACCGTAAACAAACAGCACCGGGAGGAACGAGGCAGAATCATACCGTAACAGAAAATGGAGCTGTTACTTGCACATGCGACACAAAAGGAAGGAAGTCAGGCAGATGGACAAACATGAGCTGTATGTGTTTACCTGTGTCCACTCATTGGTTTGAGGGTCATAAGCTTCCACGGTGTTTAGATACACCTGACCATCATAACCACCGACAGCATAAAGACGGTCCCCCAGAAGACACACCCCCACAGCATCTCTGCTGAGGCTCATGGGAGCTACTGCTGTCCACATGTCTGTCTTTGGGTCATACCTGAAAGAAGTAAAACAGATTAAAATCAGCCATGTTGATTTACCCTGCCCTCTCTGAACATCGAGTGTCTCATAAATTGGCTTTTCTGGCAACAACCCATATAAAAACTGCTCAAAAATGATACATTTAAATACCCTAACAAATCACTCATGGGAGTGCAGACATCTTCAAATTGGATTGTATGACTAAACCCAGATGGCGTTCCAGATGTGGTGTCATTTTCACCACGCTGAATAATTTTGACCCAATAAAGTTGTATTAAAAGTTATTATACTTGTTTAGGAGAAAACAGTGCTAGTCAAGAGTTTGAAACAAAGCATGAAAAATGTGATGTGCTAAGAAAACAAAAATTCAACTTATATATTTACTGTATCATTTACGAATGGACTGTAACATCTCTCACATTATGTAAAATATTTGAAATAATAATTATTTGAATTTTGAATGCATAAAATGCTAGTTTTGAAATTAGCCACAGCAAGAAAAATGAATTGGCTGTTTTATTCTATGAATGTTACAAATGTGCTTTCTACCAATATTATTTCCACCACAGAATTATATATTAAACACAATACAAGAATTTCTTTCTTTTCTTTTTTTTTCTAAAGGTCCACAATGCCCATAGTTGAAGAAACGCCCCTATATATAGGATGGGTTGATAAAAAAGTTTGGTTACAGATTTTTATTTTATTTTATTTTATTATTTTTTTATTTATTGAGATGGAGAGAATCATTTTTTTTTATTCAGCAATGATGTATTAAATTGATCAAAAGTGACATTAAAAAAAACTTAATAACACGACAAAATATTTCAAAGTATGTTGGACTGGAGTAACGAATGCTGAAAATTCAGCTTTGCCATCACAGTAATAAATTACATTTTAAAATGTATAAAAATAGAAATCGTAAATTGTAATAATATTTCACAATAATTCTATTCTTACTGTATTTTTAATCAAAGAAATGCAGTCTTGGTGAGCATAAAAGGTTTTAAAAACATTACAAAATCTGTAATGAGCAAAACTGTGCAGGTAAAACACACATGTAAGGTATACAGGTAGGAAATGTGCATCTGTGTCTCTGTTCTGTCAGAAGTGAAGGACCTGTCAATCAAAGGTTGACTGGCAGAGACTGAGAGCAGTCTAGGTGCAGGAAATGTTCAGCAGACAGACAGCTCTTTTAAACAAAGATCCAAGAGACAGACAGAGAGACAGACAGATGAGAGAACATGATGAGCATGAGTCAGTCACACTAAAAACCAAATGCATTTCAAAACATGACCAAGTGGAAATCGCGCTCAGAGGCCTACTAACCACCCAGAAAAATGATCCCAGTTGGCTGACGTTAGCTAAATGTACTTACAACACGAAGCAGCTCATGAAATCTAAATGTTGTGGGGCACAGTGTTCCTTCTCTCAGAGAAAAGCTTTTCTCTCTTCATTTATTTAGAAACTCACTAAGATAAAAAGTCTTTCTTCACAATGTCATGCATTAAACACAAGTGGGATTTTACCTATGCTTCTGTTCAAATGGAATCTCAAAATTTTTCATTAAAACAAGCTCCAGTGTCATGTGGTGCTCAGATGGTGTGATGAAGGAATAATTGGCACTTCCCACATGAGCGCCACTCATCATGAAGTCCAAATCAATAGACTCAAACAAGTAACACGCAGGCACATTTCAGAAGTGCAACTTAAACAACATGATCAATTACTACAATGTGTCAAATACCAGTCTGATGGAAACCTGGCTCATTCTGCTCTACCGAAACACTACAATAAAACAGACTTCATGTATTAAGTGGCAGTCATTAGCATGTGAAATTCTTGAGGTCACATTCTGTAGTGCCTTTTTTTTAAACATAAATTACAACATATAATAAATAATAATAATTCCAAATTTACTTCACCTTCCTGCAATGCTGCAAGTTTAAAGTTTGTGTTTTTTTTGTTTTGTTTTGTTTTTCGAGTGTGTTTTTAAAGACTTGCATGTCTTTTAATCAGTGGTGAGAATGAAGCAGTGCCAAAATGAGTGGTTTTATGACACATGCTCAAATGACAGACAAAAAAAGAAGAACTCTACAGAGAACATATGGCACTGAATGTCAGAAAACTATCAGAGTGTACATCCTCTGACTCACTCTTGGCTGTGAAACAATTAGGAGAAAAACCTCAAACCCTTACTAACCTGCACTACAAGTTTGTACAGCACTCAATGAGTCAGTTTGAGGTAACTCAACGGCAGAGTTTCTCAGCTGGTGGGTTGTGACCCAAAAATAGGTCTCAAGTCTGTGACTAACCATTTAATTGGGCATAGAATAGAACTGGCAAATAAATAGGCTTATCGATTTTTAATACTACAAGAAAACATGGTAACACTTTAAAATAGGGAACACATTAACTATTAACTTCGACTTTTCCCTCAATAAATTCCTAATTTGCAGCTTATTAATAGTTAATGCGGTAGTTGTTAAGTTTAGGTATTGGGTAGGATTAGGGATGTAGAATAAGGTCATGTAGAATAAGGCATTAATATGTGCTTAATTACTACTAATAAATGGCTAATATTCTATTAATATGCATGCTAATTAGCAACTAGTTAAGAGACCCTAAAATAAAGTGTTACCGAAAACATTTTTAAAAATGTAAAATAATATGTAAAAAAGAAAACAATACTACTATTATTATAAATAAAAAAATACTTTATTTTAAGGTGTCTTTGCTACACGTTACAAGTACTTGCTATTATAATAACAATAAATAATGCATAATAACATGCAAGTAACTCTAAGCCAAACCCTAATCATAACCCTAACCATATACAGTACTTAATTACTGTAGTTAATTAATATTACTCAGTACTTAAATGTATAATTACACTAAAATAAGGACACCTTAAAATAAAGTGTAACGAAAAATAATATAATAAGAAGAATAATTTAATGGAAAATTACTGTAAAAATTACAATATTAATATTTATGGCCTATAATATGTGTCTTAATTTGTTCATTTTTAAAACATCAAGCTTTTATTTAGACAAAAAAAAACTACAGGAAGCCTTTTAAAGCTTCTCTTTTGTTGACAACAATAAGGCTTGTGCCTGACCTTCTTGATTTTGGACCTCTTACCTTTCGACGCAGTCTGACAGTCGAGATGCTAAGCTTGAAGCTGGGGCATCATGGCCACCGATAGCATACAGAAAACCATTCCACGTTGCTACACCAACACCGCCTCTGCGTTTAGACATGGGAGCACAGCTGCTCCATTTGTTGGTGTGAGGATCAAAACACTCCACTGATTTCAGACATGAACTTCCATCACGTCCACCCACAGCATACAGCCTTAAAAAAAGAGACAAAAAAGGAGAACATTATAGAATAAACAGACAAACAGCATTTTAATGGCAGAAATGGAGTCTGTTCAGTTAGAAGCACAGATTTGCTGTCAATGCTTACTTGCTGTTTAACACTGCAACTCCCACAGTGCTTCGAGGTGTTGCCATGGATGCAACAAAGCTCCATTGGCGAGCTTGAGGGTCCCAGCGCTCCACCGTGCTGAGATAACTCCAACCATCATGACCTCCCACAGCATACATGGGGCCTTCTAACACTGCAACGCCTACGAACATACACACAAATGATCAGAGATCACACATAAGCCCTCATATGCCTTTTAAAGATTCTACAAGTGTAATATGCTTGAAAAAATCATGTGGGACCTTATGATTTCTGTGATGCGTAAACTTGGATGGAAGCGCAGAATCCAGTCATAAACAGAATATACAGTGTAACATGGAATGTCATTAAATCAATAAATAGACACGTGTCTTTAAAAACACACACACACACACACACACAAAAAGCATGTTCTGTGCATTTTGTGTGGATGAATAAAAGTTTTATCAAATAAACACATAAATCAAAAGTCTTCACTACAACTAGTCAAAATAAGAGTTTGGTTTTACTTGAAGAAATTATGACAGAAATATATTAATATTTTACAGCAGAATGTAATTCTCAAAATAATAACAATAATAAAGTCTATTAAAACATTAGTCTTTAAAGGTGTCACGCCCCTGGACTGTCTTGTGTTTTGCTCTCCATGTGTTTTCCTTCCTCATGTGTGACCTAGTTTCTGCTAATTGAGTTAATCACCTTCATTGTGTTCACCTGTCTGCCACTCGTTATCCCCACTATATTAGTTGCTGTCCATTTAGTTCCTGTTGTCGGTTATTGTTTATGTTACCCTATGTGTGTATCTCCTCCTTTTGAAGTTCCATTAAATCTCTTGTTCCCGTTGAAACCTTCGTCTCCGTGCATCTTATGTGTTCCCCGTACACGCAACCGTGACAGAATAACCGACCAAAAAAGAAAAAAGTGAAGTATAGCGGCGTGTTTTCCCTCGTTTTGTTTCCGTTTTTTCCCTCAGTTTTTATTTTTCCCTTTTGTCATGAATGACCCTGCCTGCCTTCTCCTCATGCTGGAGCAGAGGAGCCGTACCCTCGAGGACCATACAAGACTATTCTTGGAAATCTCCCATTCCACCCACTACCCGGACTACTGCCTCTGCACATTCTACAAGATGAGCCTTAACGACGGGTGCAGAGCGCGGTTGTCCGGGGATGGTCCTCGAGGAGATTTTGCCACCTATGTGGAGTGGGTGCTGGTGTCCTGTGGATCCCCGCTGACCGTGACCTACGAGGAGAATGACACCAGTACCACTCCGGACCCAGAGCCCAGCCTGCCATCACCCCGAGCCGCAGAGCGTAAGCCCGAGCCCACCGCGGACGGAGAGCCAGAGCCCAGAGCAACCCAAGAGCCATCGCAAAGAGGAGCGACTGAGCTGGAAATTGCCCCGGAGCCAGTGCCTCAGAGATCGTCCGATCAGGTGCGAGAGCCGGCTACAGCGCACGCGACGGTGGAAGTAACAGTGGAGTTTAAGGGGGCTGAAGGAAGCCCCGCCCACTGCACCACCGCTGAGGGTGAGCACTCACAGGACTCTGAGGACTCCAGAAATGGGAAAATCAAAGCAGACATGCCTGCCATGCTCACGCCGTCATTGGAGGTTTCTGACAGACCATTTAGGCCTCCGCTGGTCCCGTCCAGCTCTCCTGTGTCTCCGCTGGTCCCGTCCAGCTCTCCTGTGTCTCCGCTGGTCCCGTCCAGCTCTCCTATATCTCCGCTGGTCCCGTCCAGCTCTCCTGTGTCTCCGCTGGTCCCGTCCAGCTCTCCTGTGTCTCCGCTGGTCCCGTCCAGCTCTCCTGTGTCTCCGCTGGTCCCGTCCAGCTCTCCTGTGTCTCCGCTGGTCCCGTCCAGCTCTCCTGTGTCTCCGCTGGTCCCATCCAGCTCCGCGCTGCAAGAGCGCCGCCCAGTGCCTGCACCAAGAAGGCACCCCCCTGTCTCCGCGCTGCAAGAGCGCCCCCTTGAATCCGCGCTGCAAGAGCGCCGCCCAGTGCCTGCACCAAGAAGGCACCTCCCTGTCTCCGCGCTGCAAGAGCGCCCCCTTGAATCCGCGCTGCAAGAGCGCCGCCTAGAGTATGTACCTGCAAAGCTCCCTCCAGTGCCGGCTCCTCGGAAGTTCCCCATAAGGATTAGCCCAGAGGCTCAAAAATGCCCACCCTCCCACCCACTCTTGCACCCTCCACCGCTGTCGTCGGACAGCCCCGCTGCTCACTCTCAGCCCACCATCTGTGCGGTGGGATCGCCGCGGGTCTGCCTGTCTCCATCGGCGTCGTGGCTGGGGGATTCCTCGTCTTCACCTCCAGCCTCTGAATCCTGGACTCCACCTCGGCCCTCTGACCCGTCGGCTCCACCTCAGCTCCTAGCTCCCTCATCTCCACCGTCGCCCGTCGGCCCACCAGCTCCACCGGGCTCCTTCGTCCCTCCGGCTCCGCCTTGGTCGGTCGTCATCCCGCCATCGCCTCAGGACTCCGCTCCTCCGGCTGTGCCTCGTTGCTCCGTCCCATCGGCTCCGTTGGGCTCCTCCCTCCCTCCAGCTCCACCTTGGTCCTCAGTCGCTCCGGCTCCGCCGCGTGCCTCCGGATCTCCGCCTCCGCCTCGGTCGCCGGAGCTCTCGGCTCCGCCTTGGCCCTCCGGATCCTCGGCTCCGCCCGTACTCTTCAGCTCTCCGGCTCCGGCTCGGGCTCCTCCTCCATGGCTCCTCCCTCCGTCGGCTCCACCCTGGATCGTCTTCACGGCTGTGGCCTGGGTCCTGCCGGGCTCCTCCTGCTCCAAGTCCCTCCTGTCTCCTCCCTGGCTCCTCCCTCCTTCGTCACCTCCCTGGTCTCTGTCAGCCGGCCCTCTCCCGGTGGTCCGTCCTCCTCCTGAGCCTCCGCCTTTTTGTTCCCACCCGTTTCCCTCCCCTCTGTTGTTTCTCGGTGCGAGGACGCACCGTCCGGGAGGGGGGGGGTAGTGTCACGCCCCTGGACTGTCTTGTGTTTTGCTCTCCATGTGTTTTCCTTCCTCATGTGTGACCTAGTTTCTGCTAATTGAGTTAATCACCTTCATTGTGTTCACCTGTCTGCCACTCGTTATCCCCACTATATTAGTTGCTGTCCATTTAGTTCCTGTTGTCGGTTATTGTTTATGTTACCCTATGTGTGTATCTCCCTCCTTTTGAAGTTCCATTAAATCTCTTGTTCCCGTTGAAACCTTCGTCTCCGTGCATCTTATGTGTTCCCCGTACACGCAACCGTGACAAAAGGAATCACACACAATCACAATGTTTCACAATGTTTGTCTAACAAATTTGTTTAAATCAGTCAACACAGAATCCAGAAAAATTTTAACTAAAAACACAGAATTTGGGAAAAAACTAAACTGATTTCATAGAGCTCTAAATATTGTGTGAAGCAATTAATGAGAATTATTAAGAAAAGCTCAATGAGAATACTAAAAGAAAATGATATAATATCATTCCTCACCCAGGCCGTGTCTGTGCGTGGACATGGGGGGCATGACGCTCCAGCTCTTGCTGCGGGGGTTGTAACATTCCACTGTGTTGAGAGTTTTGAGCCCATCTCGTCCTCCAACCACATACAGGCGGTCATCAAGAACTGCTACGCCAAACTGCAGCCTTCTTCCACTCATGACAGCCACCTGCCGCCATGTGTCCCTCCGTAAACAGTACTGCTCAATACTAGTGGCCCCTTTAAAAATAAAAAAAAAATTACAATCAGTTTAAAAAACACCTATACATAAGTGTGGTTCATCTGTAAGCCACACTATTACAGCTGTACATGCATGCAGTAATTCTATAAATGAAATACAAAATTACAAAAATACATTGTAAGGTTCATGCTTAAAAATAAAAAAGTAAAAATCTGCACATATTAAAATATATTTATAAACAAAACACATTTACTAAAAAAATGAATAATTAATAAGTCTTAATATAAAGATAAATGTATCTTGTTCCAAGGCTGTTTAGGCATTCTGGGTACAGATAAAGCACAAAAGAGAGACACATTAAAAAGATGACACTGTTTTTAAGAGAAATATCATCTCTGTGTTAATAGGCTAGAATAAGAAACAAACAACAGGAAGTATAAAGCCCTATGGGCCAAACTGTGGAAGCAGAAGTCTCCATGCTTCTTTTCTAGCAATTCAGTTTTCCCTTCTAAAAAATGTTACCGTAATTGCTGAGCAAGATTAATAAGAATGTGTACGATTAGGGAAGCTACAGAAGAGATCAGTAGGAAAGCTACAGAACTTCTTCAAAAAACCTTGTAAATTTGGCTCTGCCCCTTTACAGGCCAGTGCAACGTTCAGTGGCAGAACTAGAAATCCAATACATTTCTCCATAAAGAACACATTAATTTGTCAACACCATAGAAATGAAACCACGACAAAAAGGCTAGCAGTGAAATCACACAAATGCAGCATTGGAAATTATATAATAAAAATCAGTCTCCCTACCATTTTAAACACTATTTTTAGGATATATTTGTCAAATATATTCTTTTTATACATAAAACATTTATAAATCAAAAGTTTTATATTGTATGATTATGTACTTTGCAGTTTCATGGTCTGCAAAGGGACTTCATATAGTCTTTCTCTGATTTTTAAATACTTTTTACTTCTAATTCAAGTCTGTAATGCTGCAATTCATCTCAGAGCTTGGTGGTTTGGTTCATGCCTTGAAATATTATGAAGTCCCAATGAAAAACACGAATGGAACAAATTGGGCTGTCACTATGGCTCTCTATACACCAGTCAATACAAACTATGAATCATATGAATCACCTATATGATTCACCATTAACACCACACAGCTTTGAATTCAGTTAATCCCATTCACTTTCAGCCTCATTGAACATACAGTAATGCATAATTCAGGCCTTCCTACTGAAAGAGCACATCTGCAAGTACCTTTCACCATACTGAGGACACAACACTCATTTACATTAAATGCAAACTTTTGCCTCATTTTTGACCTACTAACGTGTAAAACGCTTAATGTTTAAAGCACCATTAATTCAAAAGACTCAAGGTTATCCAGTGAAAATAGTTATGTCTCAAGCATTCCATTCCTCTAATGGATAAAGACAGGCAAAGAGAATGAATGAGGGAGAAATGGGAGGCTACCTTGCTATCAACCCACATACTTTTAAAACACAAAAGCTAAGGAATATAGAACATTAGAAACAATAAAAAAGGATATGAAAGGAATACCTTTTGTGGCATCCATGCCACCCACGGCGAAAAGTGCCCCAACAGTGGCCTTGCGTGGACGTGTCCTCGGGCTCTGGAGAAGCGGCCTTCTCTCTGGCAACAAATGATACTTCATGGCCTCCATCACCAGCCGCTGACACTCCACACTGTCCCTTAGCAATGGATTTGCCTCCATATCGGCTAAAAACTGCATTAAGAACAGACAATAACTGTATGAGCCAATAGCGCCGAAAACTACACATTATGAAATCAATATCTTTAGAGGAGGGAATATCTTCTCAAAGCATTTCCCTGTTAGCCTGGTTGCTTACAATTTTTTTGTACTTGAATTGCATGTAGAATAAAAATTTTCTGCACACAATGTGCAGACTCAATTAATCAGCAATGAAATTGTTATAGATTATTTTCATAATCAATGATTACAGATTTTATCAACTGGTTGAACTACTAAACGAAACTGCGAAATGAAAGATTTCTCAAAAAACTGCCCAAACACTGTCCCTACCTGCCATTGGTTGGGCAAAAAAAAAAAACCATGCCCCAAACTCACTACAGCTTAATCATTAATTTGTTGCAAAATGTACTTTTTAAAACTTGGTTTACTTTTTTTTTTTTATCTCAGCAGGATAAACTGTTATAGAATATACTTCCACTCACTTCAGGGCACCTTCATATTTACCATAAACCCACTAGTGTTCAACTGCTTCTCTAAAAAATGAAATCACATCAGTCATGGTGTCATAAAGATTTAGGAGCTGCTTGCCAACTTCAAGATGTTGATTTATACTGAAGAAGATTAGCTTTAAGATTAGCTAAAAGCTTTTAACCTTTCAGACAGGAAGGGTATTTGTAAGAGAGGTGACTTAGGCTCTAGCCACAAGACTGACAGGTTGCAGAATTATTTGTCTGAACTGAACAAAATAGTCCAGTCATTAAAAGTATCATCACAGATTTGGCATCTGCAAGGGAGTGGCAAGAAGAAAATGTCTTGGTTACGTTTTGGTAACTCTCGTTCCCTGATGGAGGGAACGGAGACGTTGTGTCGAGTGTGCGCCACTAGGGGTCGCTCTTGGGGGCCTCTGACATCTTTGAGAAAAGGCCAATGAAATTGGGTGTGCAGAATTTGCATAGTTGGCCACACCCGGATATCCGGGTATAAATAGGATAGTGTAGCATCTCCTCACTGTTGTGAGGAGTCGAGAAGCGTCTCAACCCACTCAGAGGCAGTTCGGGGGTTGTGGCAAGAAGGACGCAACATCTCCGTTCCCTCCATCAGGGAACGAGGGTTACCATACATAACCAAGACGTTCCCCTTCTGTCGTTCACTTCGATGTTGTGTCGAGTGTACGACACTAGGGGTCCCTATACTAAACGCCACAACTGCTGAACTGCGTCACGAGTCCACGGGGGCGCAGATGTTAACAAGCCAGCGTGTCACGACCAAATGCACCTCTCCTCCTTGTAACCTTCCAACGCCCAAGACTTAAGACCTCCCTCTCCAACATCCGGGAGAGCCGTAGCCTTCTCTCTATAGTAATACTCACCCATAATATATCAGCTGAAAAGGTGGGACAGTCACTATTTCCTGAAAGGCACTACGGAGATCACATCCTACCCGATGGGGAGGTAACATGTGAAGATCCACCTATGGACTTACAGAGGAAGTACCACATAGGGAAGATTCTGAGGTGGGCTCAGCATAAGGGGAGAACTACCAAAACTCAGAGCCTGTTGACAGATTGAATGTCTGTCTAGGGGAACACTGAACCTCAGGGGTTATTCAGTGGAGAATAAACACATGAGGCGGCAAGAGGAGCCAATACATGTGGCGCACTAACCCAATACAAGAGTTCACTCGAGGGAACTTACCCCATAATGGGTTCTAATAGCAAGTTCCTTCGCCGAACTTGCTAAGAAAAAGTGCTTATATGATGGAAGGGTAGTCCAGAGTTCACGAAAGGAACTTGAGCTGGACTGAATAAGTGCATAACTACCCTGAGAGGAGTGGCGCTGGTATCAAGCTGTACACTCTGTCAGTCTCCTGAGTTCAGAACTCTAGGAAAAACTGGTTCCATTCACAGATTATAAATCTAGCAAATGTATTAGGTGTAGCCCAACCTGCAGTTCTACAGATATCTGCTAGAGAGGCCCCGTTTGCCAGGGCTGCTGATGTAGCCATGCCCCTGGTAGAGTGAGCCCTCACTCCCAGTGGGCAAGGTAAGCCTCTGGCCTGATAGGCTGTCAGGATTACATCCACAATCCAGTGGGAGATCCTTTGTCTGGAGACAGCATTCCCCCTTCTGCTGTCCTCCAAGCAGATAAAAGAGCCATTCAGAAAGTCTGAAACTCTGAGTGCGATCCAGGTATGTGCGTAGGGCTCGCACTGGGCATAACAGAGACAGGCCGGGGTCCCCTTCGTGGAAAGGGATAGCTTGCAATGTCACCACCTGATCCCTGAAGGGAATGGTGGGAACCTTGGGCACATATCCAGGCTAAGGTCTCAGGACAACGTGATAGTCTGCCGGCCTGAACTCCAGCCATGATTCGTTAACAGAGAAGGCTTGAAGATCCCCCACCCTCTTGACAGAAGTGAGCGCAGTCAGGAGGGGCGTCTTCATGGAGAGGGCACTGAACTCGACTGACTGAAGGGGCTCAACAGATCTCTCTGTACGGCCTGTAAGACCACAGAAAGGTCCCAAGAGGGAATGAGACGTGGCCTCGAATCGTTCAACCTCTGGGCGCCTCTGAGGAACCTAATAACCAGATTGTGCTTCCTCACCGATCTGCCTCCCACAGTGTCATGGTTAGCCACGATCGCGGCCATGTACATCTTAAGTGTAGAAGCAGACAGGTGCCTGTCTAGGCCTCCTTGGAAGGAGGAGAGTACAGATCTGATGCCACATCTCCGAAGGTCCTTCCCCTAGGAAGAACACTAATTCACGAAAACACGCCACTTCAGGTCGTGCAGCCGCCTTGTCGAGGGGGCTTTGGCCTGAGTAATGATATTCACCACTGTTGGTGAGAAGGTCTCTGAGTTCCTCCTGGTCGCATCCAGGGACCAACATGAAGGTTCCAGAGATTCGGGCACGGATGCCAAATTGTGCCCTTCCCATGAGAGAGGAGGTCCTTCCTCAGGGGAATTCGCCAGGGAGCAACTGATGCGATGAGCACAAGCTCCGAGAACCAGGTCCTGTTGGGCCAATAAGGGGCCACAAGCAGGAGCTGTTCTTCGTCCTCCATGACTTTGCACATTTTCTGTGCAATGAGGCTCACTGGGGGAAATACATACTTGAGTAGACCCCTGGGCCAGCTGTGAGCCAGTGTATCCGTGCAGAGGGGAGCCTTGGCCAGGGAGTACCACGACTGGCAATGGGTCGATTCAGACGAGTCAACAGGTCTGCCTGTGCCTGGCCAAACCAACTCCAAATCAGCTGAACCGTTTGGGGGTGAAGCCTCCACTTGTCCCTAAGCAAGACCGATTGAGATCGCCTGGGATATGAGTGGCATGCAGAGACCTGGGTCTGTGCTGGCTCCAAAGTAAGAGATGGCGGGCAAGTTGTGACATGCAATGGGAGTGAACACCAGCCTGGTGGCTGATGTATGCAACCGTCGCTGTGTTGTCTGTGTGGACCAACACATGCTTGCCTTGGATCAAGGGTCGAAACCTCCCTAAGGCCAAAAAGCACTGTCAAGAATTCAAGGCAATTGGTATGCCAATGCAGTCGAGGGCCTGTCCAGACCCCTGATGCTGCATGTCCATTGTGTACGGCGCCCCAGCCTATCTTGGAAGCATCTGTTGTAATAACAATGTGTCTGGACACCTGTTCTAAGGGCACTCCTGCCCGTAGAAGAGAGATGTCCTCCCCAGGACTGAAGGTACGGTGACACAACGGTGACGTGTGATGTTCACACGGTGTGAGCCGTGACGCCATGCCCACGGAACTCGGGTTCAAAGCTAGTGCTGAAGCGGTCTCATATGCATCAGCCTGAGCGGCGTAACCACGGCTGAGGACACCATACGCCCCTGGAGCCTCTGAAATTTTTGAGAGGGACCACTGTTCTCTGCTTGAGAGCCCTCAAGCATTTCAGCACCGACAGCACGATCCTGAGAGGCGTGCAGTCATCGTAACCGAGTCCACTCCGAGAAAAGAGATATTCTGCACAAGGGAGAATTTTACTCTTTTCCCAGTTGACCCGAAGTCCCAATTAATTAATTAATTAATTAATTAATTAAAAAGCATTTAAAGAGAGTTTTTGTTAGAGCCCTTGATATTTGTAATCTTATTTTTACATTAATTTTCACTTTTACACCAGACATATATATCGGTTTAAAATATCTGTTACCGGTCTAACTGATCTGTAATAATCGGAATCGGCCCTGAAAAACACATATCGTTAACCCCTACTAAATATCAAAAATTTGCAATTGATAAGTTTTTTTTTTTTTCTTTTTTTTTTTTTCTTTTTTTTAAAGAGGCTCCTTTATTTGACCAAAGAAACAAACAAACAAACAAAAAACAGTAACACTTTGAAATATTATTACAATGTAACATGACTTAAAATGCAATTATCCCTGTGGCAAAGCTGAATTTTCAGTAGTCATTACTCCAGCCTATAGTGTCACATGATCCTTCAGAAATCATCTTAATATGTTGATTTGGCACTCAAGAAACATTTCTTATTATTATCAATGTTGAAAACAGTCGTGATGCTTTATATTTTTGTGGAAACTGTAATAAATAAATAAGCACATGCCACACAATTCCTGATTGTTCACTGGCCTTCAGATTTCTCAAAAAAATATAATTTGAGGGGGAAAAAAACTCAAAAGAAAATGTACATTCTTACTTCTGGCACACTAATTTGTAATAAAATATCAAATTTTTCAGATTTCCAATAACAACACATTTTCTGACAGGATATCTTTAATGCCACAGCTGCAAAGAGCTACATAATAAACTGGGTTCCAAACCAAACCCTTACCCTCATCCACTTAAAGACACACTTTGATAACCTGACAGCAGTGAATCCTTCCCAGCTCCTCAGACCTTGAGGAGAGGACTCAGGGGACACAATGAAGAGTGGAAACAAGCTTCTGATGAAACTTCTGACAAAAGGTCCTACCTACATTCCTTTTTTAAAGGAGGGAATCCCAGGGAGAGACAGAGCTAGTGTCCCTCTGGGCCTCTAACAGAATGCAGAGACTCTTATATAGGTTACTACTCCTGAGCAAAGAAACCTTTAAGATGCTAAAACAGCCACACACTCACACACAACCTGTTTCCTGCTACAACTTCGATGAAACTCTAAATCATTACCACCTCATACATAAACATCACACGGGACATTCTTTATTCTTCTTCCTCTCGTGTCTCTCTTTTTCCCGTAATCCTCTTCAAATGACACCTCTTGTGACCCTGTTAACGAGTCTTCGTTCGTCACATTCATCCTCTCATCTGCCCTGTTTATATCATCTCTCAGCTGGCTAGTAAATGGAGTAGGTTTTAATTAGAGGGGTGTCTTGGATAGCCACAGTAATAACAGCCTAATGTATTCTGCTGCAGTGCTATAGCCCCATAGAGACACTCTGTAAGATCACACACAGATATACCCACAGTCCAAAATTAGTTTCTCGCCACATCTGCCAATGGCAAGTAAAAATTTAGTGCTTTTCACAATACACATTATTTCAAGGCAGCTTTACAGAAACTCGATGTACTGTAGGGCCAGATTTACTAAAAGCTTGTGCCAGCTTCAACCCTCTTCTGGCGTTAAAAAAACTACTGTCAGGATTTACTAAAGACAAAAAGTGGGAAATTAGCAATGAAAAGGTATGGACAGTTTTTCTGTTTTGTTTTTGATTTGTTTTTTGCAGCTCACCTTATTGCATATGCATTTGTAGGAGTATCCCTTTTAGACTAAAAATGTATGCGAGTATTTAAATTAATCACACAACGTGGTTTACTATGGTTTGTGGTACTCAATTTACTGGTATTTGTGCCATTATTGAACAAATTTTGTGCTTGACATGGCTGCGATTGCTGCTGCCAGGAAGAGGCATTGCAGAGAACAGAGAAGGGAGAGAAATTTTTCCACTTGTATTAATTTATTTGGAATGTCAGAGGAAGACATTATCCGAACATATCGACCTTACGGTAATTTGCGCTGTTCTTGGTAGATCGTATTAGTCGTTATGGAAATTCCACATAAATTTCTGGCGAAAAAAATCAATAGAAGACCATTTAAGTTGACGGTTTGTACGTTTTTATTTCAATCATGCAAAGGTTAGACCAAGGGTACTCAAGTTCAGAGGCCAAGGGGGCCACATTTAAACCACATAAAACGTGAAGGGCCACAAATTACAATTTGCACCATAAGACAATGTTTTTCAGTTTCACAAATGCAGTTTATTAGCTAAGTCTTGCTTGTCCATGGCCTATTTAAAATAATACTGAACATGAAATTCAAAATTCAAAAATCTGAAACAAAAAACTATTTATTGTTTTGTTATATTAATACAAAATAAAATACATTCATACATTCAAATATATTCAGTATTAAACAAACTCAGAATCTTGAGCAAATATAGTTCACAAATTTCTTTACAGAGAAGTATTATTTTTATGCCCAGAATAGAAAAAGAGTGTGCATTACTGAGCGCTAAACGTATGTAATGTCTGTTTCATTCATACTCGTGCAGAAACCCCACATATGCGTGACAATAGTAATAAAACTGCTGAGGTTCTAGGAAATCCCTAATATGGCCAAAGGCATCCAGATATCGCTGTAGATGATTAAAAATTAGATAGAAATACTTTAACCGATCAAACATGAAGACAGTAAAAACACAACGTGACAATATATAGTTTATCTGTGTTCTTCAAGCCATCTCTTGTTTTTCATAGTAATCAAGTATATTTATAACTCACTGACATGATGACAGCTCCATTCATTGTAAAGACAGCGCTTTTTTCTTGCTTTAACCTATTCACAATTTGAATAGAAGGTTGTTTTTCATTCTACCAAGAGCACCATCTGCCATTTACACAATGCAAAGTGTCAAGAGTATCAACTGCATTTAAATAACGCAAACACTGCCTAATATCTGCGCTACTTTTGAGTGCAAATTATAATAAAAATACATTAATCTTCAGCATGACGTGGGACACAAAATTAATGTAGATGGACCGCCTGTTGAGTACCCCGGGTTTAAAGGAAAAGTTCACAAAAAAATAAAAAGTATTTTTCTAAAGAAAGTCATATGCATGGAACATAGTTACATTTTTTGATAAATGAACCCTTTAAGTGGAACTGTAAAAATTATAGTCTAACCCCAGGGTACTCAATAGGTGGCCTGTGTATGTTAAATATAAGTTACTCACATTTTTTTACTTACATTTCGTGAGTATTAAAATGAACCCAGTGCATATTAGTGTTGTTATGGATAACAAATTAAAAACTATGAAAAATTGTTTAGCTGAAATAAAATAAAATATATATTAAATATAAAAATGAAACATAAATATGAAAATGAGAATTGTTGCTAAGGCAATTAACTGAAATAAGTTTAAGCTGAAGTACTAAAATTATTCAAACGAAAATAAAAAATAAAGGCATATAGAAAAATAAAGGCATACAGAAATTTCCAAAAAGTAATGACAAAAAACTAAATTACTAAAACAAATTTAAATGAAAACTAAAAATATAAAAATAAGAGCTAATTCAAAACATTAATAAACACTACAATAGTATAAATAATACTAAAATAACACTAGCACAAACCACCTTGCAAGTGCAAATGCATGCAGATGGCCACACAACACATTCAGCACATCCTGATACATCATGAAACGATATAGTTTCATCAGCATTTGTTTTATACAGCCATGCTTGAGATATGAATCTGTATGTATATCCGTATGTGCACACCATCATTCAGTACCATCTCGCTGAATCCATAATCACATCCATCACTACGCTCAGACAACAGTTTTCTAGTTAGAGCTTGAATATTCCGCCCATACAACACCACCTCCACCTCCTCAGTCTCTGCTTTCACCTCCCTCCCACTCCCCATCCATCAACTCCATACTTCTTTATCTCCACTCCTCCCTTTCTCCTTCTCCTCTTTATGCTAAAAACAAAAGCTAATCATTTCCACCTCTTTCATAAAAGTGCCCACATCACAAACAGTGAATAAGTGCATCTGTCATGAACCAAAATCGATCATCTCCCCTGAACGTGGATACTGAGGAAACATGGTGAAGTGAACTGAATGCTATGGAGTTAGGTTGGCTGGACGGTGGCTTATAGGTTTTTGCTTCACTGGAAAGCACAGAACAACCTGCGATTTACATTTAGATGGAACTGAACAAACTCTGCTCAGCCAGCCACGAGTGGGAGAGTGCTCGCTTGGAATTATTGAAATATTTCTTTTTTTCACCTTAGAAAAAGGGGGGAAGAGGAAAATGGAAAGGTAGAAAGTGAGAAAAGCGAGGAGAGGGAGTTCAGTGGAATTCATCATGCGTTTAAAATGAAAAAAAGCACAAAGCTTTGAGCTCAGACGGGAAAGAAGCTCAATTAAATTGCATATCCATGTGAACATCATGTCCTGCACCTACAGACTGAGTGCATGACAATAATATCAAACACTGCAGTAGAGCTGCAAAATCGTATAAATAACCAAGAATACGATGACATCTGTTGCAATTAACAAGTCTGCTACCGTTGCATCAAAATGTGCGTTTTCTAATGACAACCAGTCGTAATGAGCAAGGTTAAAGAGGTCTAATCCACAGATGTGTGTTTTATGTTTTACTTCTGATCGCTGTGGCACATCAAACCTGACATGCGAAACAAACTAATTTTACAACCAAAACACTGGCTGAATTTTTTTAATTTCTATAGTTAGGCCAATGTTATAACATACACAGTACAATGTACATTACACTGCAAGTAAGCAATTTGAATACACTCCCATTATAATCAGTGTAAATAAGATTTGTTCTGCTGTGTAACAAGCTTTGTTAATAATACAATGTGCTCTAGTATTGTTTGTGTATAATAATTAAAAACATGAATAAAATTGTTATAAATTCTGTTTTTATTGACTGTTTAGGCCTTATGTTACAGCAATAGGCCTATATAAAAACAAAAAACACAGCAATAGAGTAGTTCAGGAACACAGTTCTCAGCTTCTTTTGGATATGTAACCTACATGAAAAATTTGCAAATGCTCCATACAAAATAACACAAATGCAAAAAATATTTCAATTTTATAAATCATAGTGAATAATCATAATTATAATATCAACACTATGAAAAAATATCATAATTTGAACAGTAAAAGACTGCAAAAATGCTGAAATAAAAACCTGTTAATCGCTTAAATGGTAAATTCCTTTACTCAATATTATTAAAAACTGTAAAAGATCTACCAGGACATGTAATTTTAGAGTAAAATAACGTTAAACGTACAGATTTTGTAAGTAAAAAAAAAATTAAAAATACATTTCTAGAATTCTGTGTGGCACTTCACATTTGATGTTTGTTTAAATTAAATTTCTTAATAGTTTTTTCTTATTAGTTATGTGCATTAGGAATGTTTGTTACATTTTATGTTGGTAAGTTAATTTTTATTGCATTATTTTAGTGTCATGTGTTTTACCATGATGGTGGCACCATACATCTTCTATATAGTGGTATTTACTTTGGTATATTAACATTATTGCAGTTAATGAAATTAAATGCAAAATGTTGGTACCATATTTTTTATGGCAACCAAAACTGCTGTTTTTTTAAATAACAAATTTCACTGATTTTGTTTTTACAGTGAAAGGAAATAATGCAGTGCAATATTATAAAGATCCATTTTTAAAGAAACTGTTTAAAACAGATAAACATTTATTCACGTATTTTATGTATTTTTAACATGTAGGAAAAAAGAACAAATTTTCAGTGGAGTGTGTGTACGTGTATAAGAAGGGAAGAATGTGATAAGGGAAAGAGACACAACAACAACATCCTTATCACACTCTCCAGGCTCCAAATGCATCCCATCATTGAGTACACAGCCTCACAGCCCAGCAGAACAGCACTGACCTTCACACACACATAAAGGCCACAGACACTATAAGGGCCAAATGCTCTACGCGAGCACATAAAGGCAAAGGCTTCTAGAAAGAACACAAGCTCATTTTTATGCATTAACACACAAAATGTGTCAGAATGCAATTCATAATGGAATTTAGTGGAGATTGATTGTTTCATGAATAGAAAGTTCAAAAGAACAGCATTTATTTAAATCTTTTGTAACATTATACTTGTCTTTACTGTCACTTTTGATCAGTTTAATGCATCCTTGCTAAATAAATGTAGTAATTTATTTATTTTTTTATTATTATTTATGACCCCAAACTTTGTTTGCATTTACAAAGCTCACATAAGTCATAAGTCCAGTTTTTTTTTTCAATGATGATAGCCAATTTCCAAAAAGAAAATATGGCTCTTATGCTCTTGAAAACGTAATATTAGCTGGATCACACCAACAAATACAGTTGAATATCTTTATTTGAAAGAAAATTTTTCTGAGGATGTTACAAAGATGGGCCAAAAGCTCAAAGTGTGTTTAGCATTCTGCTGCAAAACTTCAAGAAGCACCTGAGCATTAATTACTGTGACTGACCGACTTACTGACAGAGCTTTCAATTAACTGATTAGCTGATACATGAATTAATGCAGATTAATGATTTTCCGATGTGGATTTACGGTATACTGATCAAGCTGTCTGAACAAGTAACAGCACAGCAGAATAAAAGACAGGTTGACTGATGGACAGATGGATGTATGGTTGACTGACCTGTGGTTTAAGCAGGGGTAGGCGGATGTGAGCGAGAAGAGCAGGAAGCTGTGATTGACGGGAGGAAGCATCATGGCGGACCCAGCTAAGCAGAGCTGTTACCACGGTTTCCTCTTCTGGAACATTCATGTCATCAGAAGCTAAAAGCTTCTCCACCTCACATGAAGGCAAGAGCAGAAACTCCTGATGCCTCATGACCTCCATGAAGTGCTCCTACGGAGAGAGAGAGAGAGAGAGAGAGGGAGAAAGATTATCTGGATTGGTTGATGGAATCGAGGATGTGGTTGTCAAAGCATAGACTATCAGAGTATGTGTCTGTGTGACTAATGGTCTTTCAGCATAGCAACATACAAAATATGTGCACTCCTCTAAGTCAATGTGACAGATGGCATCTGCCAAGAAGAGAAATGAAATGAACATACAGATGTAAATGGTGAATCAGTGGCATGTGATGTTTAGATCAGGATGGGGCTTGTAAATGTTTAGCCACAGCGACACAATTTATTTCAGTGCAGCCATGTACAATAACACAATTATCATAATACTGTACATTATTGAAAAAAACTGTGGAACAACAGCATATTATTACGGCATGATACAGGCTACATAATGTGTACTAATTATGAACACATATAACTAAGTAAGCAACAATTTCTATAAGATTGGGGTCAGTAAGTTGTTGGAGTTTTTTTTGTAAAAGATATTAATACTTTTATTCAGCAAAGATGCTGACATTTATATTATTTTATATTGCTTTACTGCTGACATTTATAACATTTTTTTTATTTATTGAAAAATAATACCATGGGTTAAGCACCACAACTGTTTTCAACACTTATAATAACAAATCAGCATATTAGAATGATTTCTGAAGGATCATGTGACACTAAAGACTGGACCAATAGTTGCTGAAAATTCAGCTTTGCATCACAGGAAATAATTGCATTATAAAACAAATTAAAACAGAGAACAGACTCCCCAATCCCAAACTTTGAACAGAAGTTACACACTCTACACACACACATGCACATCCATACATACATATATATTGCATTTACAATCATATCACATTTAACCCAAGCTATTTGTAATATTTTAATTGATTTTAGCAACGGGGACAATAGGAGGCAATAACAATTATCCCAGATGTACCACACTCACACAGCATAGACTAGTAATTTTGGTTTAGTAATTTACTCACTCACACAGCATAGACTAGTAATTTTGGTTTTCTGAAATGTATTCTCCTCCCTGATATTAATATTTATTTTGCTATATGAACTATGCATGATTATACTGTCATTCACATTTTAGAATTCGTATTCTGCATTGCTTTCCCCTGCTTTCTCTGCAGATGTGCTACCCAACGTGTCCACACATATCAGAAATAGAAAGAGAGTAGTAATACAAAATGGACAATGGAACTGGACATCATTGCATTCTAGGGGGAAGGGAGGGATGCAATAAAAACAAGGGAAGGAAAGCCAGATAGGAAACAGAGGCACTGATGGAAAATGGAATGCAAGTTTTCAGTGCAGTCTCCATGACAACCCCCCTGTTGTGAACTGTGGGCGGGCTATTATGGGTTATATTTTCTTGAATGAGTTTCCCTCAGGAAAAGTGGAACATCAAACGCTGAGCAGAAAATTTGCGAAGAGGAACAGTAGCATGTCCAATTAAACACACTCGCCTCGTTCAGAGAACTTTTTCAGCACCAGTGCTTCAACGGCTGTTAAAACGGGCTCAATTGCCCACTCATAAACCCACAGACACATGCACAGACAGCCAGATGGGCACAGACACCCATATATGAATACAAACACACACACACACACACACTCACAGAGGTAGCCGCCCACATAGAACACTGAAGGACGAACAAAAAACCAGCGTGTCTGTAAGTTTAGGCAATAATGTCCTCTAATTCACTTCCAAGTTTTTGACACGGTGAACTGCGGATGATAAATCCCTCAGTGTGCGCTTGATTGGGAGGAGGACAAACAAAGAAGAATGAAAGAAAAGTGATAAAAGAAGAAAAATGAGGCAGAGAGAGAGGGGTGTTCATTGAAGATAAAACACAAAGAGGTTTAGTATTCACTTTCCTGGAGTAGAAACTCCTTGTGACTTTGCCAGCATATCTTTTGTCCTAATTAAGTCAGTTTGAAACTATTCTGAATGTGTGTGTTTGCTCACCATGGTGTAGTTGTGTGCCACCTTATGGAGGTCCAGGCAACCCTGAGCATCGGCAAAAGATCGAATGCCCAGACAGTTGGAGGGATGGAGTTGTTTCATTAGATAACTGCAGCAGGCCTGAACCACAGAAGACAGCTGCAGAAGACAGGCAGCCGATAACAAACTCTCTATTGTGTCCTCTCTCAACTCCAAACGCCCTGTAGAAAGACAAACAGTTTCGATGTGTAATTGCTGTTAATGACTGTGTATTTAAATAGAACCGCTTTAATGTTTGGGGCCAGCGAGATTTTTTTGCTTTTTTTCCCCATTCAAGAATGATGCATTAATTTGATCAAACTTGAAAGTAAAAAAAGATTTCTATTTCAAATAAACGCTGTGCTTTTAGCTTTCTATTTGAAGAAAATCAATCATGGTTTTCACAGAAATATTAAGCAGCACAATTTTTAATGTTAATTGTGAGAAATGGTTACTGAGCATCAAATCAGAATATTCAAATGATTTCTTTAGCATCATGTGACACTGAAGACCAGAGTAATGGCTGCTGAAAATTCAGCTTTACCATCACAAGAATAAACTGCATCTTAAAATATTACTACAAATTAAAACAACTGTTTTCTATTTTAATGTCACACAGTATTACTGTTTTAATTGCAATTTTCATCAAATAAATGCAGCCCTGTAGAGCATAAGAGACTTGCTAAAACATAAAATCTTACAGACCTCAAACTTTTTTATTATTAGATATCAGCTTAAAATTAATATTTAAATTGTGCATGGTAATTTTCTAAGTTTACATTAAAATTACATTTGTTGTCATCTAGCACTCAAATGAAAATGAATCTTTCAACCTAAAATTGATATTTAAATACAATAAATAATTAATATTTTATCAACACTAAATGTAATCTTTAAAAGATTAGCTACAAGGTTCAAAATTAATATTGGTCTTCCATTATTTCAATTATAATTGCTAGCTTTTAAAGGAATTTTATTTTTAGTGCTTTTGTTTTTTTGTTTTTTTTTGCACGGAATATTAATATCAGCCATAATATCAAAATAATTTTCGGCTTATTGTTATTAGTATAGTAGTAGTATAGTGTGTTAGTATGTGTGCATGTCTAACCAAACATTCTTCCAGATAAACACACACCTGTGTAAGCATACTGTACCAAGACCCATAATGCATCTGGATCCACACCCTCCATTTTGATCTCCTCTTGTTTTGCCTCTCGGACGTCACTGGTGAACATGGCCGCAAAGTAATCGGACACTGAGGAAAGAACCAGTCTAAGATAGAAAGAGAGAAAGAGAGAGAGAGAGAGAGAAACTTTGATATCTCACTGAGTGCCCACATGCTTTTACATGCTCTAATTTTTTCACGCACACTGTACGTCTTCTGGATCACTGAATAGACACTTTTGTGTGCTGCAGGTAAAGCATGATAAAAAGTTGGAAAAGAAAACAGACAGACTAGAGAGACGGAGACAGATCGAGTGGGAGAGAGATTACAGTAAGAGACAGGATTTGAGGATCTGTTAACTGAAGCATGGTAAAATGAGGATTTCCTATTCAAATCCAGCTCTGCAGACAAAGATATTCACATACACACATACACTTGCACACACTTAGTCAAAGCTTGAGGCTTTAAATCTATTAAGACTCATAGCCAAAATGCTAATTACTATATCAAAGAGCTGAGTGTGTGTGTGTGTGTGTGTGTGTGTGTGTGTGTGTGTGTGCATGCTTGTATTACTGCTTGAAAGGAAAGGCAAACTCTGCGAGGTCTGTTTTTGTTTGCTTTACGTATTGAGTTACTAAGCAATTTTATTGTTCTGCCTGAGTGTATGCTGGTTGTTTTGAATAAGATTAATAAAAAATTTGTTAAGTCATTTACATTAATCAAATCAGATTACCAACTGACAGCCACTAAACCTTATAAACTCGATATCAACATTCAACCAGAAACGAAAAAAGGGCTTTTTATATCATCACCTGTCTGAGATGGCGAATGGGAAAATGGTTTGTGTAACATTAGCAATACTATTATTATTAGCCGCTTGATAATGTAGTCAAGCCAAAGGCTAATGATATCAATTACCATTATGTGTCTAAAACTGTGCATTACCATTCTGATACACTGACTTGTAGACGACCCAGCATAATTCGCTCCTCTCTTCGGAATCAGGTTCAAACACATATGGCTGAACTATTGCCACTTGCCATTCAGTTAGCCGAGGTAAAGGGAAGCATGTGGTCTGAGTTGGTATGATTATGTAGAGATGGGGATGAACTTGCATGTTCATGATAAACTAAATGAGGGACAGGTGAAGACCAGGGTCAGAAATAAACTTTTCCATTAAGGAGCAATATTTGTTTTCTAAGGGCTTATTTTTAACCTTTGCAACAAGGTTTTTCAAATTTATAAATAAAATATTAAAAAAATATATTATTTTATTAATTATTCAGAAAAAAAAAATTCCTGATAATTTACTCACCCCCATGTCATCCTAAAGCTTCTTGTCTTTCTTTCTTCAGTAGAAAAGAAATAAGGTTTTTGAGGAAAACATTCCAGGATTTTTCTCCATATAGTGGACTTCAATGGGGATCAATGGGTTGATGGTCCAAATTGCAGTTTCAATGCAGCTTCAAAGTGCTCTACGCAATCCCAGATGAGGAATAAGGGTCTTATCTAGTGAAACGATTAGTCATTTTCTAAAAAAAAAAAGTAATTAAAAATTAAATACTTTTTAACCACAAATCCTTGTCTTGCACTAGCTCGACCTCACACATTACATAATCATGTTGGAAAGGTCACGTGTGGCATAGGCGGAAGTACCGACCCAGTGTTTACAAAGCGAACGTGCAAAGAAAATCAAACGCCCCTTTACAAAAAAAGCTAAAACAACAATGTTGGATGATTTTGAAGTTGGAGGAGAAAATGAGATGAGTTTTTCTCCCAACCCTACCTTTTTGAACCGAAGTACAGATGAATATCTAACCACACGTGACCTTTCCAACATGATGAAGTTGCACATGCGCATCACAAAGTAAGTGCAAGATGAGAATTTGTGGTTAAAAAGTATATCCATTTTTATTTTTTGATCATTTCACTAGATAAGACCCTTATTCCTTGGCTGGGATCATGCAGAGCCTTTTGAAGCTGAATTGAAACTGCAATAATAACCTTCAAGCAGTTGGCTGCCACTGAAGTCCACTGTCTGTCCGTCTGTCTGTCTGTCTGTATGTCTGTGTGTGTGTGTGTGTGTGTGTGTGTGTGTGTGTGTGTGTGTGTGTGTGTGTGTGTGTGTGTGTACTTGGATGGGTTAAATGCAGAGCACAAATTCCGAGTATAGGTCACCATACTTGGCTTCACTTCACTTCACTTAAACAGACTGTTTAATGGTGCTCATGTACATGCTTTTACACAAGAATTGTAATGTAATACTATAAATAGCCTATAAATTTATTTAAAAAAGAGAGAAAGTGAAGCTGCAATATCATGACAAAATCATTATTGATTGCTGCTCTTGATTATTGTAATAATGATTAGAATTGATGATTAACAGAAAGTCTTTTGTGGGGAAAAGAATGTCATATTCTGGGTACAGACTAAAGAACTGTTTATGAATTTGTTTAGTATTTTTGATGTGCTACAAAATCGAGACTTCACATTAGGTATTCTGTAGCATGAAAAACAAAATGGCTATACTGTAAATGTAATGCTGCACTTAATGCTTTTCAAACGTTTTTCATGCATTTCACTTTCATCATGACAGTCGTAACAGATATAGTGTAATTGTGCAGGGGAGGTTTTTGCCCCTTTTTGTTCATTTTGGTGGTATTTTTGAGTGTTAAGTTTAAAATCTTATTGTTAACTGGTTACCAGCACTTAAAAATAATGTTTTCACTTTGGAACAGCTGAAAGAGATTGTGTTCCTGGTTTCTGATTTCAAAAAAAGTAGATTGTGTGAATTCATATGAATTTCAGATGAATCTGCCAAAACATCAAATTGAGAGAGTGTTGCCTTGCCACCTCCCACTTCAAAACTCGCTCTGGCACCACTGGAAGCAGGTACATTCAAACATAGATATATGGAAACATTTGAAGCTGGTAATGGTGAATACTCATGCAAGAATATGATGAAAGAGAAGTAATGAGGGGAGAGAAGAAAAGAGAAAAAAAGGGATCACAAATGAGGCTTCAGCAGAGAAGCAGGGAATGAAAGTGCATTAGAGACTGTGAGATTCATTTAGCAGCATGAGTAACACTCAGCATTTGTCCTCTGCCACTCTCTTTCACTCTCACTTTCTGCACTTTCATCACCGAGCAGATTGCTTTTAAACCTTTCACTTTACACGCAAGCAAAATAATCTAGCAGTTCTCTGTTTTCACTCATATTAGAGTGTCACTGAATAACTGATTCAGCTTTCTTGTAAGCTCTTTCTCATAGCAGCCTGAATGTCTGTGTGTTAAAGCAAGATTTTAGGGATTTTAGGTTACAGATGGTGCTCTAGATAGAAAAAGTACAAAGGCTATTCGCTTTAAAGTGTATGTGTGTGCATTTGTGCATCATTATAAATGAAACACCAGCAAAACCCTCCAGCTGCCTGAGGCAGCCCTGCAATCAGCAGAACTATGCCATCAACAAACACGTGGAGAAGGGTAAATTAATGAAGGAGAGGAGAGAATGAGCAGATCAGAGAAGAATAGAGGGATGGAATGCCAAGGTGCTGCTATACAATGGTGATTCTTCAGTTAGAGAAATGTTTCTGCCCACTACCCCCCGCTTGTTAACACTTACAGTTAATATATTTTCAGTGCTATTAACACATTTATTCAATTTGACAACATAAACGCTACATTCTATTCTGTGTGTTTACCAAAAACTGATTGGATCAGATCTGACACACACATAAGTCCCTAGCGAAGCATGCGTTTGTAAGTAAATAATGAAGACAGACCATCTCTATGGGTAATTTATTTATAAATCAAAACAAATAGGATGTTTAATGAAGGTATTTTGCATTATTTCTAAGGTGGAATTTAACTTGTTCCCATGAGTGAAATATTGTCATGCATAGAATTGTTAATGTGAAAAATACATCTATAAAGTGATGCGAAAGTTGTTTTATTAAGACTGTATTTCCTGTGCATTTTAATGCAGTTTGAGAAATAAAACCTTGTTTTCTATGAGTGAGATGATAATCTCAGTATTACGAATAGGACTATTATTTAGTTTCCTTTAAAAACATTCATATTAACTACAAAAAAAAAAAATATTATTTATTAAGTTGATCATTGATGATGATCATGATTTGAGAGTGAGTTTATTTGGTGTCATTACCCAAACCAGTGAGTTTTTAATATTTTAATTCAACATGGAAAAACAACAATTGTGTGTGATGCATTTTTTGTTTCATTTGAATAACTATTAACAGTATAAAACATTCTCATATGCTACAAAATACACAAATGGTTTGTTACATAACTTTTCTAACCTATGTTATGCATATTCACAATACATTACACAATACACACAGATCATTTTATATCTGTATTTGAATATACACATAAATGCAGAGTCATTTGCATTTGTACTCTGATCTGAAAATATATGTGAACGCACTTTTGCATTTTTAATAACTTTTGAGACTGTTATTCCACAACACTGATTCACAAATATAAGTAGCTTAATCATTTAACACATAGACACACAGTAGGAATGGATGCTGTTTGTGTCTGAGGTTACATCTCAAATGTGCACCTCTCCATAAATCTAGAAATTCTCAAAATTGTTGTTAAACGACTGTCAATCCATCAGCATCACACAGGATTCTCGCTTGTCAAACGCCACACCTATCATGAATAATATCAAAACTGGTGTGTGTGCAGTGCAAATCTAAAACATGCACGTCACAACTACACGACAGTCGCTCATTGTTAATTTCAAACTCAGAAGCTAAAAATAGTCTAAAATTAACCATTTCCCCCCTCAAACAACAGGAAAAGGCACATTTTTATATTATATTTTGGTTTTCAATTTCAATTTAGTTGTAGTTATTTTAAATCAGGCATAAATAAAGTCATTCTGTCTATGTTCCGTCTCTATAACAGACACTACACTCTATCAAAAACCATACTCAAAATAATACCATGACAGTTTCAAAAGTCCAAAGTTTTATTCGTCAAATTCAGAAACTGCAATTTTTGCTGACAGTGAACTGTGCTATAAATGTGCCACCGCTGCTACATTCAGCAGTAAACTGTAACTACCATCAACTCATCTCCAGCATCTTCAGGGCATTTATGATTCAGCAACATGGACTGAATCTACTCAGATCTTGTCAGAGGCCCCACACTGAAGAAAAACCTGTCACTGGATTTACTTAAGTTTTAGGGTGTATATTGAAGCTATTTGGTTCAGCTAAATGAGAATGTGATATAATTTGTATCGTTTTTACAATGTTTCACAGAGAAGGTTCCACCATTATTTGCAGCACACTGGTTTTGTGTTTCTGCTTGTATAGCAGTGCAAAAATTTAGGGTTAGGTTGTGATTTCAAATGAACCAAATATGTGTACTGTTTTTTTTTTGTTACCTGTGTGCTGGTATTCTGCGGTCTCCGGCGAGGAGGACAACATCACAGAGTTTCCTGGTCCTCAGGTAGGCCTCCATGCGTCTGAAGGTGTGTTCAGCGTGACTGTGAGCCTGGAAATGTTCATCTGACACACACGGCTCCATCGACGCACATGAGGACAAAGTCGCACTGCTGTTAGACGTCCTGAAAAATACACATGCACTGGATTAGAAAATTCACATAGCAAATTTGAAGCATACTGCTTGATGAAAAATATGCATTCATTATAGTATATGTTCTTTTTTTAAAAGTATTATTAATAATTTATTAAGAAATTTAATCAGACAAGATTTTGTCATTCTCACGTGGTTGCAGGACGACATAGAAGTATTTAAATTAGTGCTGTCAAACGATTAATCGCATCCAAAATAAAAGTTTTTGTTTGCATAATATTTGTGTGTATACTGTGTGTATTTATTATGTATATATAAATACAAACACATGCATGTATATATTTAAGAAAAATTTTATGTTTACATATTAAAGGAACACTCCACTTTTTTTTGGAAATAGGCTCATTCTCCAACTCCCCCAGAGTTAATAAGTTGAGTTTTACCGTTTTTGAATCCATTCAGCCGATCTCCGGGTCTGGCGAGAGCACTTTTAGCATAGCTTAGCATAGATCATTGAATCCGATTAGACCAGTAGCATCGCGTTCAAAAATGACCAAAGAGTTTCGATATTTGTCCTATTTAAAACTTGACTCTTCTGTAGTTATATCGTGTACTAAGATCGGCGGAAAATGAAAAGTTGCGATTTTCTAGGCTGATATGATTAAGAACTATACTCTCATTCCGGCGTAATAATCAAGGAACTTTGCTGCCGTAACATGGCCGCAGCAGGCGTAGTGATATTACGCAGCGCCTGAAAGTAGTCCCCGGTAGCTGGATTTCTTTGATCTCTTTGATCGTTTTTGAACGCGATGCTACTGGTCTAATTGGATTCAATGATCTATGCTAAGCTATGCTAAAAGTGCTATCGCCAGACCCGGAGATCGGCTGAATGGATTCAAAAACGGTAAAACTCAACTTATTAACTCTGGGGGAGTTGGAGAATGAGCCTATTTCCAAAAAAAGTGGAGTGTTCCTTTAAATATATAATATAAAATATAAGAATATAAATACATAAATGTATATACATGTAACTATTTTCAAAATATATATTGTATGTGTGTGTATTTATATATACATAATAAATATGCACATACACCTACATATGTAAACAAAAACTTTTATTTTGGACTTGATTAATCTCAGTTAATTGTTTGGCAGCACTAATTTAAATTAATAAATTATTATTAATATATTAAAATAGTCAAAAAAATACTGCTAATAAAATCAAGATGTAAAGTGAAATAAAATATGTAAAATATTTCTCTTTATTTTATTTAACTTAATTTTTTATAACATTTATCTTATAATTACTGTGTTTATATACACAAAAAGAAGAAAATACAGTTCTTGAAACTTCAGGAATCACAAAATAAATCATGGTTAACTATTTTAATATATCAATAACGATTACAAGGAAATGACAACACATTGTATTAAACATGAAAGTTTAATATTTTGTAGAAATGCCAAAAAAAAAAAAATTATATATATACAGTTCATGGCCAAAAGTTTTGAGAATGTCATAAATATTAATTTTCACAAAGTCTGCTGCTTCAGTGTTTTTAGATCTTTTTGTCAGATGTTACTATGGTATACTGAAGTAAAATTACAAGCATTTCATAAGTGCCAATGGCTTTCATTGACAATTACATTAAGTTTAAGCAAAGACTCAATATTTGCAGTGTTGACCCTTCTTTTTCAAGACCTCTGCAATTCGTCCTGGCATGCTGTCAATCAACTACTGGGCTACATCCTGACCGATGGAAGCCCATTCTTACATAATCAATGCTGGGAGTTTGTCAGAATTTGTGGGTTTTTGTTTGTCCACCCGCCTCTTGAGGATTGACTGCAAGTTCTCAATGGGATTAAGTTCTGGGGAGTTTCCTGGTCATGGGCCCAAAATTTCAATGTTTTGTTCCCCAGGCCACTTACTTATCACTTTTGCCTTATGGCAAGGTGCTCCTTCATGCTGGAAAAGGCATTGTTCGTCACCAAACTGTTCTTGGATGGTTGGGAGAAGTTGCTCTCGGAGGATGTTTTTGTGTCATTCTCAAAACTTTGGTCTCCTAAAGTTGTTTCAGCTGTGGGATCAGGGCACCTCCAGCAGTGCAGAGCTTGCTCAGGAATGGCAGCGGGCAGGTGTGAGTGCATCTGCACGCACAGTGAGGCCAAGACTTTTGGAGGATGGCCTGGTGTCAAGAAGGCCAGCAAAGAAGCCACTTCTCTCCAAAAAAAACATCAGGGACAGATTGATCTTCTGCAGAAAGTATCATGAATGGACTGCTGAGGACTGGGGCAAAGTCATATTCTCCGATGAAGCCCCTTTCCGATTGTTTGGGGCATCTGGAAAAAGGCTTGTCAGGAGAAGAAAAGGTGAGCGCTACCATCAGTCCTGTGTCATGCCAACAGTAAAGCATCCTGAGACCATTCATGTGTGGGGTTGCTTCTCATCCAAGGGAGTGGGCTCACTCATAATTCTGCCCAAAAACACAGCCATGAATAAAGAATGGTACCAAAACACCCTCCAACAGCAACTTCTTCCAACAATCCAACAACAGTTTGGTGAAGAACAATGCATTTTCCAGCACGATGGAGCACCGTGCCATAAGGCAAAAGTGATAACTAAGTGGCTCGGGGACCAGAACGTTGAAATTTTGGGTCCATGGCCTGGAAACTCCCCAGATCTTAATCCCATTGAGAACTTGTGGTCAATCCTCAAGAGGCGGGTGGACAAACAAAAACCCACTAATTCTGACAAACTCCAAGAAGTGATTATGAAAGAATGGGTTGCTATCAGTCAGGATTTGGCCCAGAAGTTGATTGAGAGCATGCCCAGTCGAATTGCAGAGGTCCTGAAAAAGAACGGCCAACACTGCAAATACTGACTCTTTGTATAAATGTCATGTAATTGTCGATAAAAGCCTTTGAAACGTATGAAGTGCTTGTAATTATATTTCAGTACATCACAGAAACAACTGAAACCAATATCTAAAAGCAGTTTAGCAGCAAACTTTGTGAAAACTAATATTTATGTAATTCTCAAAACTTTTGGCCACGACTGTATATATATATATATATATATATATATTTTTTTTTTTTTTTTTTTTTTTCTTGTGAAACATACTCCAATAATCTTTGTTTTAGTGACAACTTTGAAAAATCATTTTTTTACAGTGTATACAGTATTGTGTGAGATATTGGGGAGCCTTTGAGTTAAAAAGCTTAAAGCCCCATTCACACCAAGAACGATAACTATAAAGATAACGATATTAGCGTCCACACCTGCAGACAATACCGTCTGTTTATTCTGAGTGCATGCTCGTCTGCCATTTTAAATTCTCAAGCTCATTATATCAGGATTGATTCCAATTGGTTGTTAATGTTTGTATCATTCATCAGCTGGACAAAATCTTTCTGAAAGTGACCAACGAACGACCAACGTGCCTTTATCGTTATAGCTGTGGTGTGGACTCAGCTATTCTTTAATATTGAGAACGATTTTTAGAACTAGCCTACATCGTTATCTTTATAGTTATCGTTCTTGGTGTGAACGGGGCATAAGAGTCACTGCATTACAGAAATTTCTGGGGACCCCCAAGTCTGCAACTTTCTTATAGGCCTTGGATACTGATATTACTGGTACGTTCCATTTCAGTTCAAGCATTAACTCATGCTTAATTGGACTAAAATATCAAAGACTAGAACAACAGAAACAAATTTCATTTCATGAAAAAATCTAAAACATTTTAAACAGAGCCATAAGCTTTCCTTGCAAAATCAGGGCTGCACACACTCAAAATTACACACACATGCGCACGATCAATGGATGGATAAATATAGAGGGCTTTAGAGAGCTGTTAGTAATTAGCTTTGATGATGAAGCTGGCCATGAAATACACAAAGCAATTTAGCTTGTTCCCAAACGGCTGTCGTCTCCACTGCCTCTCACTCCCTCTCTCTCTCTCTCCCTTTATCACTCACTTCCTGTCATTCTTGTCTCTCTCTTTCCCCGTCTCTGCAGATTGCCTTGCAATCCCCATTTCCCATGTTCACACTTATTTTCTCTCTCTCTAGTGAACACATCTCTATAGTACAAATTCTGTCCACATTCAAGACCGCTGAGCTTCTGATTCATCCAGGATCCTAGATAATTAATAGTTCTTGCTGTAATTAATCACAATAGCCTGCAAGTGAGCATGCAGAGAAGGCGATAGGAAACTCTTAACTGCTCGTTCTTTACAATGAATCACAATTTAACAGCCAAATATTCTTAAGTGCTGCATTGCAAGATATTTTCAGCTATGTCAGTTACTGAGAACCAGAACTTCAGGTTTGTGAGACTGCTATATCAGCAAAATAATTCTAATTACCCACTGGCTGTTTATATGACAAGTGAAATACATATCCAAAACAGATCTCTGTTGTAATAAATAGTATTATAATTAAAAAAAAAAAAAAAACGAAAAAAAAACAACAACATGCGTATACACAACAGAAAATAGCATTAGCATTTTCCACACCTGCCAACAGCCAGTGACTTGAGAAAATTAATAATAATAATAATAATAATAATACCAGGGAAACTTTTCTAATTTGTTGACATATTCTCTGAGTTAAACTCATTCTCATTACAAAAAAGCTTAATTTTTTTTTTTTACAAATATATGATTACAATGTAGTGTTTGCGATCTGATAATTGAGCTAAACCATATTGTGTTTTCATGAATTTTAGAAATATTTTAAAAAGTTAGCTGCCAACTGGCAAGGAACACTGTTTCATGTTTTCGGGAACACTGATTTTTACTCACATTTGGCACTTGGCGAGTGTTTATTTTGGGCCCTGAATATTAGCTATTGTTTGGCATTGTTACTGCATAGCATAAAATAGGCCAAAAGAAAATTTCTATTTGGGAGAAAACCTGCAATTTGTGTTGCATGTTAGAATTAGATTTAACAATCGATTTTTTTAAAGGCAGTAATACTCAATCATTCAAAAAGGATGATTCTTTTTAGAGCACAAATGTGAAGATGTTAACTGAAATCGATATTAAAAGGTGAAATATTGCTAAAGGAATGACACAAAGGCAGATCTACTTCTAAGGTCTTGAGTGGTAACACTATTGGCAAATATCGGTAAAAGGAAGAGCAGTGTGTCGCCGTGATGGTCTCTGGGGTTTCAATGTGCTCAGCAGCAGGAGATAACAGCAGTCAAACTACAATCTTTTATAAGCCAAGATTTCTCAGCCTCACAGACCATGATCAAATGGAAAATCTATTTCATTCAAGCGGAAAGTTCAAAAAAGGCTTTAACCATTCACACACACACGCACACACAGCTTTCAATCACACCATTTGAAAAGAAGACAGATGGTGAGATGATGAGAGAGAGTAAGTATATTTGAGTTCTCTCAACTTTTAAAAGCAATTAAAGACTTGCAGTCAGATGAGTGTAGAAACCTAGTCTATCAAGTACCCTAGGGAAAGACTGAGAGAGATGGGGAAAAATAATAATAGTGAAGAGTTTTCATGGAGATTTAAGAGCTATGGCAGAGATATTTAGATAATTCTTAAATTGTGTCTCTTAAAATAGTTATCGTATGGTTTCAGAAAACCTGGACCATAGCGCTCAAGTCGAATGGACCAGTTTTGGAGTATTTTTAGTTCATAATAAGTTTTTTTTTTGTCCATAATCACTTCTGTTGTATGGAAAAGAGTAGCATTATAGTCAGGACCAGCGCATTCAGTTCTGCCAGTTAAATTTGAGACAAATCTTCACAGTGCAAACACAGTACGCTCTGAACCAGAGACACAATAGTAGCCTATATAATGTTATTGTTTTAGAATGTTTAATAGTTATTACCGTAGTTTTATTTAAAGTAGCATGAAAACACAAAATAATACTAGAAAAAGCATTTCGTTTTGGTGTGTCAGTTCAGTTGGTCAGGTAAACAAGAGGTTCGCAAAGAGTTAAAACTGACTGGTTTACATTAATCATCTCAACAAACTGATTCAATAAAATAGCTTGCTGTTGTTTATATCTTGACTTGTTTTCAACTCAGTTGTAGTGTGTAAAGTTGAATGCTATTACCCTAAATCTTGCTGTAAATTAGCTGTATTTAGCAAAAAGACACAAAATAAAACTAGAAAATGCTAAATTCTACAAAAAGAAAAACAAATAACAGCATTTCGTTTTAGTTCGTTCGTGTTTTCAGACCAACAATCTATCCATGATGTTGTAGTTCTCAAGACCCGTCTCAAGTTTGAGTCAAGTCCATAACAAGACCAAGATCAAGAGGGTCTTAGTCTTGGTTTTGAGACCAATCTCAAGTACGACAACACTGAATAAGAGCCTTATTTAAAATCCCTCAGTTCAAGTTTCACAGAAGAAGGAAAGCCATGTGGGTTTTGGATGACATGAGGGTAAGTAAATGACTGAATTTTTATTTTTGGGTTAACTGTTCCTTTAACACAGGGAGTTTGAAAGCAAGAGAAGCAGATAGTAGGACGAGTGAAATGCCGAGACGAACTGCAGAGATTCCCTCTCTTAAGCGCTTTAGTAAGTTATGGGTAGCAGGTTTTCAGCCTCTGGCTCTTCTCAATGCCAAAATTATTTAGTCTCATATGAAAACAGAGACTACAGGCAACATAAAACACACACACATCTATCTCAAACACAGCAAACACACAGGCAAATTCACAATCCTCCAAACACGACCTACCAAAGTAAACATCACACAAACCCCTGCACGAGTGCAAACACACAGGAGAGAGGCAGTAAGTTATCTCAAAAAGCCAGATAAACACCTGCCAGTTCCTGAACATCCCCAGTGGGCACTCGTCCATTCATATTTGAACTCTTTTTCATACTCCCTCAGTTTCCTTTTCATTGAATAACCTCCTTATTTCCTGTATTCCTCTTTCTCTGTTCTTTCTCTCAAATGTTGGGGAGTAACAGTAACTAAAAGTAGTGACGCTACTCTAGCCAAATTCTACAGTATCCAATGATTTTTTAGTACCAGGCCAACAGATACAGTCCCATTGTAAAACGTTAAAGCTCTACACTGCTGTTTTAAATCACATTGTTTGCACATGCAGTACTGTAAGGCTATAATTAAACATGCTAACCTCTACTCGCTCTCATATAGCATTGGACTGGTTCATTAGTGAATCGATTAGCGTGGATGATTCATATTAATCATGCAGTTTTGAAAAAAAAAATAATTTAACTGTGATTTACATGAATGGAGTCAGTAAAACAACACCTGAGCTGTAGAACTGTGGTGCGTTTAGCTGTATTTAGCAAGAAAACATGATAATACTTGGTTTATATGCGAATTGACTGAATGATTTTTGCATGTTTTATTATTTTATTAGTTGTATTTAGCAAGAAAACACAACATAAAACTAGAAAATAAATTCCTCATTTGGCTGAAAAACACAAACAGGTATTTTGTTTCAGTGAATCTGAACAAACCAAGGCAAAAATTAACAAAAAATTAACTGCAAAGTTAAAGTAATTTTCTTCCTTACAATATAGCTTCAGAAAAATGTGTTATTTATAAAACTTTATAAATGTATTTTGTATTTGATTAGTATGAAATATGGCTTCCTTAAAATATAATAACGCAAGTTCACTGCAAGTTGAGCAGGGTTTATCTATAAGTTTCAAAGCAGCTTCTCCAACACTGTCTCCGTCTTTCATTCTTTCCTTTCTGCACAGTGCACACAATTTTCTACTTTTCAGAATTCCTTCTCTCTCACCCTCCGGCTCTTTTCCTTAATCACTCCAGTATTTTGGTCTCTATGCCATTGTTAGTTTCCATGTGCCTTTAAGCATAAGACTCTGTCTCCACATCTCCATCTCTTTCTCATTTTATGAGTACTCTGCTCTATTTTCTAAACCTCACGCTGTCAAAAGATCTGACATTCAGTCCTTCAAAATGAAAAGTTAATATATGCATATTCATGTCTGATCACTTCAGTTGAGGTTAAAGGGAAGAGAGGCGGTTTCCAGGCTATAATGAGCTCCACTGATATCTGCTGTCATTTCAGAATGGATCTGAGCTGGGATTACGACACCATTTGGAGATCTGGATCAGATTTAAGCCTCTGTAGACCAATTCAGATGGGAACAAGGGAACATATCAGATGGAGAGGCAAAAAGAGGGATTTTACATTTTAGAAAAGTCTGGTGAACATTAATTATGTAAACGCATTTCAAACAGCATCTTACAAGACTCTAAGTCTTATTCTACAAATGGGTATACATAACCACAGATTCATATTGACAGCTTCATGCAGATGAGGAGACATAGAACCCCAAAGGTGGAGAATAAAAGGGGTAAAGAAAGAGGAAAAGGAAAGAGAAGGAAGAGGAAAGGGGAAATGGTGTCCAACTCAAGCAGTCAAGCTGTCCAAAATATTCAATATTCAATTCCCAACCAGCAATTATGACACATACAAGAAACAAGTTTTAACCTGTCTGATACAGCTGGTATAAAAATAGCTTTTCTAAATTCATCGCCTTCTGCTCTTGTTTATATGCCTTTATCCATAAACCCAAAAGCTCTTTTCTAGCTCTAGGTTAAAGGGTCTAGGACTCCCCATTCGAGTTAAAGAACTCTCTCATAAGAACAAACAAGAAAGAAATCTGTTGAATGATTGCCATGTCATATTATGATTGTTTTTCATTATTACATTTTTATCAGAGTACTGAAAGTTCTAGACACACCCAAGTGTGAAGCATTGGGGGGTTTTTTTAACCCAGCTCCTAGGTCAAACACAACAACTGTCACGGTGCACCCAGCAGGGAGGAACGAGGAGACGAGGATAAACTCAAATACAGTCTTTAATAAATCCAAAACAGACAGGGCAAGACAAGGCAAGACAAGGCTGGGACACACAGGAACCCCGGGGAGTAACGAGTAGACCAGACGAAAACTAACTAAACAGGCATGAACTAAATACACATGACAATAACAGATAATTACACACACCTGAACAGAATAACAGACAATCACACTTAACAAGGACAGGAAGCAAACCAAATAAGGAAACAAGAGGCGGGAACACATGACACACACGACAGAGGACTGACAACAACCCATTGTTTGGGTAGTTTTTGTGTTACTTGTGTAATTTTAACAATAGTAATTACACACTTAGATTCAAGTTAAACTTAAGACCCAATTAGAGCAAACTTCTTTTTTGTGCTTTGCAAAATAATAATAATAATAAACAGTATAATTTCAGCAAACCTCCTGACGCTGCCCAAACTGAATATATAAATATATGGTGAGAAAAGAGCAGTTAAGAAAGCATCTGATCATAGTGATGCGGAAAACTTAAGTTCGTTTTTTGATTTCACTCATACCCTTTATTCAATACTTCTATTCAAAACACTGATCAACACACACATATAAAAGCACATCAAAATGGTAAACAGAAGTTCACCGTGCTAAATGGTTCTCGCGGAAGCTCAAACATGCTTATGTGATACGTGAGAACAAACCTCACTGGTTCTTGTATGTCAAATTAATAAAAGCTTAAGTTTAATCTATTTATCTTTGGATCATGCTTGATACTTTTACGATGTCTTTATGAACTTGAAAAAGCTTGAAAAAAATGGTTGTATTGACTTTTAATGGATGTTCAAAAATGATGAAAGTATATTAAAAATTTTGTGTTCTGAGGAGGAATAAAAGTATTTTGGGTTTGGAATGGCATAATAATGTTGTTAATAAATAATGTCGGAATTTTTTTTTTTTGAGTGAAGTATCCCTTTGAGGTTACAATTATTAGTTTTATTATCTAATATTAGGCAATTAATTTTTACATTTTTTACTTGTTTTTTTACTCTCATCCCAAAAAAAAAAAAAAACAGTTTCTCTAAATCCAGACATAAAATGCAGAATTTAATGACACAAAATAAAGGATTCTCTCACACGCTCCATTGTTCCATAGAATAAAATGTGCGCATGTATGCATGCCGACATAAATGGAAGTGTGAGCTGGAGGCAGAGAGGAGAGAAGGAGAGCCCTGGTTTGAATGCTCAACGGATATCAGATGCTTTGCCCCATTATCTCAACATCGTAATTGCAGTTTCAGTCTGCTAGACGGTTCTCTTCATCTTCCTGTCTCTCTCTCCTTCCATCACTCTCTCGCTTTCTTGTAAGTCATAAACAGCCCCAGGGCTTGGAGGCTTATGGAGTCACACTTGAATCCTCAAATAGTCACTACCTATTTGTGCTTCAACTATAACAATACTTGTGATTGAAATAACAAAGAGGTGACAGTCAAAGGCAAATGCATATGTGGTTAGTGAATGTTATGAAAAGTATAAGGAGGGGCATTTTCACTAAGGTACTTTTGGAGGACTAAAAAATGAAATTACTGTGTGTAGTGCATGTGTCTGTAATTTTTTACAAGACAATATTATTTCAGTTTTTTTTTTTTTTCATTTGCATGTTTAAATCAAAGTGTTACTTGCCATTTCTTTGCAATTGTTTGTGAAATTGACGTCCATTTACTGAGTGCAATTTTTTTCTGTATAAGAGTGTGAAGAGAGTTCTCACGGTTTTGAGATTCAGTTTTTTGCGTGTGTGTTTTTGTGCAGTTGTCTCTTCTTGGTATGAACTGTAAGGAGCAGAAGCAATAGGTCTCCAAGGTGATGAGTGACTAAGTGCCTTTTAGAGCTTTACCACACTGACAGACCCACATCCTTTGCTCTCTCAAAAAACCCTAGTAAACATACCCACTCACATAAGCTAGTACCAGAGTATGAAGTCTACAGCACAATCAAACAAGAAACACTGCCGCTGGCACATATTTACAGGCCATTACGAAGCATCGGACACAAAATGAGTCGTCAAGCCCAAGAATGGGTATCAGATCAGGAAGCCAGATACGCTTGCACATACACTACACAGTCTCTTTCCAATCACATAAAGCATTCTGCAATCCCATCAAGCATTGCAACACCTCACAAGTCTGTTTTCTGTTTTCATCTATCAAATTCTCACATAAAAGACTCACAGCTGTTCATCACACTAAAGATCTGTGAAAGAAAATTACGCACAGTTTATGTACATATCACTTCCTCACTGAGGCAAAAGTGTTTAGTGGAAGTTACATCATCGCTCTACTACGCGTACAGCATGTGAGCTAATGCATCAAAGGTAAGATAATGGCTTTTCATGTAGTAATGATGCAACAAAGGAGCACGGTTTAAAATCTCTCTGTCACACTGACAGTTTACCAAAAATACCAAAATTCTGTCATTGTTTCTGAACTCTCATGTTGCTTTCTTTCTTCAGTGGAATACAAATGGAGAAATTCTGAACAATGTCTTTTTCATGAAGAAAATTATG
>CM071938.1:14640000-14810000 GCA_036784905.1 Acrossocheilus fasciatus
GACTCAGTGTACAATAACCTCAGTGTAAATTGTCTTGATCCTTTAATATCACTGTCTTAATGCATAAGCCATGTTAAGTGTATTAATATCTACTTCAATTACGGTGCCATTGTCGTTGAAGTACAGTGTATGTCACCAGCAGGGTGGATTATTGTAATGGTCTCCTCACCGGCCTTCCGAAGAAGACCATTAGACAGCTGCAGCTCATCCAGAACGCTGCTGCCAGGATTCTGACTAGAACCAGAAAATCTGAGCATATCACATAAGTCCTCTGGTCCTTACACTGGCTTCCAGTTACATTTCGGATTGATTTTAAAGTACTTTTACTCATTTACAAATCACTCAATGGCCTAGGACCTAAATACATTGCAGATATGCTCACTGAATATAAACCTAACAGACCACTCAGATCATTAGGATCGTGTCAGTTAGAAATACCAAGGGTTCACACAAAACAAGGGGAGTCCGCTTTTAGCTATTATGCCGCCTGCAGTTGGAACCAGCTTCCAGAAGAGATCAGATGTGCTAAAACATTAGCTACATTTAAATCCAGACTCAAAACTCATCTGTTTAGCTGTGCATTTGTTAAATGAGCACTGTGCTACGTCTGAACTGATTGCACTATGTATAATCATTTTCTATTCTTAACTGTTTTAAATTCTTTTTAAATCAATTTTTCTATCTTGTTTTTATTATTATTATTTTTTAATTCCTTGTTTTTATTTTTATTTATTTTATTTTTTTTAATGACTTTTTCACTTCCTTTTATGTAAAGCACTTTGAATTAAACACTGTGTATGAAATGTGCTATATAAATAAACTTGCCTTGCCTATATGACAAGTGAAGTGTGAGAGAAAATTAATTTTCCTTGGTTGTTGTTTTAAAACCACGTTAAGAGTTTTTCACGCGCATTTCCACTCCACTGCACCACCTTTGCGTTCATGTTTCGTGTCTTTTGCAGGGTCTTGAGCACGACACAGCATTCCAGAAACAAGTTCAAAAGCCCCCCCCCATTCATCCACATTAAATATTTTAGCTAAATGCATCTCGTCTTGTCTTTAGAGGTTTATCCACTTTCGACTCATCCTTAGAGTCAGGCAGCACAGTCAGCATTTCTGGATGTTCATCTCTTAATATATTCATCTTAACATAGCATGATGCTTTAGCTACTGTTTTCTGCCAAGAGGATCATTGTAATTGGCTGAGTGGCCATGAGCGATATTTTAAGGTGTGCATGATCTGGCAGAATTTGGATGATGTATGGATGGATTAAAAGCTCTTTACATCTTTTCCTCAAACAGCAAGTAAGTTGTTGCAATGCAGCTTTAGGAAGAGGTGACACCTGTCAAGCTACGACAAAAGACATTTGCATAATGCAGATTTATGAAGCCTGGCCATAGAGAAGGCAATTACTGCTGTCAGTCACTGACACAAAACACAGCTCCCATTCCTCTCTATCAAACAGGAACATTTAGTTGCAATTCTAATTGTCCATGCCAAATGTGTTAAATTAAAACCAAATGATTGTCGAAAATATGAAGTTATTGTTAGGGTGGTATATGGTGGAAATAAACTGTTTGCAGAGCACATGGGACCAATCTAGACCAATACAGTGATGAATAAAAGAACATGCTGGTCATCACTTTACTAAGTGAATAATAACTAATACATGTACTAAGTTGGAAGATCTATTCTAAACCTTCGACACATTTCCTTCTTTCTACACATCATGCTTCTTGAGTCAAACAGTTTTCTTGTGAATGGCAGATTGCCACAGTTTCTCCAGTATTTAAGTTGTTGAGTGATACATTTATGAAGGATGTTCAGAGTCAAAAATATGCATTTGAATTTTAATTCATATAAACAAGAGGACCTGGTAATCTCTCCATTGAATTTGTTAGTCCAGTTGTAACAGAAGAGATGTTCATTATTTGTCTTATTAATGTTGTACCATCAACCAATAGGAAATCTGCAAAATTCTGAATGGTTTCAGTTTCTTTCAGTTTCTTTCAAAACATCTGGCATATTCTTCCAGCCAGATTTGTTTATCCTTATCAGATTTTTGTTGTTGTTGTTGTTTACCACTTTTAAGGATGCAAACTAGTGAAATATTTTCAGTAACTCACCAAATGTTTTATTACATTGTCTTTCAAGCCCAGTAATTTTTGTCTAATAAAATCACCCAGCTGCAATCTGCTCTATAAATGAGTGTTGCACACAAAAGCTGGCACACAATATGTAGCTGTAGTTCTGCTACAAAATGAAAAGCTCATTTTAATTATTGTACTCAATCCAGATCATATAGTAAACATGGATTACTACTCTTATTAAGACAACTCCAAGAACATAGAGTCTGTGATCAAAACAATCAAAATCCCATCAAAACAAAATGACACCCTGCTTTAAAGATCTGCTATAATAGAATTATACATTAGCAATTTAAATGATACTTGGAATATTGATTGATTGTCAGAATACACAGATATTTTAGAATGGTTATCAATAGAGAAACAGGAGGAACTGAAGGGAAATACCACTGATAATCTTTATTACTGGAATTTGAGGCAAATATTTGTAATCATCCATTTCTGCAGAATACACACAAAAAACTGAAAGAACAAAAAAGAAAAAAACGGGGGGATGGAAGTCTTGTAATCAGTGCAATCCATTATATAAAAAGAGGGTGGTGGTAGGGAAAGTGAATCTGACCTCTGAGCAGCTCTGTCTAAATAATACATAACACTACATCTGTCCTCTCTCAGCACACACAAACACGGCCGACTCACAGCATGTTTTATATTACAGATAAGGGGGCATTACGTGTGAAGTGAGAGAGTGATTATGTTGGGATTTACACTGCAAATACAGCACACTGCTATGGACAATACATTACAGGTTTTCTCAATTGATTTGTCAATTTTTCTTAAAATTCTAAGTGCAATTGTCAACTGTTTGCTGGAAATTTCTGTTTACATGTAACACATTTCTAGAGATAAATGTATTGTATAAATTTAAATGTATTTATATAGTACTACTGTAGCTGCTGCTGTTTAGAGTTGTGACATTCCTCCTTGTTCAAAAATGGTAGTGCTGGGTAAACTCCATATATAGCCTATGCTTCCAAACGTTGATTGATTGTGATTCCTATTTCATTACGATGGCAAGTAGGGTTGCAAAAAGGCAGAAAATGTCCAACGAATTTACCAAAAATTTACCAAAGTTTTCTAAAGTTTCCAAAAAAAAAAATCCTGGAAAGTTTCCAAAAATTTTGTAAAGTTTCCACCCATTTGCAACCCTATTATAGGAAGCCATTTGCATAGTGGACATTACAAAAATTTCATGTCAGATATTTATGGAATATACAAGCATCTCTGACAGATTTTGATAACTGAATGGATCATTTTGCATAAAATGGCTCACATGATTAAAGAATGTTTAGAAGTTGTGATGAATTTGACAATTTTCAGTGAGAATCAACTCATCAGTTTTAATCAGCAAGCCATGTGAATTTAGATATTTTGCAAATTGTAGACAACACATGCAATTTAAAAATATGCCACAACACATGCAATTTAAAATCTGATGTGAACAAGAAACTAATTGTTCTGACAATTGAACTTTTTTTTTGAGAAAAAAAAAACTGTTATTCGATAACTGAGCCAAAGTGATTGAGAAAAACTGTAATATAATATCTACAGTATGTAGTGTATATATATATATATATATATATATATATATATATATATATATATATATATCTGCACACATTTCAGAGTCATTGTCAATTCCGTATAATATCAGACTATAACATGTATGTCAGCAAACACTAGCTCCTGACCAGCTCTTTTAAATAATTCAGATTTCTTGGGAAAAATTTGTTCTAAAATATAAAATAAGAAGCAAATATGACAACACCTTGATTTTATCACTGATTACTGCATGTATGTGTGCATCAGGACGGGAAAAGACACTTAAAATGGATTGCACCCACCCCTGATATTTCCTCTCTTGAAATGAATCTCTTAAAGTGCCCCTATTATGGATTTTTAAAAATTACCTTTCAGGCAGTGTGTAACACAGCTCTAAGTGAATGAAAACATCCTGCAAAGTTTTAAATCTGAAATGCACCATGTATAAAGTTATTGTCTCTCAAAAGAAAGAGTCGACTCTGATTCATTGAAACAAGTCGTTTTTAAAACAAATCCCAAGCAGTTTCATGTTGACGTCAACATGAAACATTAACACATTGCCCGCCCACTGGTTGGTCTTTTCGTGAATTCGCGTTGGTCTGAATAAAAATGCGAATTCATTCTTTGCCACTAGGTGCTGCTTTTGGAGCGGTAAAAATAGTGGGAGCGGTTTCCCCGGTAACGCTGTACATAAAGCAGCACTGATCTCACAAACACTGCTTTATCAGGCATTACAGATGAAATTAAAATGAGACCAATCGGACCAATCACCGCAGATTAGCATCACGCAAAGGAGGGGTTTGGAAAAATGAATCGTTGAGCGAATCGTTTGGGAGTTGTAGAGCAAGTAAGTTAAAAATAAATGCATATTATAAGACAATGAAAGTGTTTTGTTGTTGTTGTTGTTGTTGTTGTTGTTTTACCTGTTGTCAACCTGTTGTTGGGGATCCCAAAACCAAAATATGAACCTTTCATTACCCATAATAGGGCCACTTTAAAGACACCAGACTGCCACTGCATACCATTTCTTTGAGACAGACAGACAGACCTGAAATTGTTTTTCTATATTATTTCACTCACGTTCTCTCTCTTGAACTCTTTCTTTCACCGTTCATTTCTTTTCAGAAGAGTGACATTGCCATCATCAGGAGTTGATGATCTATGGGTAAAGCAGCTTAATGATGTGTGTAATTCTCTTCTCACCTCACTAACTTATCTGTCTGTATTCTTCTCCTTTCTCCTTTCTTTTACTAGTGGTATTCAACTTAAGGTGTATGTTTGCTGTAAACTTTGTTCTAATCACCTCTATAAAATGATCTGGACATCTGCTGATCAAGTAGAAAAGGGTGTGGGGTATATTAGAAAGAATCCACATGCATTGGATTAAAGATGGGATGTGATAAAAGCAATGTTGCTAAATGAAGAGGATCAGAATATTTGGTTTACTTTACATTGTTAAGGTTGAATACTCAGAATCAGGTGTATGTTTATGCACAAGAGATGTATCTTGGTGACAGACAAATAAAATAAAGGTAAGTGAGTAAAAACTATTATATAAAAAAACAAGAGGTAGGATATGTTAAATAAGTATAAATAGTGTGTTGGGTATTGCACATAATTAATTGCACAATGAAAGGGCACAATGATGACAATGGTAGATCAACCCTTCTGGAGATTAAACCTGTTAACAAACCAGACACTGACTATTCAAGTGGTTAAACCCGTTGAAAGTACTAAAAATGAATTAAGAAAAGGTTGTTATCTAAATGTTTCAGAATGGTAATTTACACAAATTTTGACTATCATTTATCATACTACTGAACAGAATAAATCTGATTAAAGGAACTGCTAACACTCATTTAACACATATTTATTCTCTCTCTGTCTGAGAAAAACAAAGTTTTTCTAGATACAAAAGAAAAGCTTTTGAAGTGAGTTTTTTTAATGCCCAATATTTTATATGCCTTTACTATTTTATCTCTAAGTTGTTTCTTACAAGTTTTATTATAACACTCTGACTTCCTGTAATTAAATCCATAATTCAATATTATGATCAAGTCTCTCTCAATGTAAATGTTTTAATGGTTCTACTGTTGTTGGCAGGTGGATTTGTAGTAGTATGTGAGTTATGAAGGAAAATATATATTAAAAAAAAAATAAAATAGCCTCTGGTGTGGCCTAATGCCTTGTGATGTGTAAACTGATATTTCACTGCTTGTCTTTATTTCCTGAGCAACTAGATTGAAGTAATATATAATAAAACTGCATCACAAATCAGTTCAGACGTCCATTCAGATAGAACAGATGGTGACTCAAATCTACTGAGTGTTGGCTTGTGTTTTCAAAGCCCACACAAACTTTAACCCTGCTTAAAGGCATAGTTCACCCACAAATGAAAATTGTCTTCATTTATTCACCTTCATGTTACTGCAAACATGAAGAAATTTCTGTCTTCAATGGACCAAAAAAAGAGATGCATTAAAAAATGTTCATGCTTCTCTTTCTCATACAACATTTAAGGGGATAGTTCACCCAAAAATGAAAATGCTGTCAGTAAATACTCACCCTCATGTTGTTCCAAACCCATAAGTGTGCAAAGAAAAAAAAAAGACTTTATTCAATAATTATTTTCCTCCACGTCACCGTCCACCATCATTCACAAGAGTACCACAACATTAAATTGCTGTCTATGGAGGGTCAGAAAGCTTTCGGATTTCATAAAAAATATCTTAATTTGTGTTCCAAAGGTGAATGAAGGTCTTATGTGTTTGAAATGACATGAGGGTGAGTAATTAATGACAGAATTTTCATTTTTGGGTGAACTATCCCTTTAAGTTCTTGGTAAGAAAGAAAGTCATATAGGTTTAGAGGATAAGTAAACGATGACAGCATTTTAATTTTTAGATGAACTGTCCTTGCTTTAACATTCTGCAAAATTACACTGAAGGACTTTATTATGCATGTCTGGGTGGTGTGAAACATCACATGTGGACCATTACCTGTGTCAGGATGCATAATGAAAGTTTCTTCATGCTACTTAATGACTACTTAGCATTAACAAAAATCACAGCACCATATCCATAAAGATATGAGACACGTGAAAATGTGTCCATGTAAGCTTGATAAAGCTCAGTTTTCTGCTATGTTTTAAGGGCTTTCTCCTGTTGGAGTGAGATCAGAGCTCCTGTATTATTAAACAGTCTCTGTCCCTGTCGGCCATCATTCAACACAGAGGAAGTATAAATTTACTCTAAGTCACTTCATGTGTCTTGATGACATCTGTATAGATATCTGTAGTTAGCGTAGACTTTCCAAAGTACAACTGAATGACCAAAACAGTTTAAATTTAATCTACTGTATGTAAACAGGACATAAACTACATAATACATCACCTGTTCTAATGTTTGTGCTTAATCTAATGAATACTCCTGATCCAAACCTTTGCACCCAAATGCCAACTTTTGGTAACACCTCATCTTACAGTGTCCTCATTACACATTAGATGTACTTACTATAATAACAGTAAATTATAATAATTACAAGCAACTTACCCTATAGGTACATATTGTTAATATTACTCAGTACTTAATTGTACATTTACACTGTGACAAGGACACTTTAAAATAAAGTGTAACACCACTTTTTTATACAAACCATGACCACGTCAGTTAAATCCTACACTCTCAGAAATAAAGGTACAAACGCTGTCACTGGGGCGATACCTTTGCAAAAGGTACATGTTTGTACCTAAAAGGTCCATTTTGGTACCTTAAAGGTGCATATTAGTACTTAAAGTGTACATATTTGAACCTAACAGGTACAAAAGTGTACCTTTTGAAAAGGTACCGCCCCAGTGGAAGCTTTTGTACCTTTATTTCTAAGAGTGTATATTCATGTATCAATTTGCTTTGTTTCTTGACAACCAAAGGATTGTTTATTAGCAATCTCTCATCCCAACCCTATAGTAAGCACACATTGTAAATTGATATTACTCCATATAAAAATCAAGAATTACACACCCTAAACTCAAGTGTAACCACTTATTCTTATCACTGAAGGTACTTTTATTGTATTGTTGTTGCTGCTGTCTTAGAAAAGCAATAAGCCACTGGAGTGTGTTGTATGTGTTGTACTGTATGAACAGCCTCCTGTGGTTTATTGCTTTATTGAAATAAAACCAATCATTAGGCAAGTTTAAGAAGAACACACTATTGTGGGCTCCAAGCAAACAAAATTACAGTATATAAATGTGACAATGTGTCCGTTACCTGTTATACAGCAGAATATCTGGTGTCCAGATCTGATTGGATGGGAAACGCAGGGTCTGAACACCAGGATGGTTATCAGGGTTCCAGCTCAGATAGACATCCGTCCATGCCTGAATACACAAAACACACATCAGATTCAACACCATTAAAATGCTTGACTGCTATGACACAAACATATTGGACACACACACGCACACACACACGCACGCACAGAGCCAGAAAACACAATCACACAGCTGTGGTCTGCCCAGGGTACACACATGTAAATTTACCAATGGGAAATAAGAAGAGAACATAAATACACATAAAACACAGAGCAAAGGCATATGCATATATGCAATACACAAAACTGAATATAACACAATGTGCTAAAACTAAAAATCACATAAATGGCAATAATTAAAGTTCAATAACGTCACTGAAAGTCAAGTTTTTTAGTATGAGTAATGTGTGTTGAACATCTCACTTCTTTGTGCATGAACTCCACCTGATCCTTTGAGGTGTAGACGCCCTTGGCTATATTTTCTCTAACCTAAAGTTGCCTCCCCGCTGTATTAGAGGGCAGGATAATATGCGGTGCCACTGTGGATTTAGCATAATATATTCTTTTTTAAAGCTTTATTAAGCAGCACACAAAGTCACAGTCTTTCTTGTAAGAAAGCACACTAGTATTCTATTAAATTAATTTAGAGATATCGTCAACTGAGGCAAGCGAGACATTGCATTCTGAAATCAGACTTGCTGCATTGATAATTAGAACAAATATTTTCATTGTTTGATACTGAGCCCATTTATTCCTACACAGTAGCATTGCAGTGCTGCAGTTCTATGGTGGCAATTGTGGGTTGTTTGTTGTTGATAGTTTCTCATTAGGGAAAACATATAAATAGTTTATTCAGAGTTTAAGCTTGGCCACAAAGCTTCCTCAAGCCCCATTCCTTATTTATTGAAATGTTAAAACATTGTGTGTGGTTGCATACTTTAAAAATTTTCACATTTAAATATACTTTGACACAAACACTGGATTGATCATTCTGATTTATTAATAAAGCGTTCAAAATGAAAATTCTGTCATAATTTCCTAACCCTAATGTTCATGCAAACCTAACAAACATTTTCGAAAAATGAATGCAAAATCTAATTTTAATATCAATATTTTTATAATATTATTATTATTAATAATATTTTAATGTTAATATTCTTTCATAATTTTTGTCCATCCAAAATTTTCATGCTTTAAAAAGTACACAAATACACTGTAAAATGTAATCCGGATAAAACTAGCAGTTTAATCCAAGTCTTCTGAAGAGACATGAATGCTTTATGTGATAAACAGATTTTAATATGGGCTTTTATTTATTCATACACAGTGGTGGCAAAAATTATTAGAAAAATGGTTTTAAATCAGTTATTTCTATCTTTGCTGTAGCGTGTCAGTAGCAAATATCAGTTTACATTTCTAAACATTCATTTTACTATTAATTGTAGTAGTCCAGTGAAATTTTTGTTTGCACAAGGAGCCTGACAACAGCCAGTGCTCCACACAGAGATCTGATCTCTTCATCATCCAGTCTGTCTGGAATGACATGAAGAAACAGAACAAACTGATACAGACTAAATCCAGAAGAACTGTGGCAACGTCTCCAGGATGCTTCAACCTACCTACAAAACAACCTGAAAAACTATGCACAAGTGCACCTATGGCAAAAGCTGCTTTAAAAGCAAAGGATGCTTACACCAAATGTTGATTTAATTTAGTTAATTGAAGTTAATTAATAAAGAATCATTTCATCCTCATTTTACAGCATTTTTACACAAGTGCCTAAAACTTTTAACAGTACTGTAGCTTTGCAGGTAGGTTTCTTGAAGCATCTTGGAGACATTGCCACAGTTCTTCTGGATTTAGTCTGTCTCCGTTTGTTCTGTTTCTGGATGATGATGAGATCAGATCTCTGTGTGGAGCACTGGCTGTTGTCAGGCTCCTTGTGCAAACAAAAATCTTGCTGGATTATTACAATGGCAAAATGAATGTTTGAAAATGTAAACTGATATTTCCTACTGACACTTCAGCGAAGATAGAAATAACTGACTTAAAACCATTTTTGCTAGTGAAAACTCTAGGGTTCTAATAATTTTGGCCTCCACTGTAAACACTGATCAACACACATGCATAGAGCACAACAGTTATGGTCAATGGAAGCACAAACATCTTTGCTTAGGGCAAGAATAAACAAGGTGTGTTCTTGACAGCATGCACATTTAAAAGAGTATTAAATATTTTAATTTGTTTTCTGAAGATTGATGAAAGTCTTATTAGTTTGGAATGACATGAGGGTGAGTAAATGATTTTTAAAATATTTGGATGAAATATCCCCGTAACTCTTGGAAATTTTGGTAGATGTTCCCGAGCATGTTCAAAAAACTGGCATGACTTTCCACAAAAAAAAAAAAAAAAAAGATGTACAACCCGAATTCCGGAAATGTTGGGACGTTTTTTTAAATTTGAATAAAATGAAAACTAAATGACTTTCGAATCACATGCCAATATTTTATTCACAATAGAACATAACAAATGTTTAAACTGAGAAATTTTACAATTTATCCACTAAATGAGCTCATTTTAAATTTGATGCCTGCTACAGGTCTCAAAAAAGTTGACACGGGAGCAATAAAGGGCTGAAAAAGCAAAAAATTGGGAAAAGATTCAGCTGGGAGAACATCTAGCAACTAAGTAAGTTAATTGACATCAGGTCTGTAACATAAAAGGGATGTCTTAGAGAGGCAGAGTCTCTCAGAAGTAAAGATGGGCAGAGGCTCTCCAATCTGTGAAAGTGTGCGCAAAAAAATTGTGAAATACTTTAAATACAACGTTCCTCAATGTCAAATTGCAAAGGCTTTGCAAATCTCATCATCTACAGTGCATAACATCATCAAAAGATTCAGAGAAACTGGAGAAATCTCTGTGCGTAAGGGACAAGGCTATAGACCTTTGTTGGATGCCCGTGGTCTTCAGGCCCTCAGATGTCACTGCATCACTCATCGGCATGATTCTGTCATTGAAATTACTAAATGGGCCCAGGAATACTTCCAGAAACCACTGTCAGTAAACACAATCTGCTGTGCTATCTGCAGATGCCAAATAAAGCTCTATCATGCAAAAAGGAAGCCATATGTGAACATGGTCCAAAAGCGCCGTCGTGTCCTGTGGGCCAAGGCTCATTTAAAATGGACTGTTTCAAAGTGGAAAAGTGTTCTATGGTCAGACGAGTCCAAATTTGACATTCTTGTTGGAAATCACGGACGCCGTGTCCTCCGGGCTAAAGAGGAGGGAGACTTTCCTGCGTGTTATCAGTGTTCAGTTCAAAAGCCAGCATCTCTGATGGTTTGAGGGTGCATAAGTTCATACGGTATGGGCAGCCTGCATGTTTTAGAAGGCACTATGAATGCTGAAAAGTATATAAAGGTTTTAGAGCAACACATGCTCCCCTCCAGACGATGTGTATTTCAGCAGGACAATGCAAAACCACATACTGCAGCTATTACAACAGCATGGCTTCATAGTAGAAGAGTCCGGGTGCTGAATTGGCCTGCCTGCAGTCCAGATCTTTCACCTATAGAGAACATTTGGTGCATCACTAAACGAAAAATACGTCAAAGACGACCACAATCTCTTCAGCAGCTGGAAACCTATATCAGGCAAAAATGGAACCAAATTCCAACACCAAAACTCCAGAAACTCATAACCTCGATGCCCAGACGTCTTCAAAGTGTTTTGAAAAGAAGAGGAGATGCTACACCATGGTAAACATGCCCCCGTCCCAACTATTTTGAGACCTGTAGCAGGCATCAAATTTGAAATGAGCTCATTTGGTGTATAAAATTGTAAAATTTTCTCAGTTTAAACATTTATGTTATCTATGTTCTATTGTGCATAAAATAAATGGCTCATGTGATTTGAAATTCTATTAGTTTTCATTTTATTCAAATTTAAAAAACGTCCCAATATTTCCGGAATTTGGGTTGTAGGGTTAAGCACATATATTCTTTATTACATTTGTCCCTCTTTATCTGCATATATTACAGATTGCTGTCATTATAATACAACCTTTCAACTATTTCTGATTACGTGTGTGTGTGTGTTCACTGATGCACAGTTAATTGAGTTAAAACAACAGGGAGAAAATCATGTTTGTTTCATCCTCACAGATCACATCAGATCAGTCAGGAGGAAAGAGGAGTTTCTGTTCCACACATCTCTCTCTCTGTGTGTCTCTGTGGCTCAGATGTCCCAGTGTGCTTTAGTGAGCGTATTCCCTGAGGCGCTGTCTCTCTCTCCGGACACAATAGCTTGCTCGGCACTGACATCATGAAAGGATCAAGGAATGTGCGCTGCACATATTTCATATATGTACTGAAACACATACTTACAGAAGAACATACTGTTTCTACTCCATGTCTAATAAAAGCATAGGAAGAAAACAACAGATCCACTTTGTCACATGCAGTTTCATGTTTTTTTAAGCAACAGATTATAGAATTAATAAAAGATAAAGTAAGAAAATGATTTTTGGACCAAATTTGTATTTATATATTTGAATGATTTGTGCTGATATTTTCAATTTAAACTTTATATTAAATATACAAATACAATACAAATAAAATATATCAAATATATATATATATAAATAATAAAAAAGTAAATATAAAAAAATATATAAAAATTTATTATTTAATAAAACAAATGTAATTTGGGCTATTTATTTTTTTAAGTGAACTCATGAAAAAGCCTTTCAAGAGCATTTTGATTAAGTTTATTTAAGATCATGCCACCATTAAAAAAAAAATTATATTATGTTAAATCATATAGAAATAGATTGTTGAGGTAATAATGGCAGGTTACAGCTTAAATGAATGAAAAGAAATGTAGTACTTTTTGAAAAACAATACTTTTTGACAACCCCAATTAAAATTTAGTTTTCACTTTATTTTGATGGTCCCTTTAACACATTCTATTGACTATACGTAACGTTGCACCTACATATCTACTAACTAAGAGTTTTAGTAGAGTACTAGTAGAATGGTAGGGTTAAGGTTAGAATAAGTTGACACGTACTTGCAAAGTTACTTATAGTCAGCAGAATGTCTGTTGAGAGACCATCACAATAAAGAGTTAGCAGATATTAAGCAGACAGTCTACTAATACTCTAATGAGAGTTAGTTGACTTGTAGATGCAACGTTAGTGTCAACAGAATGTTGTCAAATTAAAATGTTACAAAAATTTATTTTTTAGACATTAGGAATGACAGGCAGAAAGGATAAAAAAGCTGCAGTTAATTCAGTAAAGCCTGTTGGAGGAGACTGCAACAATGGAGCTCCTATTCAAAATCAATATATATTAAAGCAACTGAGCTTAGTATAAGACAGATGTAGCTTCTTTGTGCTGACATTTGTGAAATATAGGACCAAAACACACCACAGCAGTTACAACCATCACTATTCCCTCTCATCTCTTTCTTAGCCTTTATCTCAATCATAAACCTGTGTGTCTCATGCTACATTTAACATGTGACATCCATCTGTGGGCCATACATTGCAACGTCAACAAATCAAAAGTCAGTTTGTGGGTGATCATCTGTGCAAGGTCTGTCGCTAAGCCTGCTTGCCACTTTGGAAAGCAACTGGTCTGAATGTTGGGTTCAAAATCAGAGCGGTCCCTTTGTGGAAAATTTCTTATCCAGCTTAATTTCATGGTTAAGTGCTCAGTTGGCTAAACTCATGCATTATGGCTGATGAGGTCAATAAAGGTGAATTAGAGCTGAGCAATGTTTCAGACAGATAGAAACACCTTTTAACAACTAAAACCCACAGTTTGCGTGAGCCAATTGGTGCCATTTGAGTATATACACATTTACGAACATGTCTTTCATGAAATTTCACACTCGCCTGCTTTTAGACTGATTATGTTTACCAAATATATTTAATGTTTTGCACCTTTAGTGGTCTTGGGCATTTTAGCAATTACTTTGGTTTGTAATGTTTCTCAGCATGGAAGCTTTTACTCAAGTAAATAATATCCAGATGAGTTCTGAATGCAGAACTGGAAAAAAAATATTCAAAGTCTGATAACATTGCTCATCTTAAAGCACTCTTGGGCACTGAAAACAGTTCAGCAACCTCATTCATATGCTTTTTTTAAAATCCTGCCGTGAAATATAATATAAATATTTTATACATTCTCTTTCTGAATTTTGTTTAAAACTCAATTTTATTTAGAGTTATTTTTATTTTCACATTCTACATTAAAAGACTTTGAAAATATATGAATTGTTGGAATTGGACAAAAAATAACTGAGCTACACCCGTCTGAAGACAACAAAGTTAGCAAAGTCAGTTAATTTGTGCATTCCGACTAATTTTGCCAGTACAGGCCACATGTGCTACACAAAAAAATTCAGTCCAAAGGAGGTGCACCAGAGAATGGCAGCCTTGTACAGACCGTTCCAAAAGTTATGAAGTCAGAAAGCCATTATAAGTCAAGCTCCCAGACACAGTCCTGCTCCACTTCAAGCTGTTATTTTAGTTGTAAATCTGCCTGATGTGACCAAGGGGTGTGACATTAAACCTAGAAGCCATTGAAATGTCGTTATCTTGTTGCTCTGAGGACTGAAACCTTTGTTATCATCACCTGCAAGCCATGTGACTGGAACAACCTATTTAAATTTCAAATAATTCTGCTGTTGTTTTTTTGCTTTCCAGGGTGATGTCTGAACAATGAGCATTTGAGGAAGACGTGCCACTGAGCGGCATAATTGTGCAGGACAGGAACATGGGGTCATGTTTAAAACAAGCAAAATTGCTATTAGACTTTCAAAAATGATGCCGTAACAGTATAAGGGGGAGGACAAGGACTACTTTGTATTAAAGGTGCAATAGGTGATTGTCTTCAGAAACATTTTTTTGTTATGCTGGTTGAAAGTCTCTTCATATTCCGATAGTAATCATTAAGTTAAGTGGTCTGAATGTATCTTTCTGTATTTATATATTCTGTGGAAGGCATAGGACCAAGAAATGTTCATCCAATCAAAACGCTTGGTCCGAGCGTTTTTATTTGACTTTCCTACCTGCCTGTCAATGTATGTATTTACATATCTCTGCGCACCCTGTTCACGCAGACAGGAAACATCATCAGTGCGATCACACACACTGTGCAGACAGAGTGAGAATGGCAGACAAACATCAACAACCCGATCTTCCTTCCTGGTATTGTAGTACTTTTAATAGCTGTACTATAAAGTTTTCTCACCAGTGAATGACACATGATGTAGCCCAGCGCGGCTGCCAATTCCAGTCCTCGAGCTCTGCATATTTTGCATGTCTTGCTTAGTTAACACACCCGATTCAGATAACCAGCTCATTAGAAGAGAGCTACGTGCATGAATTGTGTTCCAATTGACATGCTCCCTACACAGTGTTCTTTGCTCCCTACTCCCTGAGCAGGGGAAATCCATTAAAGTTTACTTCACTTCGGAACATTCATTCACAGATTTGCGCTGCATAGCATCTTCACACACAGACGAAACTTACTAGAGAAGTGTGAAGTGTGACATAATATACCTCTGTAAATAAATACTATTTACATTTACGTCTCGCACACTTTAATGCCCTTTGTATGGAACATATACGGTCGTTGATGTAGCCTATTGTAGTAATGTTGTCTCTGGTATTCAGGTTTGTGAGCGTATTTGCGTACAAGGGGCGTGGCTTTAGATGGTGATTGCAGGAGGGTGGGACCTTTGCTTTCTGTGCAATCAGCCTAAAGTTAGCATTTTCCAAGATCTCCTACTGCACCTTTAAATGAAGGAGAGAAATCATAATGTAACTTCATTCATTAACTTACACTAAAATTTACTCTGTGATTTATCCATAAAAAATACAGTAAAATACAGTTTAAGCATGATTTGAGCCAGAGAAGCAACATTTATGTGTCACCGCTATGGTGAATGAAATGCATGGAGAAAATGATGAACAATGCAAATAGTCTTTAATAATCCACATAAGGGCAAACACAGGTCGGACAGGCAGGATGCACATGTAGGGATGTAGTAGACCAGACAAGGGGACACAGGACTGAGCAAAACTACCGTATATACAGTATACACTATATATACAGCCATGGTGGAGGAAGGGCTGCCGAATCCAGGGGGCTGACTGATGACGGCGGAGCATGTGGTGGTGGAGCCCAAGGCGGAGACTGAGAGCCAATGAGCCAGGGCAACAGGGAGGATCCGGAGGGTCAAGGCAGAGCAGATGGCTCTGGCAACCGGCAGAAAGAGTGAATTTCCGAGGTGGTGGATGGTTGACGACAGACCAAGGTGGAGCCAGAAGGATGAGGGAGCTCGGCAGAGCTGGTGGACTGACGGGCCACGGCGGAGAGGAGGGAGCTTGGAGCCATGGTGGAGCCACTGGGTTGAAGGGTCGAGGAGAAGTCTGGGACTCAGAGGCTGCAGGCAGAGACAAGGGATCCTGTAGCCACGACGCCGATGGAGACTGGCAGACTTGCAGCCATCTCACCACTCAGATAGTGGGCTGAGGGTGAGTAGAGGGACTACCAGGAGACAGCGATGGCAATGGTGAAGACTGATATAGAGGAGGTGGGAGAGGGAGGCTGGGTGGGAAATCCAGACAGGTAGAGGGTTCAGGGATGGTGTGTGCAGCTCACCATCCCTTCCCTCCACGCTCTCACTGTCCATAACGCTCTCCCCCATGGCGAGCTCTGTTGCTGGCTTTCGTACTTGGTCTGACGTGTTGGGCTCTAGCTCCAGGGTGCTCTTCAGCTATGTTGCTCCACTTGGCGATGACTTGTCAGTCGCGGCGGGCTCTGGCTCTCCTTCAGTGGTGGGCTCAGGCTCTTGCTCCGTGCAACAGGGTGTTGGTGGGCTGGGCTCTGGGTCTAGTCGCGTTCTGGATCGGAGCCAGACGCTCTCCAGACACCGGATGATTGCCTCCCTCCAGTTCAGTCCCGTGGTGTCTGGGAGGTCGACGGGGCGGTGGCAATTAGCCCTGATCTTGAACAGGGACTTCAGCGTCTCGTTGTCTAAAGTGATAGTGACAGTGAAATGGCTGAAGTACCTCATGAGATCCTCGATATGATGACTCCTCTGAGCCAGGGCGGTGAATCTTGCGGCGTGCTCCATAACAGAAAACAACAGAAACTTTCACAAAAACGAAAAAACAAAATGCAGGAAATCGCATCGCGTACTCTATTCTAGGTCCAGTCTTCTGTTATCGCTATGGTGAATGAAACGCACAAAGAAGACATTGAATAATGCAAATAGTCTTTAATAATCCACAAAAGAGCAAACACAGGTTGGACAGGCAGGATGCACACGTAGGGATGTAGTAGACCGGAAGAGGGAACACAGGACTGAACACAACTATATACACACTGAAGAAAATGAAGATAATTAATAACACACACCTGAACTAAATGACACAATCAAACATGAGGGAAAACTGGGTCATAAAGAGCACATGAGGGATGAAACACAACAAAACAGGTCCATAGGTCTGACATTATGACACCACAGTGATCAGATTTTATTCCAGGCTGGAAAAACATGCCTATGGTGACATTTCTGCAAAACGTTGAGATAAATTTCTGCAAATGCTCTGCAAAACACAGATAAACATGAATCTGGCAACTTGGTTTTTGTTTGTATTGTGGCAGTCCACAGATGAAATGTCGAGTGTGTGTTTAATTTGAAGTTTAAAAGGTTTAATTTGAAAATAATGTACCACCTACAATAAACCCTAACCTAAACCTAATCGATAGTGTTAACAAAACCAAACATGAGATTAAAATACATTTAAACACATAAAATCATCGTTTTAGCTGTCTTCTACAAGTCTTTGAGCTTTTTAATTGTGACTTGAATGCTGTACCAGGTGAGCTATATTGAGCAAGTTTTCTACATCAGAAAAATCATTCATATGGTACATATGATAAATATCAAAATGTATTAGTTTATAAGTCATATAATAAAAAGTGCATGGGTAACACCTTAGAATACTGTTTCTTACTTACTGCATAACTAATAATGAATTACTGAAGAACTAACAGGTAATTATTCATTAAAGGTGCCATAGAATGCTGATGTTGTGCTCTGCTCTGATTGGCTGTTTCACAGTGCGGCTCAATGTTGAGCTCTGCTCTGATTGGCTGTTTCACAGTGCGGCTCATTTCAGTAGCTTACAGGAAGGAAACACAGGAAAATATATATTTCAATACATTCTTGCGCAGTTGGTTAATTATACTGTAAATAAATTGCGGGCATCAGGGAGTCACTATTAATATGCTGGGCATTGAAACTGCTTTCAAATGCACGATCACTTTTTAGTTTCACTTTCGCTTTAGAAATTCGCGATCGCACGTACTCTGTTCTGCAGTTTCCCTGAGCCCAGCTCCCACATGAGATCCAGCACCGCTACCGAGGAAACTGGAGACTTTTAAATGTTTTTATTATTTTAAACTTTTGATTATAAAATGTTTGTTAAATTAGTTTAAATGTGGGAAGTATACATGTTAAAATGGAATAAAATATGCTGTATTAAGAAATGTTCTCATCTGAAATAAAGATCGTAAACAAGTTGTGTTGTGTATTTTACAAAGTTTATGATTACTTTTATAGTTTTTTTTAGAATGCAAGTTTGATTTGAGTCAAAATTCTTTATTAATTACTAAAGGGTTCACTATATTTTCACTTTGGAATAGGCTTACTGTTTCAGGTTCGAAATAGGTCCTGCAGAATTATTTGATAATTATTTATTCATTACTAATGGGTTCCCTATATTTTCACTTTAGAATACTGTTTCAGGTTCTAAGTGTCACGTATGTGTGTGTCGTGCAGGGAAACGAGGAGACGAGGAATAATTCTAATAATACAATCTTTAAATGATAATCTTCGGAGAACAAGGAACTATGACAACATAGACAATATAAGACGGAACACAGAGGTCAGGGAACACACTTATAAACACACGGAAATCAAGGGAGGAGAACTGAAACAGGTGGGGAACAATCACACACGGCTGGGGACTAATAACTAATGAACACGAAACTAGGACACAGATCGGAACGCCAAATATGGTCACAAGAGGAGGGGAAAACACGAGACATGGAGACACAGTCTGACATTACTCCCCCACTCCCTGGAGGCACTCTGGAGGCCTCCAGGGTGGACCAGGGGACCCTGGAGGCCATGGCGGGTCTGGGGACTCTGGAGGCCATGGCGGGACGATGTTAACAATGTTTTTGGGCAGGCGATCAGGGATAGCGGGCTCTTGGGGGCGCTCTGGAAGCGCGGAGCTAGGGAGGCGCCGTCGTGGCGCATGCACTGGGGGGCGCTCTGGAAGCGTGGACTCTTGGGGGCGCCTTCAACGGGCAGGCACTGGCAGGCACTTCATTTTTTCTGCCGGCGGCGGGCTTGCCATACTCTCTAGCTGCGGCGGATTTGGCCGGCCCGGGACGGCGGCGTGGGAGGAAATGCCGTGGGCGGCGGGCTGGTTCCGACTCGGGATGGGATATTTCCCAGACACCTGTAGACCCCTTCCCGCCAGCACAATCCTGTGGTGTCTGGGAGGTCCACGGGGCGGTGGTACGAGACCCCGAGCCGGAACAGGTGGAGGATGGCCGCGTCATCCAGCGGCATCCTCCCAGCGAGATGGACGAACTCCGCCGCATACTCGAAGAAGGGGAGATCTCCTCGAGCAAGGGCGAGGACGGGAGCGGCGAATTCTACCTCTGTCGGTTCGGTTCCGTCTTCTGTCACGTATGTGTGTGTCGTGCAGGGAAACGAGGAGACGAGGAATAATTCTAATAATACAATGATAATCTTCGGAGAGCAAGGAACTACGACAACATAGACAATATAAGACACTAAGTAATTCTTGCGGAATTATCTAATAATTCTTTATTAACTACTAATGGGTTCCCAATATTTTCACTTTAGAATAGGCCTACTGTTTCAGGTTCGAAATAAGTCCTGCAGAATTATTTATTAATTACTAATGGGTTAACTGTATTTTCACTTTCCCTCAGTCCTTGCCTAACATAAAGGAATTGAATTAATGGTAATATGGTAATACGGACAAGTAAGGCAACAGCACATACAGTTTGTACAGTATAAAAACCATTACGCCTATGGGATGTCCCCACTTTTCACAAAAATAAACATGAGTGTGTGTGTGTGTGTGTGTGTGTGTGTGTGTGTGTGTGTGTGTGTGTGTGTGTGTGTTTAATTTTATTTGAATGTTTTTTTTATGTTGGATTTTACTGATGTTTTTAATTAATTTTAGATTATATTGAAATGTAATTGTGACAAACAGTTAAAACACATATTGGCCTTTTCCAAGTACAGAGGAGCTGTGGCTCTTAGTAAATAGTAAGTAGCTGCCTAGAAATGTTACCAAAATGGCTGTCAAGTAAACTTGGTTGCCTTAAAGCAGCCCGACATTATTACATACACATGCACAAAGAGTACAAAAGTAAAAACTCACCAGCTGTAGCCAGGCGTTGGTTATTAATACCTGATTTTTTTCATCCTGAGGCAGAGAAAGAGAAGAGATTCAGTATCAAATGAGGACATAAATGAAGGATTACTTCAAATTGAACAAATCTCCTTTCTGCTTCTATAATCCAAACCCTTTCTATGAACAAGGACTTTTATTCTTTTTTTGCCCTCTGTGTACCATTTGTTCTCTATCTCTATCTTCTCACACACATCTGCAGACTTTGCCTTTTGGAGTATTTGAGATTAGGCCAAAAGAGACCAGCTATGACACCCAGTGAATAGGAGCAATCTAACCGTAAAGCAGTTTCACAAAGTGACAATCACCATTACAATACAGATCTCATAGTAAACCTCTTGGGCTTTAAAGCTTGACTTCAACATGCATTGATCTGTGTCAGATTCTCTCTCTCTCTCTCTCTCTCTCTCTCTCTCTCTCTCTCTCTCTCTGTGTGTGTGTGTGTGTGTTTATGTGAGTTATAGAACATTAAGCTTTGAATGATCAAAGACGTTTGTTTCATTCAGAGGACTGTCAGCTCTCATTTCCTCACATTTCATTCAGTTTGGACCAGGGATGATCCACAGTGTCATCAATTTACCATTAGATGTTCTTGCTTCAGCTATGCTTCAATAAGTAACTGACCGATAAGAACAAAGCGTCAGCTTCAGAGAGGTCCAAACAGGGGCGCCGTAAGGGGTGGGGGTGGGGGGGTGGGGGGGTTACCGAGGGGAACGCTAGAGCCCTCGATTATAATGAAAGAGTTTTTGTTTTCGATTTGATTTATTTCGTTAAGTAGTAATTAAAAGCTTTCTATAGATATATTTATCATGTCTGTGAGGCATGTATTCGCTGACTTTCGGTTCATCTTTGTGAAGCGCTCTGTTCAAGACGAGACGGCGCATCGTTTTCTTTATTTTATAAAATTATTTTATATATTTTATAAAACATTTTGTTGATATTGTGAGTGCACACAAATAAAAGTAGATCCTTTACAGTTCCGAATGATGTAGCCTATTACTCTTACCTTTATGAGCAAATATTACGGCGGAAGTTGTTTCCATTGAAAAAAATGCAATTGATTGCGCTGGTGCCTCCATAGGGCTTTTCACACTTGAAATTGTCAACCCTGGGTCATTCTAAACCCCGGATAAGAGGAATCCTGGGTTATCTGCAATCAAGTTTCACACTGCTCATACTATGCCTGGGTTAACTGTTAACCCTGGGTATTCATTAACAGACGTTTCACACGTACATTCCTAAACCCCGGTTAACGTTCTTATTTGCATATTTGCGGTGTCACTGTCTCTGATTGGACAAACAGCATTTATCCTTTGCTGAAACTTCTGAGTCTTCATGAAGAGCGCAGGTCATGGTTGCTTAGCAACGGCAGACGCCATGGGAGCGCAAGCTACAGCGCTGTGGAAAGAAGGAGAAAGCGGCACACTTAGCATTTTAAACGCGTTTTTAGGCACGACATGTGAACGGCCTCATATATTGTGGATATTGTACGCTGATCAAAGACCCATGCTTGCCACCCTAGGATTACTCTTGTGTCTTGCCCGTGCCATACCTGTTTGCTGTTATTTGACCCTGCTTGTGATTTGACTCTGTTTACTAATAAAAGCTTTCACTTGGATCTGCTCGCCTCACGTCTCGTCGGCTCCGTAACAGATATTAACTTCTGGTATCATCACTACACCATGGTTTGGCATTGATGTTTAATAGGTCAATATATTATGTAGTATACACTATCATTCAAAAGGTAACTTTTTCAATGCAAGAAGGCATTATACTGATCAAAAGTGACAGAACAGACTTTTACATTGCTACAAAAAATACATAAAAATACAGTTTTTTTAACACTCTACAGCATTTATCAAATAAAGTTTAAAAAAATGAAGCAGCACAACTGTTTTCAACATTTGTATGGTAACAATAAGAAATGTTTCTTGTGCACAAAACCAGCATATTAGAATGATTTCTGAATGATCATGTGACACTGAAGACTGGAGTAACAGCTGCTGAAATTCAGCTTTGCCATCACAGGAGTAAATTACATTTAAAATATATTTAAATAATAAACAGCTAATTAAACATTGTAACAAAAGAAGCCCTATTCAACACTGCTTTCTGAAGTAAAGTATCTGCTGAAAAGGAACTATTATAGAGGTCAGTTTACAGTTGACAAAAACAGTTTTCATTGTTGCTGATCTTGAATCTCAGTTTAAATCTTTCCTTAAGGCACCAATGATTACTCATGCTTAAGAGAAACCCATCCTTGTGCTCTGTCTCCAGTTCCTCTGTCACTGAGCTTCCTGTGTAATGTGCAATGATGTCTCTTTTGGCAACTGCAGAATGGTTCCTAAGACATTCCAGCATAAAATACACCAATTGAATGCCTTGCAAAATGTTAAAATAGTTCAATGTGGTTGACAAAGATGACAAAGAGGTATAGGGAGTCTATGAATAATTTGACAGAAAAAGCCATATTTTTGACAAAAAATTAAATAAACAAATAAATAAATAAAATTATCAAAAAGTTGACATCTTTATTTGACACAGACAGCATTACTTCAGTTGGATGAGAGCCAGGAGTAGGAGGAGCCAGGTGTTGAGCCAGAGGCCAGTCAGGATGAGGCCCCAGAGCGGAGTCGATGGCGGGGGGAGCCATGGAGTAGCTGACGACTTGGTGGTAGAAGACACCCTGGAAACGGAGCAACGGAGATGTAGCCATCAATGATCGAGACCCAGATGGAGCCGATGAGCCAAAGTGCCCACGTGCAGCTGATGGTCCTGGAGACTGAGGAGGAGTTGTGGCGACGAGTGTCCAAGTTGGAACCGGAAATCCTGAGCACGAAGGCAGAGCCGGGGGAAGGAGTAGCTAGTCAATGCCGCTGGTGCGGGCAGGTCGACAACGGACCAAGGCGGAGATGGAGGGACGAGGGAGCCCGGAGAAGCCGTATGACCGATGGTTTCTGGTGGAGCCGAAGGAGGGAGGAGCCAAGGTGGAGCCGAAGTGTTGACAGGCCGAGGTGGAGCAGGAGGCGCAGAGGCTGGAGGCGGATACAGGGGATCCACAGGGCTGGATGAAGCAGCTGGCCTGCAGACACTTGGCAGAACATCATTACTAATATGGGCTGCTGAGGGGCTGGAGGACAGCAGCTGAACAGGGGCTGAGGAACTGGCTGACTGAGGAGGTGGGAGAGGGAGGCTGGGTGGGAATTCAGGGGTTACTGGAGATACAGGGAGCATAGGATATACAGGAGTCACTGGAGATACATGGGGAGCTGGAGATACAGGGGAAAACGCTAGGGGAACGAGATGTCCACGCTGCCAGACTTGCAAATTCCTGCCTAGTGTGGAAGAGCACAGCTATGGCAAGAGAACAGAAGAACCTGGAGTGGCTCGCAAATCTAGATCATAGAACCTGATGAACATGAGGGGCATAGACCATCCCACAGCGTTGCAGATGTCCTGCATAGGCACACTTGCCAGAAAGGCCTAGGAGGCCGTCACACTTCTTGTTGAGTGAGCCTTGACCCCCAATGGTGAGGGGAGATCAGAGGAATCATAGGCAACAGTAATAGCATCAAGATATCCACTGGCTGAGGGTCTGCTTGGAAGCAGGATGACCTCTCTTAGGCCGTGTTCACACTTGGCGTCTTTTTTGACTAGAAAAAGTCGACAAGAGCGCTTTTTTAGTAAAATAAAAAGCTGGCAGTGTTTTGGTTACAAATAGCAGCCGAGGGCGTCTTTTGTTGCTATAACAACAGCTGCAACGGTAGCTAGCGCTGTGTGCTGCAGAAATGTCGGCTTTTGAAGTTAATGGGGAGGGTGTCGGTTCACAACGGCGTTTGTGGGAGCGCGACATTATACGGGGAAGGAAACTGTATGGTGCTACCAACAATTTTGTCCAGGAGCTCCGGTTGGACGATGCACGGTTTTATACAACTCCTTGTGCTCCGAAACTAGTACGATCTGTCTACCGGCTATCTTCTCCTTTTTTCTTGTTGTTTTTGTTGTTATGGAAATGACTCGCCACTCGCTTGTCATTGGTCAGCTGTCAAAAAGGCGCTTGACGTGGGGCGTTTTTTTTCAGAAAAGTTAAACTTTTTTCAACTCGAAAAGACGCTCTGAGCTGCAGAAAAAGACGCCGGCGGTGGCGTTTTAAAAAGCGCTCAGGACTTTTTTGAAAACACGGTTTACTCCATAGGATTATAATGTAAAACAGACGCTGGCAGCTTCAAAAAAGATGCCAAGTGTGAACACGGCCTTAGGGGGACCATAGCAAACAAGCAGTTGGTCCACCCTTCTCCACAGGGCAACTCTGTGGACATATGTGTCCAGTGCTCGAATACAATTATGCTTCTGCTGGTTGGGTTCCTTGACCAAAATGCCTGAAGTACGACAGGCCGTGGTGTAGAGGAAGGGACCTTGGGGACATACCCCACATGAGGGTACAGAAAAGCTCTGGCCAGACCGGGTGCAAAGTCGAGATAGGAAGGGGCCACAAAAAGGGCCTGCAGATCCCCAACTCTCTTTAGAGAAGATATTGCTAAGAGAAACACAGTCTTTAACATAAGAAGATGATCTGATATCTCCTCGATAGGCTCAAAGGGAGGCCTACAGAGAGCTTCTAGCACCACAGCAAGGTCCCAAGGAGAGACAAAAGATCGTACCTGAGGCCTCAGCCTTATCACACCGCGGAGGAAATGTGTAACCAGGGGGTCCTTGCCCACTGACTGACCACCAAGAGCGTGGTAGGCCGCTATAGCCGCCAAGTAGACCTTCAAGGTGGAGTGGGTTAACCCTGCGGAGAAACGGGCCTGCAAGAACTCCAGCACTGTACCAGTCGGGCAGTTAACTGGGTCAAGCCGGCGGTCTCCGCACCACGAATTGAAGAGTCTCCACTTCAGGACGTACAGTTTCCTCATTGAGAAAGCTCTAGATTGGAGGATGGTCTCAACAACCTCGGATGAGAGACCAGAGGCTATGAGTTGTGCCCCCTCAGGGGCCACATCCACTGCTTCCAAAACTCTGGGCAGGGGTGAAGGATCATGCCCTCCGCCTGTGAGAGGAAATCCCTCCTGACGGGAATCTCCCATGGAGAGCCGTCGAGGAGAGAAATCAGGTCTGAGACCATACTCGGCCCGGCGAGTATGGTCTGACGAGTATGTCTGACGAGTCGCAAACAAATTCACCTGAGCCTGGCCAAAAACTCTCCATATCCGCTTCACCACCTCGAGGTGAAGTATCCATTCTCCGGGCCTCGGCCCCTGCCTCGACGGGATGTCTGCTCCCATATTGAGATGTCCAGGAATATGAACTGCTCTCAGTGAGAGGAGCTTGTCCTGGGACCACACAAGGATCTGGTGTGCCAGCTTGTACAAGGGGTGTGAACACAGACCTCCCTGGTGGTTGCTATAAAAAAACCACCGCTGTGTTGTCGGTGCGAACCAACACATGGCGATCTCTTAGGTCTGGAAGGAAGTGTTTCAATGCTCAAAACACGGCCAGCATCTCCAGGCAGTTGATGTGCCATGTGAGATGATGACCGCTCCACAGACCGCGGGCAGGGTGGCCACTCATGACCGTCGCTAGCGTTATGCAGCGACAAGGAGCTCCCAGCACCGGGCCCTGAGACAAGAACCAAGGTTTCCTCCACATGTTGTAGGCATTGCCACGTGACCTTCATCGTGCGAAGCGGGTTTCCCCTTGGGGAGAACCCCTTGGTCTTGAGCCACCACTGTACGGGTCTCATGTACAGCAGGCCAAAAGGTATCACGTTGGATGCAGCTGCCATCAGACCCAACAGTTTCTGAAACTGTTTGACAGTAAGTGACCGGCCTTTTCTGACTCTCGAGACTGCAGTGAGGATCTACTCGATCCGAGCAAGAGACAGACGTGCCTGCATCGTGGTCAAATCCCACACCACGCCCAGATAAGTGGTCCTCTGTAATAGAGAAAGCACACTTTTCTTGGCTTCTAGTCTTAACCCCAGCTCTTTCATGTGAGTGAGAACGACATCTCGATGCTGAACCACCCTCTGCTCTGATTGAGCTAATATCAACCAATCGTCGATGTAATTGAATATGCGGATGCCCTGGAGTCGCAGAGGAGCCAGAGCAGCATCCACACACTTCGTGAAAGTATGGGGTGAGAAAATTGCCTGTCTCCATTTCCTCCACCAGATCCAGCTGCGAACCCCACAACTGCAGCTGCTGATCCGCCTCGGCGGAACCAGGACCAGCATCGTGAGGAACGTTGGTGAAGGTTCCCTCCTCAAGAGAGCAGTGGCAGCCGCTCACAATGCGGACAGTCGGCCCCCTCGAGAGCCGACTCTGCGTGCTTCGCTCCCAAGCAGACCACGCACAAACTGTGTGTATCCCCGCTCGTGATGTAGTGTGGGCAGGGAGGAACACACAGTCTATAACATGATCTACTTTTGCCCTTATTTGTCTTGTCTTTAGCCTTAGACATGCTGGAGCTTTACGTTGCTGAATGCTTGTGTAACTTGACAGACAACAATAAATAAGACTCACAGAACATCGTGACTGACACACACACACACACAGAGTTTTGCTGAATGACAGAAAGCTGACGCCGGCTGCACCTCATGTGCTTTTAAGCTTCCTGGTCGTTACGTCAGCTGCCTTTGATGTCTCGCCCATCGATTGGACTGATTACACATATGATTCAGAGCATGATATCGCTGAAGGCGTTCCCTTAGCGTTTTCCGACGCAGCTCAAGTTCCTGAAGGAGAAACTCAGGCTTAATCCCAGCAAACAGGTAACATAGACAATAACTGGTGTAGCGTCAGAACGAGTCAGACAAAACTAAGATTCGATCGGAGCATCGAAACATGAGGAGCTGAAATTCCAGGACAACATCGTAAAGATTCCTATCTCTGACTTCTGGAGCAAGCCTAACTAACAAGCCTCTTTCACAGAACAGCTCGCAACATTAAGACAAAAGAACACTTATTGATAAGTGTTCTACGCAGGAAGGAGATCATCAAATTTGGGGTAAATAGTCAAGATTAATGGTCAAAGAGATGGCCATCACATGGCGTTCCACAAGAGAAATCACAAGCTTCTTCAGATTGACTTCTCCCCCACACATACAAGACAAAGAACCAGACTGAAATTCCTCTGGCCAAAGAACACTTCTTTTTGGTACACAGAGACTTTCTTTTTCATATGCACATAAAACCATCCTAAAAGGACAATGCTAGGCATAACACTATATTATGTATGTAATCACATATTAGACTATCATGTTTTAAGCACATATTATGTATGTCTTTCTAATAACTATTGAATGACTTTAAGGTTAGTCGTGTTTGGTATGTATGAGTTTGACATTTCTAGCTTGAAATGTTTCTTTCAATTAATTCTGTGTCAAATGTATCATATTCTGGTTATAGAAATCATATCCAAAAGTATACTTTGCAAGAGTGTGTAAAATTCAGACCATGTGACTGATAACAGGCTGATTTATGATGGAAGGAACAACCCTAGCTAAGACAATAGCCTATCTAATTGGTCAAAACACCAAATGGGATGTGTCCCAAAGCCGAGTTTAAGAACTCAGGACACCATCAAATCTTTCTCTTTTGCCTCTCTTTTGTCTCTCTAAGCCCTCTTCTCTTCCCTTCTTCCCTTCTTCTCGCCACAGCGTTTTGACGCTGCTTTAGCGCTCTTTGAGCGTGCTCTGGCCTACAGGCCAGTTGCTACTTAACACCACGATGAGAAGAAAAACCACCTAGTCTCGTTACTCATTTTATTCTTTTACTTTAGTTTCTTTTCTTTCCGTTGAGTCTCGTGTTCAAAAGTTAAGTTTGCCGCAAAGTCCAGCGACTGCACCCGCTTCAAACTTCAACCAGAAACGGACTCCAAGACCATCCTCAGCCAACGGCCCAACCATTGGCTTCCCAAGACCTCGCTTCAAAGACTACTGAACTTCCAGCCAATCACCAACTCGGGAAAACCCCTTTCCTGCAACGACGACGAAGACAAAAGGGAATCCCTGTAACACAAAGGCAACGCAAGTACAAACTCCAGATTATAACTGAGCTGGTGTATTTAATATAAATTTTAGCCCCATTGAGAAACTCAACGCGAGGGTTAATTAAGTGATTGATGGTTGTTCAGGTCTATGCGATAGCACATATTGCTGTAAACTTGGGATTTCACATTCTCATTCTCTAAACTCATCCTTTCTCTTTTTCTGCAACGTGTGAATGTGTGAATGCGTGTGTTCATGTTAGATTAGTTTATGTCTTAGGTTTATATAAATAAAGTCTTATTTATATTGAAAAGAGAAGTATCTTGTGTTTTGTGCTTACAAGTTAATGTCTTAATCTGCCGATCTTGTTACTGTGCTTATTAATAGTGTTTTCACTATATTTTGGATTTTAATATCCAGTGCAGAATTAATGTTATACGGCTCGTTCAGTGAATCGCTCAGTGATCAGCCGCAAAACAGTGATTCTGTTCAAATTCCCTATAAAATCGTTAATGATTCCCTTTGAGCTAAATTAAATTATATTTATGTATAAAACCCTTACACTGGCAACTGAAACGGGAAGAACTCAGGACTTAAGAACACAAGGACTAATGGGATAATAAATTACACAACAGGTGAGAATAATGAACTTATCAAGACACAGGCAAAACTAGGTCACAACAAAAACTCAAAACACACAGACATGTAACAATATCATCATTCATTTTAAATATTTAAATATTTCATATATTTTATCTTATAATGATCATGATATATTTATACATTGTTTTATATGCTTGTTTTTTTTATGTTTCTGAGTTATAAGCATGTCTTAGGTGTCCAAATACTTTTTTTGGGCCACTAAATGATATGGAATACTATTATTTTTGTTCAGGATGTCAATGAGTATAAGTCATATTCTCACATTTCGCTCTGTTGTTTTTGCTCTCCCTTTTCTTAATTATTAAATTACTATTCTAGCCCTGTCTGCAGAAACATTGTCACTTTGATGAAAGAAATAATGCCTCTTTGTTAAGCCATCTTGATTTAAGGTCCTCAAACAAGGTTAGTCATTTCTCTATATATCCTTCATGTGTCAAAACCTAATAGAGAGAGAGAAAGAGAGGGAGAGGGGTGCATCCCAAAATTTACACCCTTTAACATGACACATCAGTTGCCTGTTTGATCTTTTTTTTTCTCTGATGAGTATCTATCATTTACTTTTTTTTTAATCTTGCTCTCACTCCCTGTCTCTTCTTATTTTCCTTCCTTCTCTGTCACTTCCTTTGTCACACTAAAGTCCCTGTTGTTTTCTGCTCCTGCAGAAGAAAGTAGAGGTAACGTGTTGTCTGTGAAGGGTGAACTGAAGGCTTGTGACATGCAATCAACATCAACGGATGAAGTTGAGAATGCTATAACAGTGCCAGCACAAGCCTGAACAAAATTTAATCTGTACGGCTCCAGTTTTGCAGACCAAGTCTTTTAACTAGTGACACACTATAAATACTAACATCTCCCTCAAATGAAATAAATTTGTTGACAACATAGGTTTTATTTTTGTTACCATTAATCATAATGTTTTGAGTATTAATTACGGATACAATTGATAGAGTGGAAAATTAAAGTTGAGAAAAATAAACACTAAAGCCCTTGTGCTTGAATAATTTAAAGATGCATGCTTAATCAAAACATTTGAACTAATATAATGAGAAATAAAATAATTTTTGACATTAGTCTTAACATTAAAATTTAAAGATTTATTCTCCTTTGATTCTTGTATTATTGTAGTTTGTGTTTTGTGCGAAGACACAGTTATGCATGATTATGAGAGTCCCTCTGGTGAACTGTTGAATTAAAGTAATTCCTCTTTATAAATGTTTTACAAAAGTCAGTTTTATGTCCTACACTATTAGAATAGTGTGGGGAAGTCCTTCGAATATGTCCTTGGAAATGTTTGTAGACTTCGATCAGATTTTCTGTCCATCCAAAAGTAATAAGTACTGATTAGTTCACAGACATAAAGTGGAAAGAATTTCTGCTCTGGAAATTTTGTGTACTTACTAGTAAGTGCCTTAGACAAAACCATGAATATCTTTCAAAAGAATTGATTCTATCAATCTCTTAAACCTTCAAATCCAGTGATAAGTGTATTTGAGGCTTATAAAAGTTCATTTCAGCCGCCAAGTACATTGTAAACATGAGTGTTGTGCTTCATTTCTGTGGAAGCACACGGAACAGCATAAAGTATATTACTGCATTTATGAATTAGACCTTCATTGCTAAGCTTTTCCAAACACCTTTTCCTGCATATATATGGCAGTATTCATAAATCGCAGTTCCACTACAAAATCTAACTGAAACTCACTGAAACATGAACACAGCCTCAGGCAGCTGTGTATATGAGCTTCAAATAATTATACTTCTGTGAAACAGAGCAATAAAATGCTGTCCAAAAGAAATCTTAAAATACTAAGAGTGCTGTGCATGTAATTCTGAACTGGAGAGTTACGGTAATGACAGCTGATGCATAAGTGATAAAGATGCATTTAATTGACTTACATTTCACTCAAATTCAAATTACCCTTGTGAAAAAGAAACCACTTTAACATACTTTTAAAAAGAACGCTTAAAAATAATTTGTTAAAATATAATTGAATGTCATTTTTATTGGCACTTGTATGTTAAGTATTTAAATATATTTGTAATTTTGTAATTACATTTGTAATGAATTTTCAATTTATTATATTTAAAATATATTAACATATATTTAATACTGAACAACATACTGAGTTGCATCTATCAAGCTCGTGTTCTGTTATGATACAAACAATTACTAAAATACTGTTTATGTAGTTCCAGATTGTGGGGTAATAGTGTATTTGAAGACATTACTGCAGTAATTAGTGTTCCATTTGACTGAGAATTTGGACCTTATTTACATTTGATTAATTTGCTCCCAGCCAGTGTAATTGGGCTACAGACTAATTGGTTTCACTGTATTACATGAATACACTATGCTGTTAATCGTAGTCAAATCATTACTTGTGCACAATTTTGTATTTTACAGTTCATGGGAAATGTTATTAAAATATTAAAAATAAATCAAATGTATAATAAATAATTAAGGGCTGAGCTATGTGTCTAAGGGCTTGTTATCACCAGTGAACATGTGGTTATTAACTAGGCATGCACAATAACACTCAGCATACAAACTTGCAAAAAAATGTAATAAAATAAATAAATAAAAACAGCAAAGTAAATCAGTAAGAAAAAAGGGAACCACATAATTGATTAATTCCATTGAAAACTGGAAACGTTTTTTAAGTGCCAGCATACCGCTATTACAGTTAATCTGCCAATTCACAAGAGATCACTGTAATGCACAGCTAATCACTGCCATTCTATCACTCAGAGTGTTACATCACTGTATGCATACTGTAAATTGTTTGTATTTCTTTTTTTCATTGTCTTCATCTTCAAAAAGCCAACATACTTAAGAGCTGATTTTGTAAATCAACACAAATCTGTGAATGAACACTTCTACAGTACTTAGAAGAAATGAGATACATGAAAACCTGCCTGCTGTAATGAGCAGTGACTGACTATTGTGATCGGATTGAGATAAGGGGGCGCGTGAGCGTTTTCGCTCTATGAACCGATAAATTGAATCTTTCATATGGAAAAGCTGTGAAATGAACACGCATTGCAGATGACAGAAGATTATCCACATAAGTATGGAGGCTCTTTAAATGGAGAATATAATAATAAGTGTCACTTGATTTGATAAAAAGAGGATGTGACCCTGGCAATATGCACTCGATACGAGCAGAAAGTGAACAATGGAGCAGAACTATCAGAATCGGAGCTACTATTCTAGGCCCTATCTATCTACACCCTCCGTCTCTCTCTTTCTCACTCTCTATGCAGAGTATGTGAGCAAAGCGTGCATGATTTTTGCCTGGAGCGATCGAGGAGCATTTTAGACCTTTTTTGAGTGTGCTCACTGGTTCTGGGATTGTACCCATCATGACCTTGACATGTTAGCAGTCCATAATAAAGTTAGAAGTCAGCAAGAATTTTCCATGTGTTAAACACAATGTTAATGTCAGAGGTGCCAGTGGGGTGTTCGTATTGTGTGACTGCAGATTGTGTGGATTCCTATTCAAATGATTGGATTTTGCCTGCAAAAATGTGTCAAACAAGGGTAAATGTGGCTGCACATTAATACGTATCATGATAAAAAGATGCAATCTGTAAAATATTATTGTAAAAATACTCAAAATGTTTTGTAAAATGATGGGTGAACGCAATGGGTGAACACAGGTTTTGTGGAGATTTGAGATTTGTTGAGGAATTTAATGAGACGAGTTGAGAAAACCATGAATGTTCTTTTAATATTTGGAATAAAATCCAAAAGTGGGTAATGCATCTTCTTTTCAGATGTGTAGTCCAAAAAAAGCAAACATTCCAACATGGTTTCAAACAAACAAGTGCAAATTTGTGATATTCAGGAGATTAAACTTGCAGTTTAAGGGGTTTTCTTTTACCAGTGAGCAGGAAACAAGCTTTCAGTGGAAAAACAGAAAACCCAGAGTCGAGTGGTTACACAATACTTTGAGGGTGGGAAATTATGAACACTCCACTCCGTTCATATAGAGCTATGCACTAGTGCTCAAGACCAGGCTGAAGTCCAAGTTCAGGGTTTTGGTCTTGTCATGGACCCAGAAGCATTTGAACTCTTGATTTGGACTCTAACAAGTTTGGAATCTGACTTATTCCTGAGACCCATAGCAGCGGGAACGTATTTTGAGCAGAGGGTGCTGTGAAATAATTGTGTTCACATGACGAGAGTGATGCGATACACTATGATCCAAAAGCACAGAAAACAATGAACCACAAACTAAGCATTTGTATTAAAAGAGGGAAAATACTTTATTTATTTGGGTTACAAGTCCCCAGCAACCGGGGACTACTTTCAGGCGCTACGTAATATCACTACGCCTGCTGCGGCCATGTTACGGCAGCAAAGTTCCTTGATTATTACGCCGGAATGAGAGTAGTTCCTAATCATATCAGCCTAGAAAATCGCAACTTTTCATTTTCCGCCGATCTTAGTACACGATATAACTACAGAAGAGTCAAGTTTTAAATAGGACAAATATCGAAACTCTTTGATCGTTTTTGAACGCGATGCTACTGGTCTAATTGGATTCAATGATCTATGCTAAGCTATGCTAAAAGTGCTATCGCCAGATCCAGAGATCAGCTGAATGGATTCAAAAACGGTAAAACTCAACTTATTAACTTTCAACTTAATTCATTCAACTTAATTCATGTTTTACTGTTGCTTATTGTCATTGTAGGCTTAGGCTTCTTTTTTCTAATAATTTTAATGAATATACAAATTAAGGTGCTGCAGCACCTTCAGCACCCCTACTTCCTGCGGTAATGCTGAGACCAGTCGAGTCTTAAAAAAAAAAAAAAAAAATTTATTAATAGAGCTGGGTCAAAAATATTGATAATAAACATGATTGAACATCAGAAGGTATGTTGAAAGGAACCGTACAACTTACTGGAATGTAATAGTCCAAATTAATAGTTTGTGCTCTTCAACATTGTCTTAATGTACCAAGTGAGAGAGATACCAAATTTACAGCATTATTTGGGAGAAATTTATTTCTTCCAAAGAAAAAATATATTTATATCTAAATTTGTATTTGTATTTATATTTATATTTAAATTTGTTCATTTTGATGATTATTATTTTTATTAAATTTATTTCACTGGATTGATGATTTGATTGACATCCAATATTAATCAGTGAATGATTATTTTCTTTTGTGCATGACTTGAAACCACATATGGTCAGGACTTGGGAGGTTGGACGAAGGTTGTATTTGCTGTATATTGCTACATTGTTTGTTGGGCTCATTAGCAGTTTAATATTTATGACAGTATTTCCACACAGTGGCAATTTGGCTTGTTGTGTGAGGAATAAACTGACAATTAAGTCTTTATTATTTAATGTTATTTGTTAATCTTTTCTTATGTGTGTGAAAGTGTGAAAGAGATAATGAGACAAAGAGAAAGTGCATGCAAATGTTTCATTTCAGTTTTATCAGAAGTAACCCTGTTTAAAAATAAACCCATTTCGGGTCTCGATCTCGTCTCAGACCTGACCCTCTCCTGGTCGCAGTCTTGACTCTGACTCAACCCTCTTCTGGTCTTAGTCTCAACATGAATGGGCTGGTCTCTACAACACTGGTACTATATATGATTAGTCTTTCCTTGAAAAAAGAGAGATGAGAGAAAGTGAGAGTGTGGTATTGGCTGTCTTGTGGTTTGGGAATGGCAGGCAGTGAGTGAGACAGGACTATACAGTATGGGGCCTGGAGGACAGAAGGATGGAGGTCACAGAGGGGTTACTGGTTCTCTGGGCAGACGGTGAGTGTGAGAGATTCCTGTCCTGAAATGAACTTTCCCTCACAAACTGCTGTTTGCATTCCCAGAATTCACATTTTGTCTGCTGAACCATTATGATACACGTAAACACATATACAAAGGGTCACATGTAATACATGGTGTTTGACCTCCACAAGACCTCGTTTAAAGAAATCGTTCCCCTTGGAATTATAAGGTTCTATATTTCATTTTTGAGAATATATTGAGATCGTGAATATGAGCCAGATGCAGAATGTATACTGGGGATATGAGCTCTGACGATAGCAGTGATGTTAAAATCATCTGGTTAAATCAAACCCTTCTAAGTTTCAAAAGGTAAGAAAGTATGCTTATTTTATCCTCTCTTTTTTTTAAATTTTATGTTCTTAAAATATCAGGAGAGTTTGCTATTGCAGCAATTAGAGATCCATCCGTGCTGGATATAAGTCTGGGTCGCTAAAGACTTGAATATGTATCGATTGGTGAAATATTCATGCAGTTTAAAGTCTTAAAATGTCTTAAATTTTACAACATTAAGCCTTAAATATCAAATAGTCAACAATTTAAATGATGGGGTCTTAATTACAACAATAAACATCAGCATGTTATCTCGGCCATACTGATCTAAAGAGAATGCCATTTTCCCTCTCCCGCTTTTTGTGGAATAAAGTCCTGGACAGATGGATTAGAGTAGCTACCTTAACTGTTCCCTCAATAATGTGTTTAACTACCCACACCACTATAATCCTAGCTAAAATTAACATTAGCACTGAACAAAATATTTAGTATTGCCCTTTGTGCCTAACTTAACCAAGAAAAAATTATTTGTCCTAAAATATGTGATAAAGAAAGCATTAAATTTACCTTTCTCATACATGTTGACAGATTGTTACAACACTAATTTTATGTTTTAAAACAAATTATAAAAAATTGTATTTCTTGAAAATTGTTGCTTCAATTAATGTTTTGCAAGATAGAACCTTATAATTCCAAGCGGAAAATGACTTTTTAGAATTAGAAGGTTCTATCTGCATTTGACCTGTTCAAAAAATCCCCATTTAAAAATCTGAAAGGATTTTGATATTGTACATTTAGAATACATTCAGGGTCTCTGCCATTTTCATGTAGGAAAGAGACTTGTTCCCCATATCATTTTTGCTATATGGAATGCAAAAACTTTGAAGCTCAATATCTCAAAACCACTCAGAATGCAGATAGAACCTTATAATTCCAAGGCGACGAAATGTTCCAAGTTAAGCATTATTCTCAAAAATAACTCAACTTTTTTTAGTAGCTGATAACAGTGGTTACAGTAATGCTCTTACAACATACATAAACTGGGCCAGTGCTAGGAGGTTTACAAGCAAAAATGTGAACCTCATTTTTTTTTTTTTTTTGTTAAAGTTCTCACATTAATTATTCAGTAAAAAAGCTGTTTATGATTTGAGCTGTACATTTGCCTAAAATCATCCTTTTTGTGCTGAGAATACTATCCTATTGTGGATGAACTTCTGGTTACTGGTTCCCACTGGTTAACGTACAGTAAACAGCCACTGTCTTGTTTCCTATTTCTGGTGCATAATGTTTAAGTGTTGAAACAATGCATATTTAAATGTTTATTAGCAGACCCCCTGACCCCATTCTTTGTTTGTGTCTTACCATAAACACAATTTCTCCCAGTGGTCAATAAAACAGCCTAAAAATCTGTTGTTGGGTCCAGTAGCCACAAAGCTGGAAGAATGGCAGGGTCAACCCTGCCTAGATTTGAACCTTCCTTATGTTTTCAGTTCTAAATCATTAACAATTAAGCTTCAATTCCCTCATCAACCAACATTAATTCCAAACTTCTGTATTGTCTCCAAAAACTACAAGCCATCAAGACACTTCTGATACAGAAAAGTTTCCTTCCACATAAACTCTACTCTATTTGTAATGTAATGGACACACTGCATTACAAATCAAACAGAGGCTTTTTCGATGCCAAGTATTTTTCAGCTTTTGTTTCTCACAGTCCACCTATCCTCACACTCATATCCCTCCCAGCACTGCGGTGATGTAGAATGGTGTGGCAGCTGCCACCCCCAGCCCCCCCCTCAGCTGATTGCAAACAACTCATGCGTTCACAGTTTCACAGCATCCCAGTCATAGCCTATGGGCCTCTGGCCATCTGGGGCCGCGCTAGAACCATGCCACGGCAGCCATGATTTAACACACAGGATAAACAGATATTTCATAATTCACACAGTGCAATGGGTGAATGGAGATAGATTTCAGCCGGGTGATGGGGCCTTTGGGACAGCGGAAATGGGACAGTCAGGCATGCATACTTTTATTTTCTTTCATTTTAATTTTTTTGTGTTGTTTGCATAAAGGAAGTGGGTAAAAATATTCAAATTCAAAGAAAAATCTGTAAAATAGTGTTTGACTGTTCTATACAACATCTAGCAGGTTCAGAGAAATGACACACTTTGGCCTTTAAATCTGATAACTGCTCTGCATATATATGGTCATCAGCGATTTCACAGGATAATCTGTCATGAAACACATCGCACTCATGATGTACCCATATTCCAGGATGATAAAGCTAAACTGCATGCTGTTTAATGAAATCCAAGACTCTTGTAAACGCAAGGATGGTGATAAATGCCTTCGATGGCCTCACAAATCAGCAGACCTAAACATCATTAATTCTTTAGGGTAAAATCTAAAGTGCAGAGTATGGGTTTTTATTGATGTTGCAATATCAAACTGCAAATAGTTTAGGTCTTACATGCTAAGAAACCTGCAGATGGATTAACCATATCATATGGATGTTTGGGCCCCATCAAATCTAAAGTGGGGCATCATGCAAGCCTACTGTAAAAGCTGAAGATGCAGCATGATGGTTAAAGACTGAACTAAAACTGTTCTGAAGACAAAATGTATTAATTACTTAATAATCCTTTTTATATCAGTCTATTGTTTTCTGCATATTTTGTCTGTCTTATTTATTGCCTATAGATATTAATGTGATTGAGATGCATGCACTGTCAAGTGCAACAGCTAAAATGTGATATTATTAACGTTTCATGTGGATCTTTTCATGCTCAGGGAGTCCTGCTGTGATGAAACATCAACATATGTATTCGTCTGGCATATAAAAAGGGTAAGATAAAATGAAAAAGGAAAATGTGTCATAGTGTCTTCAAAAAGACTTTCTAGAGAAAATAAACTTTTCAACTGGAGCTGGATTCACACAACTATCTTGAGAAAAAACAATCTTTTAAACTGCTATTTTCTTATGTTCTAACAAAAAAAAAGGAAAAAAAGAATGTTGTATTGCTAAAAATACTTCTTTAGATTGTTGGTCCCACTTTATTTTAGGTGGCCTTAACTACTGTGTACTTAAATTTAAATGAATCATTCAGTACAATGTACTTATTGTGTACATGTTTTTACATTGTACTTATATTGTTTATAATACCTATATGTAATTACATCTATAAATGATTTCTGTAATTACATTTATAATTACACTGTTGACCCATCCCTAAACCTTAACCCGCCCTTAAACCGACCCATACCACCAAACCTGTCCCTAACCTTAGCCGTATCCCACATCAATATCAGCAGAAGTGTTTTGCAATACAATATGAACACAATAAGTACATTTTTGATGTAAGTACAGAGTAGTTAAGGCCACCTAATATAAAGTGTGGCCAGATTGTTCTTAAATTAGGATAACCTCCAGTTTGTCCTAAATCCCCAAAGGTAAGAATAAATTACCATATTAATTTATTAGGTTATTTCAAAGTAATTATTGTAAGTATTAAAACATAAAAATAGCTATATATAGTGATCTGACACGAATATGCATTACATGACTTTTTGCTGAATTCAAAATTCAGTAAGAACACTACTAAAACATTTTTCATTTTTAGAATTATTTCCTCCGTTAAAGCTGTTTTGTTCTCTGGTGTTACAAAAAAATGTAGTTGGTTGCAACAAACCACTTAAGTTAAGAAAGTCCCAGTTTTAATGCCCTTACAATTATAACAATAAAAGCTTTTCTTAAATTAAAGGGTTTAGTACAACTGGGCAATGGGCCTTGGTTGCCTTGAGAAGTACAAAAAAATATTTAAATAGCTTGGTGAAAGGAAAACAACATCTGCTAAGGAGCAGAAAACAAACATTTTCATTAACAGCACAGTCCCCAAGTGAAGTGGTCTACTCATGGGTCCAAGCAGGTCAGAATATTTTAACTAGCCTTAAAGCCCTATATAAAGAAGTGTTAATTGTTAAGTTGGTTGTACTTCCCATAACACTTTCCAGAACCTTTACTCACCATAAAGAACTCTTTGTGCAATAAAAAGATTCTATGGATCATAGTCAAAGAAAAAAATGTAGAGCAGGGGCGCGCAGGTAATCACAAGCGAGGCTAGGGGTGCTCCAGAGCTCCAAGATTCTATGGATGTTGAAGGTTCTTCATGGAACCATAGATGCCAACAAAACAAGCAGAGTAACCTTTGGACTTGCTCCACTACTGTCTGATAGCCAGAAAGTTTCCAAATACAATCAGAAAATGTCTTGAGTAGATCTTTAAATAGATATATTGTTTAATAATTATAACAAACTCTTTTTTTTTTTTGGTTTGATATTTTGTTACATAATGCATTTATATGTTTGTGGTCAGTGTATAAACACATTCATTTGTAAACCCAAAAATTCATTCTATTGAGTAATCAAACAGCTTTGTGTGTGTGTGTGTGTGTGTGTGTGTGTGTGTGTGTGTGTGTGTGTGTGTGTGTGTGTGTGTGTGTGTGTGTGTGTGTGTGCAGACTTAAGCTACCATCAAATACTATTTTTGTATTTGATAGAATGGTGGTAAATAATGTACATATATGCACCTACATATACTATAATGGAAGAATTTGAAACATACTGGTAATGAGAGTGAAGATTGTTCATTCAGGGATTTTAGAAAACCATTCTTAAACTATAGTATTTCTTCATGAGTAGAGCATGAACCCTAATTCGAATTCAAGGTATTTCAAGGAGGGTTTGACACTTTTTAATTTGATTTTGATGCCGAAACAAAAAACTATGACCTTAAGCACACTCCATATACAGTCTTATCAATCCAACTGAAATCAGTGGATTCAGTAAAGGATGCATCCAACTGCAAATCACCACTGAAAACACTGGGAAGTGGAATCTGCATGGTGTGATGCAAACCAGCATAATGAAAGGAAGATCACATAAAAGAGAAGCAGAAGCAGACACTCACCACATCTATGATCTGAAGCAGTGTGAGTCCCAGCTCCACCACTATAGGCGCAGAATCGTTGAGAACAGGCCTTTCCAGTCTGTTATAGTTCTCCATCAACTCCTTATACAACTTCCGCTGATATTCCCCCTGTAATGAGTCTATAGAAAGAAAGAAAGAAAGAAAAAGAAAGAAAGAAAGAAAGAAAAAGAATGATTACAATTCTATCATTATTTACTGACCCTCATGTACTGTAGTTCCAAATTTGTATGACTTTCTTTTCTGAGTACATTTTGCAGAATATACTGGTCGCTCTTTCCATGCGGTTACAATTATAACTTCAAAGAATGAGGCAAAAAAAAAAAAAAAAGTATAATAAAAATGTCCCATATGATCTGTGAAAACATATATAGCATATATATATATCCTGTGGACCACTTTTGTTATACATTTATGGTCCTTTTCCCAAAGCTTGGCAATAATTGCATGGCCATTATAATTATTTTTGTGCGTTATAATGGTTTGGAACAAGTGTAAATAATGACAAAATTTTGTGAACTATCCCATCAAAACTGAATTCACAGACAGATGGTTCGGGGTTAAATTATTAATTAATCGTTAGACAGATTTGATTTCCACAGGCTCTGATAGGCGACTCGGTAACAGAGACTAATACCCTGAGGGACATGTACATAAAAACACATGAAAGGAACGTTCTGAGAAAAGAAAAGAATATGTAAAACTGCAGCGTATCAGCAGAATAAAATATTCAGAACAGACCCACTCCTTCCAAAGATGGACTAAAGCGCCCTGATGTGTGCAAATGGGATTTTCTCAAATGTAAAAACACGATGAGATGGAGAGATGAAACGGAAAATTTCAACAAACTAATGAATGACATAATATTAGCAGTCCTAGATAATTCAATGTGGATAATTGAATTTTCTTGGAACATCTGTGATGATGTCTATGTTTAGATTCAGTATGGTTATGTTGTTATATAAGAAGAATTTCCTTCATAAATCAAAGGAATTCATTCACATTCTAAGCAAGAGGCATCACTCACACTTTCTTGACTCAAAATGCATATGAGGAAATTAAAAGGAGCGTATGTTCTGTGTATCTGTGCATGAGATTGCAGCTGTGATGGAGAGAGAGGGAGACAGAGCAAACAATATGCAGCTCACATAAAATCTAGTATAAAATCAAGTTTTGAATGAACGCACTGATGCAAACTCTCAGAATTTTGATGCAAGATATGCATCATATCAATGTCAAACCTGCCAACCAACCAAGTATGAATTGACTTTAATCATAGGTACACATAAAACATCACTGTTGTTTCTGAAAATGTATTCATTTTCTTTATTTATTCAGTAGAAAGATGTCAACATTGATGTTCAAAGAATTAAGAATTAATATTTAAGAATTAAGGTGCCAAATTATTTTCAGAAGACACAGTATTTAGAACTGGTTCTTACCAATTAGAAGCCCATATAGTTGTTAGTTTTTACTGTAGCATATTTTTGTTGTTGCAACAGGGTTCACTTCATGTTTACTTTCACTGAACATTAAATTAAACATAACATTTTGAAGTACAAAGACTGAAATAGCATTTTCTGGTAAAACATACTCCAATTACCTTTTCTGTAGTTATATGTATTATATATTATTAATACAGTTTATTGCTAGAATAATACAATAATATAAAATAATTAAATTAAGCTATGCACTAAAAAAACTCACAAGTCATTTTGGATCAAAAGTCAGAATGTCAGTAATGAGTGACTTCTGTTCTTCAAAGAATGTGCTTTTTAATAAACCAAGAAAAGTTGCAATTATCAGTGGAAATATTATCGCTGTGGTGACTGTCTTTTTGCACTGCTGTGGTCCATACAGACAGATAGAGCAGCCAAACCTTAAATGGGTAGATAAGTTAAACACAAGAAGCTGCTTAGAAAGAGATATCGGCTAGGTCACAATTCATTTTCAATTATGAGTGTGCACATGGTCCTTCCTTTTAATTACCAATAAACCATTATGGTGCTCTTTTCCCCTAATGGCTGATATCTGCAGAAACTATTTTGCAGAAGTCATAACCACACCTCTGCCGCACACTGCTGTTTTATTAAATCCTTTCCATTAAAGGAAATGTCAGGCATGCATTTCAATGCATGGGCGTTTGTTAAAGAATGAGACTTCAATCTCTTGTTCCCGCAGGAACAGTGATAGCTGCTAGATAGAGGACATGCCGAGCAGCAGGATACAGGCTGGGCTTGTAAACGCTCAGGCTAAAAATCCTATTTGAAAGTTGCTTTGAAAGTTTACTTTCTAAAAGACTGGTTCGGCAATAGTGTCACTCACACATACACACACAAATCACAGCATGGAGCACCGACAATAGAGGAAGCAACAGAGGATTTAGCACTATGACACTAAAGGATTACAGCCCATGACGAGAATGACTGACACTCTTAACGAGGTCCCTACTGTGAAGAAATGACAGATTCCATCAGAGGCAACACATTAATTTCTCTTTTGTTCTCTTGCATAATCAGAGTAATCTGGGACACTTTTTGCACTTATTTCTGCAATTTACTACGACGTCACCCAGCTCTTTAAACTGAGAAATAAAACAAAAACATTAAAATATCATGCATGTATTGGATATTTTACCACCTTTTGAGTTCACTGTGGCTTGCAATGTTATGAAAAAAATATATAAAAAAATAATAATGAAAAACTTTGCATATTTTTCCTTATGGAAAAGAAGTACACTTTCGCATCCTTGTTATTATGGAAATAATATAATTTATAGAATATACTTAAATGCAGATTGAATAGAATGGTTTACACATGCATGTTCATATTTACAATTAAAGCTTTAATTGTAATTGCTTGCAGTGCAAAGGTTGAATTTCAAGCGACTTAACGCTAACGTAAATCAGCGATGAGTGACAGGACAGGGGCACTTCAGGGGCCAATCAGATTTCAGCGGGGGCCGGTGCCCCTCTGGCCCCACCCCTAGTTCCGCCCCTGGTTTAGTCACTTCGGCCACAATTGTTAATAAACGCAATGTTAATTGCAATTAAATGAAAATTAAACAAATGAAAATTCAAAATTATAGTTTAAATGTATATTAAATGCAACTAACTGAACAGTAGAGTGTTTCTAACCCATTTAGTACATCTTAATATATAATTTTAATTACATCTTTAAATATAATTTCATAATTACTTCTATTGTCTTTTAAATTAAAGTTTATATACTTACAAACATATTTTTTTCTATTGACGCTGTATTTAAATATATTTTTATAAATTTGTAATGAATAAGCTTACGATGTACATTTGAAATATTTTAAATGTAATACTGAATAACGCACTACATTTTAATTGATAATCAAGTACTTTACATGTTCTTTAGTATGTTAGTCAGGACAAATGTACTTCTTTAAAGCATGATAAAAAATTATTAAAACTATTATTTACAATGTACTTTAAAGTAAAACTTTTAAATTAACATTATTACAAAGGTACTCTTTAAAAGTGTACTTAAGTGTGCTAAGTTTCTGGTCCCACTTTATATTAAGTGGCCTTATCTCCTATGTACTTACATTTAAATTAATCATTTGGTGCAATGCACTTATTCTGTACATATATGTTTTTACATATTTTTTAAAATGCCTACATGTAATTACATCTGTAAATAATTTCTGTAATTACATCTATAATTACACTTATGACCAATCTCTTACACCTTAACCCACCCTTAAACCTACCCATACCACCAAACCTGCCCCTTACATCACCCGTATCCCACCTCAATAGCGGCTAAAGTGATTTGCAATACAATATGAACACAATAAGTACATTGTACTTATTTTTTGATGTAGGTACATAGTAGATAAGGCCACTATAGTAACCTTATGAAGTTTAAGTTCACTTCAGTGGTCTTTTATTTAAAATACGATTGAGATTACTTGACAACCCTGCTAGGATTTGAAATGAACAATCTGATGGACCACCGGTGGTCACCATTAGTTGTATGCCAGTTAGAAATGCTTTCCGACTTGATGTGATGTGTGCCAAATACACTTTCAGAGCCAGATCCATCAAATTGCTCCATAACAATTGCACAAACTAGAGCATGAAGGGAAACAAATTACAATCTTTTGTTTTGGCTCTATTTATGTTTGTTTAATATACGTTTTGTGAACACAACACTCTGATCTCTGTCGAGAATGTTGGGATTTAAACAACATTAGGAAATCATGTTTTTATTAACACTAAAATAGAGAAACACATATTCTGACACAGAAGACACATATTCTGGTGAAACTAGATAAATTGGACTACTTGTTCTACTGTATGCACTTAATTGGTCAGAAAGAATATGAAAAAAAAATGCTCATGTAGATTGCTAATTCACACGAGAAGTGAGATGTGTCTGATTTGCCTGCTCTTTTTCCCCCTCCTCCCCAGACTGCAGCTGTCTGCTCTCATTAACACTGAAGGCGAGGCATTTGGCATCTCAAAAGAGTGTAGTGTTAACATAGACTTGCTTGTGAAATGTACACATCAGAGTTTAGGTGTTCCAGATTACCCTAATTCATCCTAATGAAACAAGTGTTTGGGCTTCAGGCCCATCTTAGCCTGAGGGTCATGCAGTATCTGGTGAATGTGATAGTGTAGCTGTTGTGTTTCAGACCAACTCTATCCTGATCACATCTACAGCACATCTACAGCAAATCCTTTAAATCACATTTGTTAAATTTCATTACTTATTAAAAAGTATTTTTCCCACTGGTCGGCACACTCTCATTACTATGCATGTGCCGTCATTGATTAACCCTCTACTGCCTCAGGTTAACTAACCCATTTTCTCAAATTTGCAAACACATGATGTTTAAAAGATAAATATGGCAATAAAATGGTTAATAACAAAGGGATGACTAAAATAAACCAATAAAAATCTCTTTTATGTTCATACTTGGTGGACGTTTTAAAATCTTTTCTGGCAATGAACACTGTGTGAAAATCTCACTCAGATAAGTAATTTGTTTAGATTTTTCAATATCTGTCTAATATATCTATCAATCTAGCTAGCTAGCTAGCTAATTAGAAATAGTTAAAGCACACACCCACACACACACACACATCACAAAGGAAGTGGGTAAACAAATATAACAGCTGCGGTGTAAACTCAAAGCTGAGCAAACAGAAGCTGTGAAACACAATGCGGGACAGAGTGATATTACATATTTAAAAGGACTGGAACAAGTATATGTCACTTTAGCCTGCTTGTGAAACAAGCCCTCACTGAACTTTTCCTCACACTTCAGTGCTAGCATACAGTGCTAAACCCCAAACAACAATCAAGGAGACTCCAGAGGGAGACGGCTGGCTATGAGATCAGCAAGCTCACAGAGAGTCTGAACCTGACAGTGATGGTGTGATGGGTGATTTATTGATTTTCATGCAAATGTTGAAACATAATATCAAAGACAGCTCAATGGAAGCGTTGTGACAGTGAGACTTGTAAAAAAAGAATGTTGGACATAATGTGAAAGACATGGAAGAGAAAAAGAGAACTGAGAACAGAGAGACAGTGTGTTCTCAGCTGGTTTTGCTGTAGGATTTTGCATAAGATTTGGGATCAAATTTTGAAGTGTATTATTCCTATAACAACAATATATCCATATTATTAAAACAGCAACAATGATAGATTTAATATTCATTGAAATAAGCTGTTTTTCCTTTTTTTCAAGGGAACCTGTATTTAATGCATTGTGTTTTCTTTTTACTTTGCAGAGGTTTGTTAATGGTTTTTGAGGATGAGGGGATGCACAGTAAAGTACATTTTACATGTTTAAATCTTTGACTCTCAGGTAACAAATCAGTTCCTGCCAAATTATTGTAACATTTGATTGGACGTATTGGGGAGCATTTTCTCCTTTTAATAAGTCTATTCATTTTGCTGTACTGACTATGCATGATTAAATGATTAGTTCCATTTTATTATTTGCATTCATAAAATATTATATATTTTGACACATTTTGGGTCTTTACCCACCAGTTGAGAACCACTGTAGTGAAAGAGAAAAATGCATATAATGTAAGTCTTTAAGAGGGGAAAAACAGTTTAAGAGAGAAAGAAACAAACATTGAAAAGGACAGATTTTGTTTTTCCTTTTTTTTTTTGATTTCTCAAGCTCTTCTTTCTCTGATTACATCTTCTGCTGGAAAGGATCAGACGCAGATGTTCTTTGCATGTGTGTGTGTGTGTGTGTGTGTGTGTGTGTGTGTGTGTTTGCTTACTCACAGTCCAGGCCTTTTATGGGGATTTATGTCAATCCAAGTATGATTATGGCAGCACAAGTTAGATCAGAATCAGAAACGCTGTAAATTACTCTTCTTCTCCACTGAGGATAAAGAGCAAATCATTTTATATGGAAGCCTGATCAGGAACAAGATATTCTTTGATTCAAACATCAAATCATCTGGTCTAATAACACATCAAGTTTCACCTCATGCCTTTGGAAAAAAAAACAAGTGAGGAAAAAAGAGAGAGAAAGAGAAAATCCCTGTGGAATAAATGGGTCAGCTCACTCTCTGTAGGATTGTGTTATAGTCCAGATTAGCGATGAACATTTGGCTTTAAAAGCTGAATGGCTATCACTCCACTCTTCCCTGATGAAAAACAAGATATAGAGGAGGGAAAGAGCTAAACAAAGCACGCTTTCTTAATACATTCATTCAGTAATGGCAGTACTGGGCTAAAAGGGGCAGAGGGAAGAGAGAATAGTGGTGAAGCAGCAAACCCTGGAAAGTTACTAATCCTTTATTCTCATGCTCTCTGTTTTCTAGAGCCTAAATAAGGTCACACATTATTTAGAGTGTGAAATAGATTAGCTTAATTAACTTTACAGTACATTTACTTTATCACTTTTACGACAAATCATTGCTCTTAGATTTTTCAGCAATGAGAACATCTACTTGCCAAGATTATGGGTAAGGTGGTAGAAGCAGGGTTGTCGATTGATTAAAGAAAATAATGATTTAATTTCTAATGATTTAACACACAGATTTCTGTAATTAATCATAATAACCTAACATTACAGTTGTTGTAATCATAAATGGTATTTATAATATTTTAACAATGACTCTCCAAATTAAAGTGGGAACAATATAGTTTAAAAATTTATCTTTTTACTAATGAAGGACACACTGATGCCTCTATTGAATGGATATTTTTATATATTTTTTTCTGCACTGTAAAAAGTGATACGTTGACTTAACTTAAAAAAATTGAGGAAACCCGTTGCCTTAAAATTTTTAAGTATATGATAATTTAAAAAATAAGTTAATTGAATTGTCAAGTTCACTTAACTTTATTTTTTAATTATTATGTACTTAATAATTTTAAGGCAACAGATTTCCTCAATTTTTTTAAGTTAAGTCAACTTTCACTTTTTACAGTGAGCAATTATGGCCATTCAACATTACAGTAAAACTGAAAGCCAGACCTAATCTGCAAATTGTTTTTATTAATCATTCATTAACGATAACATAACATTAAATAAGTAATGTAACACATTTTTTATGGTAAACTTTTTTCGTAAATGTAGCTACACCATGATATCAAAGTTGATTTCAAGTATTTTTATATTATAATTACTCTCTAAATCTAGTGTTAAATTTATAATTCTAAGTAGAAAACTGGTAATTAGTATATTATGATGGATATCAGATGCTACATTTTGAAAGAAATTTGTACAGCAATGTCCATGTATCTTCCTCAAAGTAGTTTCTGTATGTGTGTTTGTGAAAAGAAAAGAAAAAGTTTTTGGTGTATCCTAGAATGAAAAAGTTTGGGAACCTCTACGATATTAGGCAAATCAAACCTGTCCTATCTTGACTGACTGCTGCAATGTCTTTTTTTATATGCACAATCAACCTTTCAAAATGTGCATTTGGTCTTCAGCAACCCCAAGAGAGCATGTTAGACCTCTCTTTGTCTCACTCTACTGGCTGCCAATTGCTGCTTGCTTGATGACTGAAGTGATGATTGCATACAGAAGTCACTGGATATGCACAAAATGGCTCTGCCAAATCTTTTCCTTTAATATACCACTGGTGGAATGTTCTTCCCAACTCCATCGCATCAAACAATGCACTTGTTACTGTCAATGCACTTAAAAACAAATCCCTCTCTATTCTTATAATCTTATAATGTCTCATCTACACTGTAATAAAATTATTTTTCTAAGTAGTAAGGGAAAGTATGAAAACCCTTCTTGTGTAATTTACTAATTTACTAGCAATTTCAGAATGAAAGTAAATCCAACACTAGAGTATTTTTTTTTTTACTGTTTTTCACATCACATATGGGGCAAGCTGAAAACCAAAATATCATATTAATAGATCACCATTAGGCTAATTGTTACTCGCATTAAAACAGATCTAAATGCGAGTCTAAATTCTGATTGGATATACACCATGCATGAAACCACAGCCAATATATGCACACCTGTGACTGCACTTTAGTTAATTCTACATTAATATGCTAAGTTATGTTGCTTGGCAACTTTAAACAGCATATGGTTAGGCGTATGAAATACATGGCCAAAAAATTAGCTAATAACATGTTAAGCTATTTCAGTCATTTCTATGACAACAAAATTTAATGCAACATCATGCAATAACACAGTTCATAAAGTGAGGTTTATATAGAAATTGTTTTTTTGGATTTGATGTAGAATGTCAGACCTGAACTACAATGAACCCCATTGCAATTTACTGGAATACCAGCTGTCAGTCAAGCCCCTTTACTTAACATCAGTGCCTGATCTCAATGACGCTCTTGCATCTGAATCAAGCAAATCATTGCGTCATTCTTCCAATACATGGTGGAAAAGCTTCTAAGAAGTGTGGAAGCAAAGGGAAGGATGAATGGCTTTTGAAAGGCTGAAAGGCTTTTTTGCCATTATTTTGAAAGTAAATATTGATACAATCAGTGAGTTACATTACTGACATGATGATGAGGTCTGGTTCACTGTTCTATAGGGTTCAGGTCTGGGTTTTGTTTAGGCTGTTTATTTCCAGTATGTTACTAATGCAAAACATACAGTATGACTGCCATATCGCTCTAATCTACATGCTGACCATTTTCTCTCAGCCAAATAGTGTAAGCTGCAGGTCAATGGGATTTTAAGGTCATGGTATAAACTCTGACCCACCATGATAGCCAGGAGCATGCTGTGAATATTGATACAAGGTAGGATAAAATACATAAAGAAAATATCTATCCTGATTTGCTGTTTTGGTGTCAGAACTGACAAAATGTCATCATTGCTTTTAAAGCATTGGTTATTGATTATGAGGGCACATAAAAAAAAAAAAAAGGTGCACAGATAAATCAGATAAACATTGCAATATTCCCTAAAAAAATAACAAAGGTCAATTTTAATTTCATGGTGACTTAAAATATATATTTAATTTTTATCTATTTTTTTTCTTATTATTTTATAGAAAGACAACAGAGGTCCAGGAATCCAAGGCCCTTTGTTTGCAACTGTTCTACTGTACCTTTTAAAGAAATCTGCAAACTCAGTCTTACAATATTACCATAATTGGCACATTGCTGACCAGAGTCATAAACTGAAGTCATTTTGTTGAAATACTAAGGGCAATGGGTGAGTTTGACCTCTGTAAATAGTTTAACAGTATTCCACACCTTAAATGGTTAGAACAGAACCCCCCCCACACACACACACTGAATGTCCAGACAAAATCAATCAGAGAAATTTAATCGTGCTCAGGCTGTAAGGGGAATTAAAGGACACAAAGAGACCACTCTCAGGAATGGAATGTGCTCCTTATCCAAAAAGTCACAATCCAAGTTCTCTATTTGACAGTTTATTATTCAGAGGAGCAATTCCAGTTCCAACGCTAATGTGTAAGTGTGGTGGATTGTACAAAATTAGTTCCATTCCTCAAATTTGATTGGCTGAGTGATGTTCTAAGAGTGCTGATTAAATAATGGGACATTACACTTATGTGTTTAGGCAATGGTTGTTAGGCTACTTTGGTTTCTTTTGGAACTACTTTCTGTGTCAGCTAAGAAATTTTTAGAGCTAATCAATATTAAATGTCGTTCAGGCATAACAACACTCGGACATCACAGATTTATTGTAAGAGGCGTAATTGAAAGTATCGAAAGTAAGTCGAGCACAGAGACATGCACTTGATGCGCGCGCATACCCATACACAATTATAGGTCATAAAAGCGTTTCTTTCTTCCCGTCCTTGCCATGGTTGCTTGCGTCTCACATTGGCGCAATAGCGAGAAGACCTAAGGATGTTGTGCGGTATTTTTGTCAGTGCTCATGCGTCAGTGCGATCATGCCAGATGTTATGGGGTATTAAGGGGTCGAGGTGCTGCAAGGCAAATCGCACACAGACAGTCTTACAAGCTGTACACAAAGATAAACACACATGCTCATATATTTCTACAGTGAAATGATCAATCCTCGCTTTAATTTAGTAACTGTTTTGTCATACTTATGTATTCAGGCTGTTAACATCTTACTACAACAACACCGAAGTAAAAGCACCTTGATGCACCTTCACGGAGTTCACTTTTACGATTAAATTTTATATAACTTTAGTAAAAAAAATAAAAAATAAAAAAAAAGCAACAGCACCTACCTTTAATACAAAATGACGTCCATATAAAAATTCCAAGGTGTACAATTCCAAAATATCTTTGATTCTGCATCATTCCTGTAATGGGAAGTTGTCCTTATACACACAAGCCGACGAAACTTTAGTCTGTCAGCATCCGAGCTGTGTGCAGAGGTAGGTAACACTTGCGCGCGCCCTCTCTCTCTCTCTCCCTCTCTCTCTCTCTCCCTCTCTCTCTCCTTTTGCTTTTAATTTCTCAATCACGTTTGTGACCGCAATGCAAGAGCAGTCTGTCTATAATCAGCATGTTATCCTTAAACGGTGACCCATTAACTGTCTTTTTCTGTGGTTTAATCAAACTCAGCCAAGAGTCTAATCACTATGCATAACAATACATAAACGATTTACGGAACGGGCGCGCGCTCTTACATTATGCGTAAAGACACCATCTGGATCACGCAACTGCAGGAATTATTTCACTCACTTGCTGTGAATAATATGCTCCAACCGCGACATGATGCTTGTAAAATTTACATTTAAAGTATTGAATCCGAGGGGAGATTTAAACCCCCTTTTATTGGACAATGTTCTTCATGGGTCATCATTTGGTTCAGTGAGGATTTATAAATAAATATGAGTTTGCAGCGCGAGAGCATCATCAGGTGTTTTGTGATCGGTGCACTAAATCTTAAGTATTACATTCCTCTCTTTAATTAATTTTAGAGGTTAAAGACATGAACGGATAATCGCGAAAGTCGCTGTTCTAAACACTGTTAAATTTAATTCATGATTCCTGTCACTATTGTGCCACTGAGCAATGCATTTAAAGCTATGTTGCTCACGACACAATGTCCCTGAAGTCCAAAGGCTGTAGTCTGATAGCGCAAACCGGGACTTGTTGTCACACTTTTTACTCCAGTGAATATTTTTCAGGGTAGATTTATTTTTGGAAGTCAGTTCCTATTTAAAAACCTTGAAGTCTTGACTACAAAAAGCTAATTAATATTTTCAACCTTATTGCTCAGGGGAAAAGATTCAGTGCACTTAAAACATGTTGACAATCTAGGATAAATTGACACAGTTGAAACTTGTTGTTTAGACACTGATTTGAGAAGAATACCTTTTTTTCTGGAATGTGGAGTAGTACATGTATCTCAAGTAAAAAGAAAGAGAAATCTCCCACAATATTTATGGATTTATAATATAAAATATAAGAAACAAAACAAAACAAAAAATGTAATGGAAAATTACAAAGAAAATCATCGATAATGAAGTTCAAATGAATGAATTGTATAAATGAATGAGATCACATGAAACAACTTAATCCTGATATCAGTGTTACAATTGTTTCTAACCTGATTCTTGTCCCGAGAACACAGTTCAACATTTCAGTTAAAATCTACTAGTGTGATTTCATTGTTTACTTATTTAGCCTGCTATTTTAAAACTATGATGATCCAAGATGTAGAAAAGGTTGTTTATCGGAACTGATTTGAAGAAATTTAGCATTACATCACATGCTCACCAACAGATCCACTGCAGTACTAAAGTCCAGTACTAAAGCAGTGTGTTTGTAAGAAATAAATCCATTATTATATAATGTATCCAAAATACAGGTCTATAATCCATAATAATGCTTCCTTCAGTGAAAAAGCCCATCCCCTGTTGTCCTCACACATCCACCAACATATTTGTTTAGAACTGTTTTAGATGGTTTTCACTTGTAAACGGTGCTTGATTTGTGCACATTTCTCACCTGATTTAGTCAAACTGGCTTTTTAACTGGAGAAAACAATATCATGGAAAGAGTATGGAATACAATACAATACATTCTCTGTCTAAGAAAGTGTTATCCCGTGTGACAAATAAACAAAAACCTGCTTATCACATTTTACCCATACAAAATGATTATCATTAAAAACAATTTCACACACTATTGTACTGCTTGATGTTATAGACTGGCAAAATTGAATTGGCCCTCAGAGCACATATGTTTTTACAGTGTGCTGCACTTCGCAGCCGCATGAATTGCAAACAGATTCATCACACACTGGTGCCCCGGCAGACGTTGGTTCTCACACAGGACTATGAATGAGAGAGCAAGGCATTGAATCTGACAGTCCCCAAAACCCCATTGGTGGCAGACACCGGTATATGACCTCTCCCTCTTCTCTCCTTCTCATGGCATCCACAAGCTTTGCATAACTGTCTCTCAGCATCAGACAAGAGCAGAAAACAGTTGGGGGAAAAAGACAAGCCTCATGCACCATCAGCTTGACTCAGAGTGCATTAACTAACTTTTATTGTATTGTTCTCTTCTTTTCTTGTCAGAGTCACAGGTCATTTAATCTGTCCTTACTGGCATATAACCTACAGCCATGCAAATCTTGCTTTTGAAAGAAAACAAAAGGTTTTGATTTGTGATAAATCTAAAAAAATAACCCTACTTTCATAAATACATTAATACATTTATAATTTTTATATTAGAACACTTTATAGTATTTTATAAATTTTAATATGGAAAAACTATTGTTGTATAATAGATTATAACCCCCACACTATGTACCCCCAATAAAATGAATGTAATATTGCTGCTGCTGCTGCTAATAATAATAATAATAATAATAATAATAATAATAATAATAATATGATTCTTAGTTATAAGCCTTTTGTTGATTTTTGAATTTTCAGGATGTCATTTTAAGAATCAAAAGACAAGGCAGAAATTAGATCTTATAAACATATAAAGTACAACCCGAATTACGGAAATGTTGGGACGTTTTTTACATTTGAATAAAATGAAAACTAAAAGACTTTCAAATCACATGAGCCAATATTTTATTCAAAATAGAACATAGAGAACATAACAAATGTTTAAAAAGAGAAATTGTACACTTTTATCCACTAAATGAAATCAAATCAAATTTGATGCCTGCTACAGGTCTCAAAAAATTTGGCATGGGGGCAACAAAGGGCTGAAAAATCAAGAAATTTTGAAAAGATGCAGCTGAGAAAACATCTAGCAACTAATTAAGTTAATTGACATCAGGTCTGTAACATGATTAGCTATAAAAGGGATGTCTTAGAGACGCAGAGTCTCTCAGAAGTAAAGATGGGCAGAGGCTCTCCAATCTTTGAAAGAGTGCATTAAAAGATTGTGGAATACTTTAAAAACAATGTTCCTCAACCTCAAATTGCAAAGGCTTTGCAAATCTCATCATCTACAGTACATAACATCATCAAAAGATCAAAAGATCAAAAGATTCAGAGAAACTGGAGAAATCTCTGTGCATAAGGGACAAGACCTTTGTTGGATGCCCGTGGTCTTCGGGCCCTCAGATGACATTGCATTACTCATCGGCATGATTCTGTCATTGAAATTACACTGTAAAATGTGAAAGTTGACTTAACTTAAAAAAATTGAGGAAACCCGTTGCCTTAAAATTATTAAGTACATAATAATTTTAAAAAAAAAAAGTTAAGTGAACTTGACAATTCAATTAACTTATTTTTTTAATTATCATTTGCTTAAAAATTTCCTCAAAAGGAAAGGAAAAGGAAAGTTTCCTCAATTTTTTTAAGTTAAGTCAACTTTCACATTTTTACATTTTACTTATCACTTTTTACAGTGTACTAAATGGGCCCAGGAATACTTCCAGAAACCACTGTCGGTAAACACAATCCACCGTGCCATCTGCAGATGCCAACTAAAGCAATATCATGCAAAAAAGGAAGCCATATGTGAACATGGTCCAGAAACGCTGTCGTGTCCTGTGGACCAAGGCTCATTTAAAATGGACTTTTTCAAAGTGGAAAAGTGTTCTATGGTCAGATGAGTCCAAATTTGACATTCTTGTTGGAAATCACTGATGCCGTGTCCTCCGGACTTAAGAGGAGGGAGATCTTCCAGCGTGTTATCAGCTTTCAGTTCAAAAGCCAGCATCTCTGATGGTATGGGGTTGCGTAAGTGCATATGGTATAGGCAGCTTGCATGTTTTGGAAGGAACTATGAATGCTGAAAGGTATATAAAGGTTTTAGAGCAACATATGCTCCCCTCCATACAACGTTTATTTCACGAAAGGGCTTGTGTATTTCAGCAGGACAATGCAAAACCAAATACTGCAGCATGGCTTCGTAGTAGAAGAGTCCGGGTGCTGAATTGGCCTGCCTGCAGTCCAGATCTTTCACCTATAGAGAACATTTGGCGCATCATTAAACGAAAAATACGTCAAAGATGATCATAAACTCTTCAGCAGCTGGAAACCTATATCAGGCAAGAATGGGACCAAATTCCAACACCAAAACTCCAGAAACTCATAACGTCTTCAAACTGTTTTGAAAAGAAGAGGAGATGCTACACCATGGTAAACATGCCCCCGTCCCAACTATTTTGAGACCTGTAACAGGCATCAAATTTGAAATGAGCTCATTTTGTGCATAAAATTTTAAAATTTCTCAGTTTAAACATTTGTTATGTTATCTATGTTCTATTGTGAATAAAATATTGGCTTGTGTGATTTGAAATTCTTTTAGTTTTCATTTTATTCAAATAAAAAAAAAAAACATCCCAACATTTCCGGAATTCGGATTGTACTAGAAAGAGAGAAAGCGATGCGATAGGAAGTATTACAGGCTCAAATTTATATTAAATGACCCTTATAACCTCAGAGAAGACCCTAGTGGGCACACTATCAAGGTTTCCATATCTTTCTCTCTCTCTTTTACCCTCTCACTCTCTCACCTTTCATTATATGAGAAAGAATATGAGTGTTCAGAAGATTGGAGTTGAAGCTTCAAAGATTGGAGGGCAGAAGGCGAAGAAAAAAAAAGATGTAGAAAAAAGAGGAACAGAATTTAACTTTTCTGACCTTCAATCAACTCAAAGAGAAGAGATGAAGAAAGAAAGAATAGCTTAACTGGAATTCTGATTTCACTTTAAATGAAATGCTTTTTTTTTTTTTTTTAAATAACTTGCACTGTTGCCTTTCCTTTATTCAGAGGCATATACAATTCTCCATGATCAAGATAGCACATAGCATTTTTATATAGATAAATATTTTATATAGATAAAGACAACTGCATTGTGTTAACACAGAATGACATAATGTCCCTTCAGATTAATTGAATATTCTACTTTTAGCAGGTGACACTGGTTCCTTTTTGGATATCATGTTACCACAGTAACAAGTTGCAGTGTAGTGTTATATCTCAGTGAATCATGCCATTTTTATTTTCAACCCTACACTATATACTTATTATGCACATCAAAGCTCCCTCACAATGAATATTAGTCATAAAGATGAACGTTAGTGCAACCAGTGTCATTAGAGTGGGACATGCTGCCATCTGTTGGCAATGAATGTTTTTTTTTTAAATTTAATTTAATTTTATTCTATTTTATTTTATTTAAATGGCACACAATCTCTTCTTAGTGGCTAGACTCTTCTTCATTTTGTAATTTTACCTGAATGTCAAGAGTTATTCAGTTGAAACAGTTTTGAGGTTAATGTTTAGTGGTCTGGGAAATTGTATTAGATTAAATTTCAAGTAGGTTTTTTTTTTGTAATAAGTGATCTGTAGACACTTTGATATTTTTTTTTAATTTGTGGAGTAAAAAAGGGACAGAAAAATGATGTTGCTTGTGTTATATTGTCTAAAGTGTAATACTTATTGTATGTTATGGGGATATTGTTCAGTAATGTACACTTCATACATATATTCAATAAAGTTCATTCAGTTTAAATTTACAGTGGTGCTAATGGCATACCTTCAATTAACATTTGGGCAATAAAAGTCATAGACTAATTTTACCTTTCAGAAGACTCACTTTTATACCATTTTTAACTATAATTGTGTGTGTGTGTGTGTGTGTGTGTGTGTGTAAATCAAACCTTCCATTCAATAATATCTATATCTTAAATTGAAATACTTTAAATACTGTTTTTCTTTGAGACAGTGAGGTATGGATTCATTTAGAAGTGTTGTTAGCTCATAGTTATGAAGAACAGTTGGCTAATGAAACAACAAAAAAATGTCAGACCCCTGTAACAGTTGTGAGTGTGTGTATTGTAAAGTAGGTTATGTAAACTTGTTAGGATGTTGTGTGGTTTCTGAAATGAGACTGCTACATGCACTAGTGCTGTCACACCACATAATATCTCCTCTACTGAATTATACAGGAGGAGATGAAGTCAGACTATTCAAGAGCTGCGGTTGCCTGTTTTAAGTTCCTTTCAATTAAAATGCAGGTCTGTTACACATTTGCACCCATTTTGTATTTAATTAACTTGACAGGTGAAGCCTGTTGTGGCATCCTCTAAGTCTACATTATGCATTATTAGAACAATACATCCATAAGACTTGAATTTATTATGTAAAATAAGTCATTTAAAAAATGAACCTAATCTACTGTGATTTGAATCTATTAGAAAGCCCCGGCCCTTGCATACAAAATCTGTTACACAGGCCTCTTCAAGTCTGTCATTATAATTAAATTTATCTTCTTTTCAGTTGCATAAATGGTAAAAATTGAATTATTTTAACTGTAAAATACTGTAAAAATCCTATGGTAAAAACCTGCTGATTGGATAGCAGTATTTTCCATTACTATACGGCGAAAAACTGTAATAGGCCTAATGGGATATATAACAATAGGCCTACTGTTACCTTTACAGTTTTTGGAAATGAAGAAGAACAAGTAATCTTTTTAACAGTGAAAAACTGCAAATTGGCACTCCCAGATTTCTATGTGTGACACTTCACATTTGATGGGTTTTCAGTAAAATAACTATTTTTCTTATTTATTTTTTTAACAACTGTGTACATATAGTGTTTTATGTTACATCTTATTTTGTTAAATTATTATTGCATTTTAGTGTCATGTGTGAAGTTTTTCATATAAATACAACATAAACTGTCAACATAACAACATAACTGTCATTTTACTTCAATTTCATGTCTTCAATGTGTTACTTGAAGATTCTTTGTATTTATTTGCGAAATTTACTAAAAATTTTAGTGAATTTTTTTAGAAGTAAATCCCATACCTTTTTCCCCCCATATATAGTACAGTACTATATTGTATTGACTGGAACATAAAAGAAACTATTTTTGACATGCATTAGATTGATGCTGATAAATAGTCAACAATGAATTTTGATCAATGAATTTTAACATATAAAGTTCTGTGATTTGTTGAAGCATATGGGGGACCTCGAGAGACTACACCTAGTGCTCATGGCTTGCAAAGAAAGAGATGGCACAACAGCGTGAAATTCAATCTACCGTTTACACGCCAGTGTTACAGAGCCCAGATGTGACTTGAAAATATATCTGAAGAATTCACACACTCTGGAAATGGAAATATTTCACGCTCTGTGCTTCTTTGAGAGGCCAGACAATATCACTCCCAGATGAGGTGCATTGAGATTAAAGCCTATCAAGAAGGCAAACTACAGTGTCAACAACACGCTGCAGCATTGCACATTTGAATAATTTCTCTTTGATGCGATACAAAAGCAGCATTCAGGAATGTAGATGTTAAATACATATTCATTCATGAATACAAAAGCCAGCATGAAATGATATGTACTCATTTTACTTTCATATTTTGAAAATCAATAAAAGTCATTGGAGGGGAAGAGCGTGCACTGATGAATCATGTAGGCTACAATAAGATTTCAGGTTGACTTGAATATGTGACATCAGTATTATTAATTGTGAAAGAGAGAGAGAGGAACTACAGTAACATGTTGCCAATACACTTTTAACACTTTAATACTTTTCTTGTAAATGTAAACTGAATGGGCCTCTTTTTGTTAGTGAAAATAAAATAAAATATCGTAACATTTTATTTTACAGTATCCTTTTTACACGTTACATGTGCTTACTATACTAATAACAATAAATTCTGCATAATTACAAGCAACTAACCCTATAAATATAAACCAAACCCTAATCTTTACCATAACCTTATAGTAAGTACATGTTGTTGATTAATATTACTAAGCAATTGTATAATTATACTGGATCAAGTGCACTGTAAAATAAAGTGCTGTCCCACTTTATATTAGGTGGCCTTAACTACTATACTTAAATTTAAATTAATCATTTGGTACAATGCACTTATTGTGTACATACATGTTCTTAAATTGTACTTATATTGTTAATAATACCTTTATGTAATTACATCTGTAATTAATTTCTGTAATTACATTTATAATTACTCTGTTGACCCATTCCTTACACCTTAACCCACCCTTAAACCAACCCAGACCACCAAACCTGTCCCTAACCTCACCCGTATCCCACCGCAATAGCAGCAAAAGTGTTTTGCAATACAATATGAACACAATAAGTACATTGTACTTATTTTTTGATGTAAGTACAGAGTAGTTAAGGCCACCTAATATAAAGTGTGACCTAAAGTGCAACTAAAAATATATTGTGAATATATACAGCAATATGGTCAAAGTCAAAAGTGTCCATTTTACCCGAATTCCTTCTACTACTTTTGCATTTTTAAGTTCACCTCTAAAAAAAGGTCCAGGTTTAGGGTTCTCTCGAAAACTATGTTAAGGACCCAAATAACACTGATTCAGTGTTTCCTGTGCAAAATGCCAAGCTATTCTGAACCATAGAGAAATGTTTCTGATGTGTCACAGCAGTAAATACACTTGCACAGATCAATGAAAAGATTATTTACATAAATTCATGTGATTTATTTTGTACAATTGACATCTCCATTTACTGACCTTTGATAAAACAGTATCTATGAACAGAAATAAAGAAGCTTGTCATAATACAGTCCTTGCTAATGATGCCCAAGAAAAGTCGCGATCAGTTCATCTCCCATTAAATCAGCAACAGCATCTCCAAGCAGATATAGAGATTTATCAAACAATATATGTGGCAAAATCTTGCAGAGTTCTTTTTATAAATTCCAGGCTGTGGACAATTGTAGATACATACACATGCACTTTGCTTTATGCATTGCCTCATCTGCATAGAATTTACATATGCATAATATCATCTAAGGGATGATACTACTTCATTAAACAGTATTAAAAATAGGAATCTAGATGATAAACTGTACGGTAAATGTCACCTGTGCTAATAAGAGAGATTCTATTATAACTGATCATCAACCAGACTTACAGAAATAACGTTACATTATTAATAAAATTAATGAACAATTATATTAATCTGGATAGTGATACAATTGTTTTTACGTTTACTGCAAACAGATTGCAGTTTTAATAAAGTGAATAGGTAGTGAGCAGAATCATAAAATCACAAAGTAAAATATTACTTACATGGACAATAACACATTTTTAACCTGAAATAAATAAATAAAAGACTGAAAGCAAAATGAAAGGCATAAAAAAGGTGGTTATACCTTTTACACAGTACTGCCAACTTATTGAAGATCTTTAAAACCACGATCCCCTTAGAGAGATTACACAGATCCAAACTCCCTCAGCTGTATAAGCTGCCTTTTAGTTTTGTGTTAAAAGGGCAGAAAATTCCTGAACTTGATTTTTAGCTGAGTTTTTGCTATTTTCAGTCTAACTATTGAACACAGCATCTAGGAAGGAGAGATAGAAGCTGAATTTGGAGAGGATTACAGATGTGGCTAGGCCAGAAAATGACTTTTAAAGGGATTACTGTAATGTTGTGGGAACTACACATATTTCAAAGAGGTCATAAGAATGTCATAAGAGATTTCGTTGGCTGAAATCTCTAAGGTGTGCTGAGGTACATCTGCAGCGCTGGGGTGAAGATGAGGATGGTCCCAAGCACAGAGACTGTGAGAAAGACCCAGAGGAAGATACGGTCCAACACCTGAGCCACAAACTTCCAGTCCTGAACAACCTGAGAGACAAACAGACCCAAACTGAATTAGGTACATACTGTCAATTAATGACAAAGCAGTTTTCATACCTCTAAGACTGAATTGTCCCAGACAATTAGCATTAGGAGGCTTTCACACAGGATATACTTTTGCCTTAATTTGTGCTATTTTTTAAATTGCACAGTTGTGCCTTTGACCACTTTTCATTATTTAAAACAGTTTCATTCAATTTATGTTTTAAAATCTTTTATGTAGTTTTATGCATTTATGTAGTTACATTTAAAACTATGTTGATGAAGTATGGCTTTTGCAGATGGCTATTGTGTCAAAACGGTGTGTCTTTAGTGATTGCCGCTTTTGAAACACTGCTTCATGATTTTTTTTTTTTTTTTTTTGTATTACATTTTGTATCAAATAAATCACATGACTTGGGCAAATGAGTCTACAAGTTACAATACACTATACAATACATTAATACACTGAACAAAATTGTAAACACAAATTTTTTTTCGTTTTTGCCCCCATTTTTCATGAGCTTAACTCAAAGATCTAAGACTTTTTCTATGTACACAAAAGGCCTGTTTCTCTCAAATATTGTTCACAAATCTGTCTAAATCTGTGTTAGTGAGCACTTCTCCTTTGCCGAGATACTCCATCCACCTCACAGGTGTGGCATATCAAGATGCTGATTAGACAGCATGATTATTGCACAGGTGTGCCTTAGGCTGGCCACAATAAAAGGCCACTCTAAAATGTGCAGTTTTATCACACAGCACAATGCCACAGATGTCGCAAGTTTTGAGGGAGCGTGCAATTGGCATGCTGACTGCAGGAATGTCCACCAGAGCTGTTGCCTGTGAATTGAATGTTCATTTCTCTACCATAAGCAGTCTCCAAAGGTGTTTAGAGAATTTGGCAGTACATCCAACCGGCCTCACAACCGCAGACCACGTGTAACCACACCAGCCCAGGACCTCCACATCCAGCATCTTCAACTCCAAGATCATCTGAGACCAGCCACCCGGACAGCTGCTAAAAACAATTGGTTTGCATAACCAAAGAATTTCTGCACAAACTGTCAGAAGCCGTCTCAGGGAAGCTCATCTGCATGCTTGTCGTCCTCATCGGGGTCTCGACCTGACTGCAGTTCGTCGTCGTAACCGACTTGAGTGGGCAAATGCTCACAGTCTGGTACTTTGGAGAGGTGTTCTCTTCACGGATGAATCCCAGTTTTCACTGTACAGAGCAGATGGCAGACAGCATGTATGGCGTCGTGTGGGTGAGCGGTTTGCTGATGTCAATGTTGTGGATCGAGTGACCCATGGTGGCGGTGGGATTATGGTATGGGCAGGCATATGTTATGGACAACGAACACAGGTGCATTTTATTGATGGCATTTTGAATGCACAGAGATACCGTGACGAGATCCTGAGGCCCATTGTTGTGCCATTCATGAAAACCATCACTTCATGTTGCAGCATGATAATGCACGGCCCCATGTTGCAAGGATCTGTACACAATCCCTGGAAGCTGAAAACATCCCAGTTCTTGCATGGCCAGCATACTCACCGGACATGTTACCCATTGAGCATGTTTGGGATGCTCTGGATCGGCGTATACGACAGCGTGTTCCAGTTCCTGCCAATATCCAGCAACTTCGCAAAGCCATTGAAGAGGAGTGAACCAACATTCCAGAGGCCACAATCAACAACCTGATCAACTCTATGTGAAGGAGATGTTTTGCACTGCGTGAGGCAAATGGTGGTCACAACAGATACTGAGTGGTTTTCGGACCCCCCAATACAGTAAAACTGCACATTTTAGAGTGGCCTTTTATTGTGGCCAGCCTAAAGCCCAATTTATACTTCTGCGTCGATCCTACGCCGTAGCCTACGCAGAGACGCACAGGCCTGCCCCGTAACCTGCGCCGTACCTGACGTGCACCTCTCCAAAAATCTAACAGCGCGTCAATTCTACGCGGACCGCAAGCGCTGTGATTGGTCTACTAGAACCCCTCCCTCACTTGAGTTTTGTGTGCGTTCATGAGTAGGCTACTGTAATATAGTTTAATATTACACCTTCTTATTTAAAATAAAGCAAAGCAAAGAACAAGTGTCTTATCATTTATTATACTACAGCATTACATCAGTAGTTGTCCGCGACAAACAATGTTGATCTGCCGTGGTACGCGTCCTTGTGGAGACTGAAAGAATGCCATCTTCTCCTGTTCCGTTGTTGTCCCCTTTTTGTAGTTTTAAATAACGATTTAACGCAATGATTTGATATTTAATTGCCGCTGTCACGGCTTCTCCGACGAGTAGTGATGGGTCGTTCTTGAACGATTCGTTCATTTTGAACGAATCTTTAATGTGACTCGGGAAGAACGAGTCGTCTCAGGGAGTTATTCGTACAGTCGCGCATGCACAACATCCTATAGGTTCTGTACTGGAATTAGTTCACCTGTTTCGAGTCTTCGGGTTTGAGTCGTTCGTTCATCACGTGACAGCCTCATACACTAACCTATGCAGTCAGAGCCGGAAAGAGAATTGATTAGTTCACCTCCCGAGTCATCGGGTTTGAGTCGTTCGTTCATCACGTGACAGCCCCATAAGCTAAACCAATGCAGTCAGAGCCGGAAAGAGAATTGATTAGTTCACCTACCGAGTCATCGTGTTTGAGTCGTTCGTTCTTTTGTCACGTGACCACTTGCCGGATCAGTAAAATACTATGAAGTAAAACTGTATGTTTTTTTATTTTGGATCATATTTAAGAAATATCATAAAATTATCAAAATATGTGTAATAAGCATTTTCCTAGAAATAATGTCACTATGTTTTTCTTACTGTTTCTTGAGGATCTGTGTTATTTTATAAATAAATAAAACCCTGTTATAAATAAAATATTGATTGATTTGTCCTTTCACTGTCTTTGTCTATCAATAAACATATAATATAACTATATAATAAAAAAATCCAAGCCTAAAATTACAAAGCACTTATAGTTTGTTCATTTTTACTCCAATTTTGACTTTGCTGGTATAATTGTTTTTCCTAGGCAGACTTGACATATTGGTCTAATATTTGTATAAGAAGATTGTTCAAAAAGGACACAATGACATAAAGTGAAAGCAAATAACATTTTGAATATGAATAATTAATAATTAGTTTAAAATATTACGGTTATGATCTGGCTCTGTGGCTTTAGTATATTTTAATTTGTATTTTTTTATTTAAATTGTTTTAATTCATTATGGAATAGTTATCCTCTTTGCTAAAGCTTTTTCTGGAACAAAAATAAGCAATAAAAAAACAATTCAAGAGTGTGTACACAGTGTTAATGTCTAAAGTGTCATATGTTACAAAAGTATAGTAAGTAACACTATAGTCTAATCTAAAGGGTTAACTCAAAAGACATAAATACAACAAGGTATTGTATTTTATGAAGATTAGACTCCAAAAAAAAAAAAAAAAAATTAAATTAAAGCATAACCAACTCTTTATTATCTTTATTACTACATTCAGTATTATGGAAAAGAACCATCGTGACAGAAATTAAAAGCAATAATTTGAGACCAGAAATGCATCACATAACTACGAGTAAATAATAATAATAATAATAATAATAATAATGATGCACCCGTTTGTAAGGAAGGTTGTAAATTAACTAATTTCTCTGCCCAAAGCTGTCACATCACGTGACAAAAGAACGAACGACTCAAACCCGAAGACTTGGTAGGTGAACTAATCAATTCTCTTTCCAGCTCTGACTGCATTGGTTTAGCTTATGGGGCTGTCACTTGATGAACGAACGACTCAAACCCGATGACTCGGTAGGTGAACTAATCAATTCTCTTTCCAGCTCTGACTGCATTGGTTTAGCTTATGGGGCTGTCACTTGATGAACGAACGACTCAAACCCGAAGACTCGGTAGGTGAACTAATCAATTCTCTTTCCGGCTCTGACTGCATAGGTTAGTGTATGAGGCTGTCACGTGATGAACGAACGATTCAAACCCGATGACTTGTCAGATAAGAGGTGAGGTGAGCTAATCAAGACTCAGGTAAATTAATCTTTTCTGTTTATTATAGCATTATAGTTTGTATTGTTTGTAGTGTGATCAACGTTTGCATAAGTAGTAGATGTGGGGAAGTAGCACGTAACATTTTAATTATATTTTGCTAAAATGAACGAAATGAACGAAATGACTCGGAAAAAAGATTCGTTCATTTTGCTGAACGAGACTCAAAGGTCCGATTCAGTAAAATGATCCGAACTTCCCATCACTACCGACGAGCCGCTTCTTCTTTCGCTTTGTCCATGATACTGCGGGTTACACCAGCAACATGCCCGTGGACACTGCGGACTAGCGGACCGCATGTGTACTACACGTTGACGCGGACTTCGACGCAGAAGTATAAATTAAAACCGACGCACAGCTTACGGCGTAGAGGCTACAGCGTAGGTCCGATGCAGAAGTATAAACTGGGCTTAAGGCACACCTGTGCAATAATCATGCTGTCTAGTCAGCATCTTGATATGCCACACCTGTGAGGTGGATGGAGTATCTCGGCAAAGGAAAAGTGCTCACTAACACAGATTTAGACAGATTTGTGAACAATATTTGGGAGAAATAGGCCTTTTGCGTACATAGAAAAAGTCTTAGATCTTTGAGTTCAACTCATGAAAAATGGGGGGCAAAAACAAAAGTGTTGCGTTTATAATTTTTTTCAGTGTACAAACGCTACAAATGATTAAAAAGTATTATGCCGACACATCTTATTAAATGGTATTTGATTATTTGCAGATTTCATTGAAAACTTCCTAAGACATTAACTGATTGACTGGAGTCATGTGGATTACTTGATGTCATGACTTGAGTCATGTGGATTCCTGATGTCTTTATCAGCTTTTTAAAATCTCATTCTGAAGACACCCATTCACTGCAAGAGGATCCACTGGTGAGCAAGTGATGTAAGAAACAAATTCATCTACTATTTGGACGACTTGAAGGTGAGTACAATTTCAGCAAATTTTCATTTTTGGGCAAACTATTCCTTTAATAGATTACAGTTTCCAGAAAACAATTCGAAACGGTGAATAATTTGGCAAAGAAACTAGTTTAAATAATTCTGATGTAAAGTTTGCGAAATTAAATTAAGTTTTAGAAGTTCAAAAAAATGTTTATTAATATTTTATTGTTAATTGTTACATTTTAAACATAAATTGAAAATATTAATATTTGTCAATTTATTTATTTTTTTGTCTATTAGATTTTTTTTTTTTTTTAATTCCTAATTTTATAACTGACTGCTTTATTGCATTTTTACTCTTAGTCCCCTATAAATAGTGTCCTGGATGAACAAATCATGACTTAGAAAGTTAATGCTGTGGGGGAAAAAAAGCCTAAACACCTCTCTGATGAAGTGCTCCTTCTTGATGTGTCTGGAAATGTAGTGCACTGAGTAAGTTGCTTTCTCCAACAGGGCAATCCAGGCCTGGTTCTCATCTTCCTTTAACCCCGCTCGTCCTCCTCCGGCACTCTTCTGTTGCCCTCTTTTCATCCCTCTTTTTGGTTCTGGGCTCCGCAGCTCAATGTCTGGGTACTGATAACGATCAGTGTGTCCCCTCATGCAGAGCAGTCTAGGTAATCTTTGGAGGAAAAGACTTTTAACCCACGGTGCCATGGGATGGTAAGTGGCAGAAGAACGATGATGGACGTTAATGACAAAGACAGTTACAATGATAGAGAAAGTGACGAAGATCATGATAAAAAGGAGATACTCTCCTATCAAAGGAATGACTTTAGAGGAAGAAGGAATGATCTCTTCAATGACGAGAAGAAAGACAGTGAGAGACACAAGGACAGAGGTGGAGAGGGAAAGCTTTTCTCCTTCATCTGAGGGGAGGTAGAAGACCAGCACGGTCAGAAAAGACAGACCGAGACATGGGATGATGAGAAAGAGTGTGTAAAAGAGAGGAAGACGTTTAAGAATGAATGAATATGTGACGTAAGGATAGGAGTAAATGCCGTCACGCCGACTGCCTCTCTGGCCGGTAGCGTTGAGTATTTCCCATTCGCCATTATCAAAGAAGTCTTTACGGTCTACATATGCGTCCACCAGGGTCAGGTCCACCATAGTGCCATCGTATGTCCACGACCCAAACTTCATCGAGCAGTTCTGTCTGTCGAAGGGGAAAAAGGTGACATCCATGGTACAGGCGGATTTATAGCTGGCAGGAGGAGTCCACATGATGGTACCATTAAACCTTACAATGGCTTTGGTCATTAGAGAACCCTCAAATCGGCCATCAGCGCTATAAGAGATGGAGAGAGGGAGACATGATTTTAACAACTACATTTTTCATTTTTTAAAGAAAACGTAAGTAGTGATTGCCCATGCAACTGTCACAAAGTTCTGGGTGTTTGACAAGACATTGCTAAGGTGGTGTGAGTGACTGTTACATTGCGACTCTATCTGTTGCTAGAGTTTCTCAGATGGGTTAGTTAACCCTACTAATTCAATTAGAGACTGTAAACATGATCCTATGTGTGGGTTTTGCAGTTCAAAAAAGAAACTCTTTTTTATAAGTTAAAAAATGTTTATAAGTTGAAAAAAGTTTATTTTTGTCAACCTATGATTCCTTTTCTGCTCAGCTTACACTTCTCAGGCTCTTTTAAACATGTTATAGGTCATTACTGTCAAAAAAAAAAAAAAGACTAGATTATCTATATACATTTTCAGACTTTAAATAAAATATTGTCTGACACAGTGGTTCCCAACCTTTTGTCCTTGAAGCCCCCCCCCCTGAACATATAAGCATATCTGAGATGCTTCAAACATTCCTCTCCCCTAACCACATAGTTATTTAATCTTTTTAAAAAATATATTAATTACAAAACATTGGTGTAATTAAACATGAAGCATTATTAAATTTTTATTAAATATTACAATTTATTCATAAATTACATTTCCTGTTTTTTTTTATTCTTTTGGATATTGGTAAAGTTTGTTTCTCTTATATTTGCTCTCTTGCAACAGTTTATTCTTGTCTGCTTATTATATTGTGATTTAAGGGGCTTGTTTTGAGAATATTACCTCCTACCCAAAGCACAATAACTGTGGTAGCTGTTTTATTAGACAAGGTTGCTTGCAACCCTTTATCTGGAGCTTTAATAAAGTGAACACAGATGTATGAGGGAAGAGTTCAGCAGAGACTGAAAGAAGAGCAGCACATGTACGTGGACTGAACAGCAGTTATTGTTAATACCGACTGGTCATGAGTTATTTTAATAAAGTACATCTTGTAACTAGTTTATTATTTTTCTCTCGTCTAGTGAAGACTAAGACACCACAGCTGCTGCAGAGCTCTTCATCTTATCTAGACATGCTCACATCTTTTGTGTCATAAAAATATGATTAACAAATTGACAGACTTTCAGCTCTTTCTGCTCAGTGGCCAGGCATTTTAGGCATTTCTAAAAACCTTTCTTTTTTTTGCTTACTTAAAACATCTGTCTGTATTTTATACATGACACAATGTAGATATTTGGGAGACTAAATAAGCATAGTTTGTATTTTCTGTCTTTCAGATCAAGCACACAAAAACAAAAACAAAATCAAAATACGATCACATTATTCATTAATATGTGCACCTATATGACACTGATATGGATAAGAGGTTCTAAAAAAAATTACTTCTCATAAAGGACAATGTCTGGTAGCCAGATAGATTCTGAGGGCACTCTGATGGATGTGATTCCACCATAATCTTCTGGATTCCACCGCAGTTTATAGTCTGTCCACTCCTACAGGAAAGAGACCAATAAAGCATCAATCAGGAGAGTATTTTGGGACATACTTAAAAAATAAAGCTAAATTTCTTTGAGTTACCTGCCACAACCAGACATTTGTAGTCATTAGTTGATTCTTTTCATCCTGGAAAGAAAAATGAAGAAAATGCACAATGAAAGAAGATAAATATCCATAGTTTCAAAATGATTTTAGTACCATACATGAGCTTGAACATGTTTTGAATGAACCCAAATGCAATATTTCTCCCAAAATCTCTCACCACTGACCTACTTGTGTAATACAGATTATTAACTCAACTGTGCTATTTATACTTGCAGCTTAAAAGATAGTATCTTATGTCCTTTGTTTCATTAAATTGAAATTCAGACCATGAATAGGAACTAATATACTTAGACTCATCTGTTAAATAAGAATGGTGTGAAAATCAATTGTTCCCACAGTGTTCAGTGTCCACCACCTAGAAAATTCACACTGTAAAGTCGTGACAAGGTGAGCACTGAATACCATGTAGTGCTGATTACAGATATGACCATCAGGTGGCTCTGCAGGACTATCACATATAGAATGTGTCTGAATCTCAAAACAATTGACTTACTGCCTCACTGTCCAGACTCAACAGACTTCAAAGAGGCTTCTAACAAAGCACCATATTGTCAAACTGATGGTCTCGCAAAATTACTCAACTACATCATTAGCTAGCATAATTATTATTTTTATAAAATATTAACTTACCATTAACTTTCCTTTATTAATGTACCTAGAAATAATTAGATTTCTCTAAATTCTGTTTTAGTTAGGTTTTTTTTTCTCAAATGAATAGAATATACAATATCATAAAATATACAGTTGTACTCAAAATTATTCATACCCTTGGTATATATATATATATATGATCAAATAATGCTGTGAAAATTAGTCCGCATTGTTTATTCATTTGATCTTTCATTCAAAAATTTCCCCAAAAATCTAACCTTTTATTGAAGTAAAAAATAAATAAATAAAATAAAATACAAAAGTGGGGGAAAATCACATTATGAAATAAATATTTTTCTCTATAACACAATGGCTACAATTATATGGTACTCCTGTGTATTAAAGACTATTGATTGTACTCCACGTTTCCCTCATGCTTCTTCCAACAGCGTATCGTGACCAGTGTTGGGGGTAACGCATTACAAGTAACGCGAGTTACGTAATCATATGACTTTTTTCATGTAACTACTAAAGTAACGCATTACTTTTTAATTTACAAGAAAATATCTGAGTTACTTTTTCAAAAAAGTAACGCCAGTTACTTTGTTTTCCCGTTTATTGACTGACAAGTTTCCTGTCCCCATATTGGGAGAAATCAGAAGTACAGAGGCGTTGTGTGTGAACATGATGTTACTCAATTTATCCCACTCGCAAAAAAACTGATTTAGTATTCATCAAAATTAATTATAACAGTGAAATGCAAACTCAGAATATGACATAAACCTGCAATAATTAAATATGTTAAATAACACAAATTTATCTAATCCCATTTTATTAACCAATGTCTTTGCTGCTGACCTTTAATGATCCAGTTCAACCATACTAATAAGCAAAAATGACACTAGATAAACTAACAATTGTGGTTCATTGTTTGTTTTGTTTTTTTTTATTGCTGAAGAGTGTTGAACCTTCTTCTCCTGCGTTCTACTGTACAGATGTGAATTTACTTTTCCTTCAGCCTGAGGTTTATTCATTACACTTTTGGTGTGAAAGGGCTTTCACATTTTCTATAAATAGAACTTCTTATATTAAAAACAATCAAGCCCTGCTCATATTTAAAAAGTACCACAAAAGTAATGTAACACATTACTTTCCATAAAAAGTAACTAGTTACCGTAAAACGACCTGTTACCGACCTGAGCCCGTTTTCCCCTTCTCCCAAAACAGCTTGTTTCAGCTAAACTAGAAACTAGTTCCGTTTTGAATGTAATGGAAAATATTTTGTTTTTTAATTTTTTTTTATAAAGTTAGAAAAATGTTTGGAGCATTTTTTTGTTCGTTAAATGTAAGGGTTTTTTTTAAGTAATGGCAGTGGCAGCAGTGAATTGAAAGGTTTGATCAATTTAGCCTTCTCAAATCATCACGACTTGCCTAAAATAAAATGTTAGTTTAAAGTTTAACCTAGATAAATGTGCGCTGACGCATATCTAGCACAGCAGTTTGTGTGGAGAGTAGAAGCTGAAGCGCACTTTACAGAACATGGAGGCGCCAGCGCGATCACTTGCATTTTTTCTTACAGTAGAAACAACTTAAAATACGCCGTAATTTTTGCTCATAAATGTAAGAGTAATACATCATTTGGATAGGAATAGGAAAACAGAGGATGTGCTTGTTGCTGTCTCAGTTTTGAGCAGGAGCGCTTCACAATGATGAACCGAAACTCAACTAATTGCCTCACAGACATGATAAAATATATATATACATATATATATACATATATATATATATATATATATATATATATATATATATAGAAAGTTTTAAATTACTACTGTAAAACGAAATAATTCAAATCGAAAACAAAAACTCTTACTTTATGTAATCTGTAAAGATACATTTCTCTCTAAAGACGCGTCCAATGAACAGACGGCGAGTCATTTTTTCATCACCATCTAATATATAAAAATAAGGAAAAGCCTAAAACAGGCCTGATTATAATTTGCATTTTATTAATTGTAAATAATTTTAAAAAATAACACATAATGCCATATAATATTTAAAACTTTGTCCTATAATTGCATAGCTGTTTATATTTTCTGATTTTTATGTTGCTCTGTTCTGAATACCTTAAAATTTAAAGGATTTGCTGCAAGGCAATTTTGTCTGATATGTGAATTATTTATTGGCCTTTTTTTTTTTTTTTTAATCCATGCAGCACATGCTTTAAAAACAGCTTTAAAATTCCCATTTGTAAAATAGGCTACAAATGAATTGTTTTAGTCTAACCCGAGCTCATGAAAATGCGTATAGTAGTTTTCTGATTCAATTTGGCGTAATATTTATACACAGAAATTGACTTTTATATTCAATACTTATATGCAGAAATTGACTTTGGCATGCAAAAGACTGATAAATTCATAATTAATGGCAAGGCTGGTTCAGTTGACAGAAATGCGGGACAAACGACGGGCCTATAATTTACTGCTGAAATGTTTGCGGGGCAAATCTCAGGTCAGTCTGAGTGCTCATGGTACGTACAGTGCGTACAGCCACACCTGCAGGCGCCACTGATTGTATATATTATATAATAGCTCTATGTATAGCCTATATATAGATTGAGAAGCTGCACGACAAGAAAAATATACTTGTTAGAAGTATATTTACTTTGTACATTTATTTGAATTCATACATATACAGCAGAGTTGGCAAAGCCTTCCAAACCTACAAATCGATCCTGTGATCAATACTTAAATATATAGTAAATATTATAAGATAACAAAAAGATAGCTGAAGCGACCCGGACCCAAAGCGACGGGGAACTTCTGGTACACCAAAACAGATCTGTGAATCAAAAAGCTTAATTTTTCATTTTGGTTTTATTGTATTTTCATTTGATGCATTTGAACGGAGTGTGACGAAGACAAAATTAAAAGTGTGAGAAAAACACCTGAAATTTGTTTATTATGCCCAGGAGAAGGTTTAAATATGCAATAAACCACTGATTTATTTGTTGTCCCGTTTTAAAGAAAGAAAATGAAAAAACGAATTATCCAAAGTTACACGGACCGCTTTCAGAAGCTCAGCAGTCTGTGATCATTGTTGTCTGATTCTCCTTTTCATGACTGGTCATACATTTTCAATTGGAGACAGATCTGGACTGCAGGTAGGCCAGTCTAACACATTCACTCTGTCTCTATGAAAGAGTAAGAGAAAGATGTGTTGTAGCACATGCAGAATGAGAGCTGGCATTGTCTTGATATAATAACCATGGACTTCCCATGAAAGACATCATCTTGATGGCAGAGTATGTCTCTTTAATTCCAATATATGCCTCCATGTCAATAGTGCCTTCGCACATATGCCAGTGACCCATGCTGTTTGCTCTGCTGCACCCCCATACCATGACAGACGTTTGCTTTTGCTTCTGTCGCTAATGAAAGTCTGGATGGTTCCTTTGGTCTTTGGGACTGAGAATGCAAAATCCATTTTTCCCGGAAACAAGTTGAAATGTGGACTCATCTGAGTACAGCACACATTTTCACTGTCTTTTTGACTATCTGAGATGAGCTCTGGCCCGGAAAACCCAGCAGCATCGCTGTATAGAATTGATGTATAGCTTTCTCCTAGAGCAATGGTTCTTAAACTTTTTATACCAAGTACCACCTCAGAAAATATTTAGCTCTCCAAGTACCACCATGATGACCAACATTAAAATATAGTAGTGTAGTAGGCCTCACTTTTCAGCTACAGCTCTGCACAGTTCAAAAATGAGGCAATTTTATTCCTAAAAAGAATATTTATTGTTGTCAGCCACTTTAACATTGTAAATACACAGTTTGAACATTAACACTGCACAGTGTTGACAAATAGGTACATACAAAACTTAATGTTTTAAATTAAAATGTGTTGTACCTAAAAGTTAAATAAAAACTGCACTGTACTTAATGTAAAAAACAACAACAACAACTTTACTCAGGGAGCCTGAGTACCACTAGTGGTACTTGTACCACACTTTGAGAACCACTGTTCTGGAGTGACAGATATTCAAGTTGCATTTCTTGATGCTGCAGCAGACAGTGGTAAATGACAGTGGTTTTCTGAAGTACTTCTGAGCCAATGCGGCTATATTTAACACCGCAGCATGATGGTTTCTTATGCAATGCCATCTGAGGGCTCAAAGATGAAGCACATTCAGGTTTCCTGTCTTGCCCTACTTGCCCTACGGCATCAGAAGCCCGCTCTGTGGTTACTTCTCCCCGGGGAACGGACTCAGTGCTTCTCTTATCTTCCTCTGAGGAGGGTGAATGTGAGGCTCTGCCCCTTCAGTCGCCCCAGTATGAGGAGCTGTTGGAGGTGATGACTCATGCTGTGGCCAAGTTAAAAACTGACTGGCCGGCCGAAGAGCAAGCTGAGCCGCAGACAAACAGACTGGATGAATACTGCGAGCGAAGCGATCACCTCCAACACGGAGCCTGCTGTTCTTCCCCGATCTCCACACCGAGGTGTCAAGATTGTGGGCAAGACCTTTTTCGGCCCGCATCTTCATCCCCTCTACAGATTACTATAGTAATATGGGGGGACTGAATGATTGCGGTTATAGAGCAATGCCTCTATAACAGGCGCTCGCGAGCTATCTGTCCCCTGACGCTGCGTCGTCTCTAAAGGCTCTGTCCTTGCCCTCCAAGCCGCTGCGTACATCTTCAGCGCTGGTGGGCAAGGGGTAAGTGGCAGCGGGTCAGGCTGGCGCGTGCCTACACACTATGTCGGTGTTGCAGGCATACTAGGCTGACCTGCTTTAAGAGCTGGATGAGCACGAGGCGATGAGCTCCAATGACATCACGGAGCTCAGGCGAACCGCTGATTTGGCTCTCCGCGCCACCAAGGAACTATGGCACCTATGGCAGCCCTGGTGGCAGCGGAGAGGCATCTGTGGTTGACCCTGTCCAACATCAGAGAGAAGGACAGGGTGTTCCTCCTGGACGACCCACTTGCGCCTTCAGGCCTGTTCGGCGACGCCATTGATAACGTCATAAACAAGCGGTGGCATTTCAGTGGTTCCTGCCTTGCCACTCTTCAGCTCAGGTGGCTGCTGGACGGGAGCAGCCCCATCCACGTACTAGCTCCTCGTACAGGGAAGCGCAAAAACAGAGCGTCACCACTCGCGCTCCCCCAAGTAGGGACCGAGGTGGTTCTGGGCCAGGGCCTTCGAAGCTGAAGACGGACCTGCGGGTACGACTTCAAGAGACTGGTTCCCTTAGTAGACTATTTGGCAGTGTGGAAACTACTGGCAAATGTGTCTCGGTGGGTCTTCCATACTGTAGAGAGAGGCTAAAGAATCCAGTTCGGTTCTCCTCCACCTCGATTCAACGGGGTGAATCCCAATCTGGTGGGTCCGAGCAGGCTCTGGTAATGGAACGAGAAGTAGATACTCTCTTGAGGAAGGAGGCCATCGAGGTGGTCTTTCCTCATGAAAGAGAGTCCGGGTTCTACAGCCGGTACTTCATAGTTCCAAAGAAGGATCAAGATCAGGGGGTTTTCCCTGAGGGGAAACCCGCTTCGCATGATCAAGGTCATGCGGCGGTGCCTATGTGCCTTAGACATGTGGAGATAACCCTGGTTCTTGTCTCAGGGCCCAGTTCTGGGAGCTTCTTGTCGCTGCATAACGCTAGCGACGGACGCATCCCTCACTGGTTGGGGTGCGGTCATGAGTGGCCACCCTGCCTGTGGTCTGTGGAGTTTTCTGTGGAGCACCAGATCCTTGTGTGGGCCCAAGGAAAGTTCCGCTCGTTGAGGGAGGTTTATATTCTTGGGCACCTCAATATGGGAGCAGACATCCTGTCGAGACAGGGGCCGAGGCCCGGGGAATGGATGCTTCACCTAGAGGTCTGGAGAGTGTGAGTTTGGGCATGCTCAGGTGGACCTCTTTGCGACTCAAGAAACAGCGCAATGTCCCCTCTGGTACTCTCTGACTCATCCAGCTCCAATGGGTCTGGATGCCATGATACAGACGTGGCCGAGGTTTCATCTGTTCGCCTTTCCCCTGATCGCTCTGCTCCAGGGAGTTCTGGCGAGAGTGTGCTGGGACGAGGTCAGTCTACTACTGGTAGCACCAAGCTTGGTTCTTGGACCTGATTTCTCTCCTCGAAGGCTCCCCATGGGAGCTTCCCGTCAGGAGGGATCTCCTCTCACAGGCAGGGGGCACCATCTTTCACCCCCGCCCGGAGACTTTTCCCTTCATGGTGCAGAGACTGCCAGCTTGACCCAGTCAACTGCCCGATTGGTACAGTTCTGGAGTTCCTGCAGGCCCGAATCTCCGCAGGGCTGACCTACTCCACCTTGAAGGTTTATGTGGCGGTGATATCGGCCTACCACGCTTCTCTTGGTGGACAGTCAGTGGGCAGACACCCCCTGGTTACACGTTTCCTCCGTGGTGCGCTGAGGACCAGTACGGCCCCCAGTACGGTTCTCTCAAGAGAGTTGGGGATCTTCAGGCCCTCTCAGTGGCCCCTACTCACTTGGACTTTGCGCCCGGCATGGCCAAAGCCTTTCTATACGCTAGAACAGGGTCTGTTCCAAAAGGTCCCCTCCTTGGCACCACGGCCAGTCACACTGCAGGCCTTCTGTCCTTCGGATGAGACGTTAAACCGAGGTCCTGACTCTCTGTGGTCATTAAAAATCCCAGGATGTCTTTTGAAAAGAGTAGAGGTGTGACCTCGGCATCCTGGCCAAATTCGCCCATTGGCCTCTGACCATCATGGCCTCCTAACAATCCCCACATCTGCTGATTGGCTTCATCACTCTGTCTCCTCTCCACCAATAAGCTGGTGTGTGGTGGACGTTCTGGCGCACTATGGCTGCCGTCGCATCATCCAGGTGGATGCTGCACACTGGTGGTGGATGAGGAGACCCCCTCGCTTCACAATGTAAAGCACTTTGAGTGCCTAGAAAAGCGCTATATAAATGTAAGGAATTATTATTAATTATTATTATTATTCTGTCCTCCTCCCTTTCTGGAGCCTAACCAGTAAAAGCATAACTGTATGTGTCCAGTGTGAGCATTGGATGCATACATCCACAGAGATTCCATGTGGAGAAGGGGGGTCCAATTGCTAGTATGCTACGGTCCCCCTAAGAGGGCTGTGCCTGCTACAAAGCAGACCCTCAGTCAGTGGATTGTGGATGCCATTAACATTGCCTATGAGTCCTCTCAGCTCCCCTCGCCGATGGGAGTCAGAGCTTATTCGAATAGAAGTGTGGCGGCCTCCAAGGCCTTTCTCGCAGGTGTCCCAATACAGGACATCTGCAATGCTGTGGGATGGTCTACGCCCCTGACCTTTGTCAGATTTTATGGCCTTGAGATACGGGCCACTCCAGGCTCTTCCGTCTTCTCGCCCTAGATGTGCTCCGCAGGGATACACACTGGGCAGGGACTTGGAAGCCTGGCAGCATGGATATCTCGTTCCCCTAGCGTTTTCAGACGCAGCCTGAGTTCCTGAAGAGGACCGCCTCAGGTAACGTATGTAACCCTGGTTCCTCGAGGGAATGAGATGCTGCGTCTCGAGGCCATACTTCTGGCATCCCTGCCAGCGCTTGCTTCATTCCTAGAAGCTGACGCCGGTTTCACCGCACATGCTTTTATACCAGCTGGTCATTAAGTCACCCCATCCGTGATGTCTCGCCCATCCATTGGATAGATTGCACAAGATATTCAGAGCCGCTCACACTGGAGGCGTTCCCCTAGCGTTTTCGGACGCACCGTCTCGTTCCCTCGAGGAACCAGGGTTACATACGTAACCTGAGGCATTTTCTATGGCTAATCAACATAAATAATGATGTAATAATTATAAAATAATATTTCTGACAGAATTATTTGCTACCACCAAAAAATAGGGTTTAAAGAATAATGTTCTATGGCAAAAATACTGGTAATTCCTAACTTACACTCATAGTTTTGATTAGAAGACTGGGTGGTTACATACGGTCTAAATGCAAAAGATCAAATATTTCAACATACCAAACCTCAAATCCAATCTGAACATTCCACATACACACAGGGTTAGAACGCTACACATTTTACAAAAGACACAGGCCACACGGATCTTGACATACTGACAAGCTACAGTATAGAGGAAAGCGAGGCAAGGTGTGACAAAGGGAGGATGTCACAAGGGCAATATCTTACTTTAAGGTTAGTCAGAATCAGAAGTTCAGTTAAAAAAAAGTATGTTGGTTTTAAACACATAATTTTCCAAATTATTGTCATGCTTTGTTTGTGATTTAACATACAAACATGTTTATCAATTTTTCTTTATTATTTTCTTTATATTTCGTTATTATTCCTTTTTATGTATACCATGTTATAATCAATGTAATATCCAAACAAACTACACTCATTGGCATGGGATAGATTCAACAAGGGAATATTCGTCAAGAGATTTTGGTTCATACTGACATGACAGCTCCAGCACAGGACCAGCTTAAACAAGCTCATGACCAACTAAGGATCAGCTTAAACCAGCTCAAACCAGCTACCAGCTTCAAAACATACTTAACCAGCATATGCTGTTTTTTGTTTGTTTGTTTTTTTCTCCAACAGATTGTAGGGTAAACGTACCTATTAAGCTCACCAAAATCTACATTGAGACATTTTTAGTGCACAAGAAATTGGTTTTGTTACAAGAAGTTATGTTAAAATAAAATATTAATCTCTCACACAAAAATATTAAATTTTATTTTAAATGACAAAATCATTTTGATGCAAAAAGTCTGGCTGTGCTTAATGGGTACATTTTTGTACCCTTTAAGCACACCCCTGATCCCATTAAGCTCACATCATGTTTCATTAAAAATTCTTGTTTATTTTAAACAACCTTTTAAAAGAATAATTGAAAAATGTTTTATTTGAAGGTACAAAGTCAATCACACACACACACACACACACACACACACACACACACAACCCCCCCCCCCAAAAAAAAACAGAACATTAAAATCAAGCAATAAGGCACTCAATTTTTTTTGTAGCTTCAGACTTTAATTCCATCCAGTCGTAGACATCAAACATGTTTGATATTTTCAGCAGATTTTAAAACATATTGTTTTCATTTGTCATACATCTCCTAGCAACAATGCGCACATTTCTGTGTGAGTCTGTTGTGATCGGAAGTGTGAGATACTCAGTTGTTTAGTGTATGATGCCCAGTTTTCCTTTGTGACTATTTACAAAGTCGGTAAGTGTATGATGCCTGGTGTTTTAAAAATCTGTTCAAATTTTAAAAGTCATATAGTGTATTCCAGCCTTTATTTGCTTTTTTTCCTGGTCTCCCTCCACTCTAAAAGTCTCACAGTCTCAAAAGTAGCACAGTCTCGGGATCAGTTGTGTGAGCACAGGGACCTGGTGCTCCGGCACCTCAGCCAGTTGGGTCTTCAGGTCAACTGGGAAAAGAGCAAACTGTCCCTGATGCAGAGGATCTCTTTTCTCGGTATGGAATTGGATTCAGTCGAACAGACAGCTCGCCTCACAGAGGAACGTGCACGGTCGGTGTTGAACTGCTTGAATTCATTCAAGGGCAGGACAGCGGTCCCACTGAATCAATTTCAGAGGCTCCTGGGGCATATGGCAGCTACAGCGGCAGTTACACCGCTGGGGCTGCTTCATATGAGACCGCTTCAGCACTGGTTTCATGGCAAAGTCCTGAGGTGGGCGTGGCAAGTTACACCGGCCTGTCGCCAAACCTTCACCCCGTGTTCATACCTTGCATCTCTCTGGGCAAGAATGCCCCTAGAGAAGATCTCCAGGCATGCTGGGGTGCCACGTACAACGGGCAAGCAGTGTGGGGTGTGTGGACGGGCCCCCAACTGCACTGGCAAATCAATTGCTTACAGTTGTTAGCGGTGCGCCTAGCCTTGAACCGTCTCAAAGGACGCTTACGAGGCATGCACGTGCTGGTTGGAAGTTTCTGAGGTCACTTTGTGCTATTCACATTCCGGGTCTCTTGTGCAGCCGACAAGCTGTCACGAGCTGCGCTCCCGGGAGATTGGAGACTCTATCCCCAGACGTTCCAACTGATTTGGAGATGTTTCGACGCCGCTAAGGTTTTCCTCTCCAGAAACCTCTCACTGCCAGCTGTTCTACTCCCTGACGGAGTGAAAACTCGGCACAGATGCACTGGCACACAGCTGGATGCGGGGCCTGTGCAAATATGTGTTTTCCCCAGTGAGTCTTCTCGCACAGACACTGTGCAAAGTCAGGGAGGACGAGGAGCAGGTCTTGCTCATTGCACCCTATTGGCCCAACCGAACCTGGTTCCCGGAACTGATGCTCCTCGTGACAGCCCCTCCCTGGCAGATTCCTCTGAGGAAGGATCTACTAACTCAGAGACAGGGCACCCTGTGGCACCCACGTCCAGACCTCTGGAAACTCCATGTCTGGTCCCTGGATGGGACGTGGAGGTTCTAGGTGACCTACCGCAATAGGTAGTAGACACCATCACTTTGGCGCGAGCACTGTCTACGAGACACGCTTACGCCTTGAAGTAGAACCTGTTTACTGAGTGGGTTTATTTTCCCAAGAGGACCCCCGGAGATGCCTGATCAGAGTCGTGCTTTCCTCTTTGCAGCAAGGGCTGGAGCGAAGGCTGTCTCCCTCCACGCTTAAAGTCTATGTGTTGCGATCGCTGCTATCCATGACCCCGTGGAAGGGAAGCATGACCTGGTCATCAGGCTCCTTAGGGGGCGAGAAGGTTGAATCCTTCTCGGCCTCCCTCCATACCCTCTTGGGACCTGATCCAAAGTTCCTACTACCCCCTTCAGGGATCAGGTAGTGAGCCTGCAAGAGCTGCCCCTGGAGGATGCAGACCCAGCCCTAGCTTTGCTCTGTCCCATCCGTACCTTGAGATGGTACGTGGACCGGACACAAAGCTTCAGGACCTCATATCAGCTCTTCGTCTGTTATGGAGGCCAGCAGAAGGGGAATGCCGTCTCCAAGCAGAGTATGGCCCACTAGATTGCCATCACCTTGGCTTATCAGGCACAGGGTGAGCCCTGCCCGCTCAGGTTGTGAGCTCACTCTACTAGCAGTGTTGCATCCTCCTGGGCGCTGGCTCATGGTGCCTCGCTGACAGATATTTGTAGTGCTGCAGGCTGGGTGACCCACAACACTTTCGCTAGATTCTATAGCCTTTGTGTTGAGCCAGTATCCCCCTGTGCTCCCACCTCAAACAGGTAGAAGCACCGAGAGGCCCTGGTTAGTGTCGGCTTGCTAAAACTGTCGAGCTCTTCCATCACCCTCGGCAGCCAGACGTGGCGGAGCGTCTGGCACCAGGCCCTCAATCGATGAATCCATGAGAGCCGGTAGAGGGCTGGGTGCCATATATGTAAATTCTATGATATACCTCAGAGCCCATGTTTCCCCGGCAAACTTCTCTGTCATTTTCCAAGAGGGTTACAATCACCTCTAAATCTTCCATATGCACCTAAATGGTTTTCCATATGTGTAAGTGCTTCCGAAACCTCCTTCGGGAAGTATGGGGCTTCCGCAACGTGACGTCTCTGTTCCCTACATACGTAACTGAAATGTTTCCTGTTCTAAGCTGACAGAAGTGTCACCCGGTGTGGTTTCCGCTGCTGTAGCCAATCTTCTGCTTTAAGGTTTGACATATTGTACATCCAGAAATGCTCTTCTGTGTACCTCTGTTGTAACGAGTGGTTATTTAAATTACTGTTGCCTTTCTATGAGCTCAAACCAGTCTGGCCATCGTCCTCTGACGTCTGGCATCACAAAGGCATTTTCACCCACAGAATTGTCACTCACTGAATTTTTTTTTTTTCTTTTCTGGACCATTCTCTGTAAACCCTAGAGATGGTTGTGCATGAAAATCCTAGTAGATCAACAGTTTTTGAAATACTCAGACCAGCCCATCTGGCACCAACATCTTTCTTCCCCATTCTGTCCTTCAGTTTGACCATGTCTACATGCCTAAATTCATTGAGTTGCTGCGATTAATTTATATTAACAAGCTGTTGAATAGGTGTACCTAATAAAGTGTCTGGTGAGTGTACAGCATATTAAATGTTATTTTAAGGGGTTAGTTAATCCAAAACTTCATCATTTACTCATTCTTGTGTCATTCCAAAATTGACTTTTTTATTCTTTCACAGAAGAAATAAAATCATGCAGGTTTGGAACAATATTTTGAAAAATGTCTGTGTTTTTGTCCATATAATGGATGTAAATGGTAAGCAAACTCTTTGAGGATGAGTAAATGATGAGAGATTTTTTTTATTTTTGGGTGAACTCTCCCTTTAATACTATACTATATTATACTATATGTCATGTTGAAGTATGAATATACAGAATAATGCCAAAAAACCTAATATAAGCCTTGAAGGGTAATCATAATGCTACATTAGCACTACATTACATCTCAACATGCACATGTGCTAGTTGCTAGGTCATGGCTCTGGCAGTCATAGTTATTTTTCACAAACTCAGTAATACAACCCCAAATCAGAAAAAGTTGGGACAGTATGGAAAACGCAAATAAAAAAAGAAAGTAGTGATTTCTAAATTTACTTTGACTTGTATTTCATTGTAGACAATATGAACACAAAATATTTCATGTTTTCTTTGGTCAACTTCATGTCATTTGTAAATATACATCCTTTCCTGTCATTCAGAACTGCAACACATTCCAAAAAAAGTTGGGACAGGAGCAGTTTAGGGCTAGTAATGAGGTAAATTGGTTAAATAATGTGATTTGAAACAGGTGATGTCAACAGGTGATTTTTATTATGATTTGGTATAAAAGCAGCATCCAAGAAAGGTCTAGTCCTTTAGGAGCAAAGATGGGCCAAGGATCACCAGTTTGCCAACAAATACGTGAGAAAATTATTGAAATGTTTAAAAACAATGTTCCTCAAAGAAAGATAGGAAGAGATTTGGATATTTCACCTTCAACAGTGCATAACATAATTAAAAGATTCAAGGAATCTGGAGGAATTTCAGTGCGTAAAGGACAAGGGCGCAAGCCTAAACTGAACAACCGTGATCTCCAATCCCTCAGGCGGCACTGCATCAAGAATCATCATTCATCTAGAAGTGATATCACCACATGGGTTCAGGACTACTTTGGCAAACCTTTGTCAAGTACCACAATACGTAGTTACATCCACAAATGCCAGTTAAAACTGTACTGTGCCAAAAGGAAGCCCTATGTTAACAGTGTCCAGAAGCGCCGTCGACTTCTCTGGGCTCGGAGGCATCTGGGATGGACCATCACACAGTGGAAACGTGTACTGTGGTCAGATGAATCCGTATTTCAGGTATTTTTGGGGAGGAATGGACGCTGTGTGCTCCAGACCAAAGAAGAAAAAGATCATCCAGACTGTTACCAGCAACAAGTCCAAAAGCCAGGGTCTGTCATGGTATGGGGTCGTCAGTGCCCTTGGCAAAGGTAACTTGCACTTCTGTGATGGCACCATTAATGCTGAAAAGTACATAGAGATTTTGGAGCACAATATGTTGCCTTCAAGAAGACGTCTTTTCCAGGGATGTCCATGCATATTTCAACAAGACAATGCAAAACCACATTCTGCACACATTACAAAGTCCTGGCTGTGGAGGAAGAGGGCACGGGTACTTGACTGGCCTGCCTGCAGTCCCGACCTGTCTCCAATAGAGAATGTGTGGCGCATTTTGAAGCACAAAATGCGACAATGAAGACCCCGTACTGTTGCCCATCTTAAAACTTGTTTGCAGGAAGAATGGGACAATATTACACCTGAAACACTTCATCACTTGGTGTCTTCAGTCCCTAAGCGTACTTTAAGTGTTGTGAAAAGGAATGGCAACATTACAAAGTGGTAAATGCTTTACTGTCCCAAGTTTTTTTGGAATGTGTTGCAGGTCTGAATGACAGGAAAGGATATATATATTTACAAATGACATGTTGACCAAACAAAACATTAAATATTTTGTTCATATTGTTTGCAATGGAATGCAAGTCAAAGTAAATTTAGAAATCACTACTTTTTTTATTTTTTTTATTTGCGTTTTCCATACGGTCCCAACTTTTTCTGATTTGGGGTTGTAAGTAAAAAGGAAAAAACGTGGCTGATGCCATACACATTTTAGGGTTGTCGGGTAAGCTTTGCCATTCTGATGTTGGTGAGACCTTAGATTAATAAAATGTCAATGTAATAGCTACATTATTGACTTTTAATTACGTTTGACTACAGCCTAAAGAGTGTCTCCTAAATGATCATCTTCAAATTGGTAATTGCAACTTTTTATCTCACAATTTTCTCAGAATTGCGTGATATAAACTTGCAATTGTGACTTTTTTCCCAGAATTACAATTTTAGATCTCGCAATTCTAACTTTATAACGTACAATTGCAATTCTGTCTTTTTTTCCCCTTAGAATTGGACTTTATAACTGACTTTATGACTTGCAATTGTGAGTTTGAATCTAAAAAAAAAAGTCAGACTTGCGAGAGTCACAATCAGCTTTTTTATATTTTTTTTTTATTCAGTGGCAGAAACGGGCATCCATGTAGTGACATATGGACTTTGAACCTGTTTTTGACAATGTGCAGATGCATCTTGGCTGTGCAACAACAATAGACAAAAACAGTTGGCACATAAAATGGAAAATCAACTTTTTTCAATCAATTTGAACTTTTTCAACAGCAAAGCAACTAACAGTATTTAGACAGCTGTTTTTAAATAGCTTTTGAAGAAGTCATTAGCCCAAGCATTCACATACTTTTTCCTCCCTGCCTTTAGCATGTTTACACACTGTGTTCAGTAAAGACACATTTGTTTAGGGCATTTCATGACTTCTGAAGATCAGATGTTGCAGTGCAAATGTGTGTTTGTCTCACCACATCCACCAGCTGCGAGATCTTCAGACCGAAACGAACGGTAATCGTGTCGTTGGCGTGAAGGATAGGTCTCACCCACTTCTGATATCCCCGAAAAAGATTCCTCAACAATGTGTCCTCCATCTCAGCTAGTGAGACAAACTCTTCAGGAGCTAGGGAGAGAGGGTGGATTAATTTTAGAACAATTAAAATGACATAACAGCCTCAGGTGGCATGTGGTGATAAGGTAACGCATAATCTAAATCTTCATGCTGATTATCAGTATTGTATAGGCCTATACATACACATATCTGTCTGGTTATGTAGGAAGTATGTCCATGTTGGATTTGCCATCTAGAGAAATCACAGAAATTCAGAAACACTCTCCCACGAGAGTTAGATGAGCACAGAGTCATGAAGTGACAGCTGGCCCATGTTCCTCAGAGCTCCTTCTGCTGACGCAACCATTACCATGACATGATGACCTCAGACAAGCGCACTACACAGAGCATCAGGAGAACTAGATGAGCCCACGACTACACACACATACACATTCTAGCATTAATGATTACACTCTCACAAACAAACACACACACACACACACACACACACACACTGACTGAACTATGGAGCACGACATGTATTAAAAAAAATTAATATTTTGCTAGCATTATAAATAGATGCCTTTAAAAGTCTTAATTCAATTTAATTCATGAAATTAAATGAAATAGTAAATAGTAAAATGCTAAATAATTTTAAATCTAACATTTAGAGTTACGTCACTTAAAATGAAAACTCTGTCATCATTTATAAATAGCATTCCAAAGCCATTATACAAAGAGATTTGTTCTTGAGCGTCCCTTAGTATTCGTGTTTATAAATATTTATAAGTGAATAAAAACCTAAATTAAAACCTAAATCTGTTCATGATTTAAGTGATCGTGTTTTTAGGTACTTTTTGAAGCTTAAAAATATTGATTACATACTTATTTATATAAAAAAATATGTGAGGATTTTAAAAAAAAAATAATTAATTAATTAATATTAAAATCTGTGTTTCAAAGATGAAGGACAGCTTATTTATTTTGGCACAATGAGAGTAATTAATGACATAATTTAAATTTTAGTGTTAACTATCCCTGTAAATAGCATTTTCATAAAGCATTTACAAGCTGCTGTTCTTTATCTTTTGTCAGTATATTTATCTGTAAAAGCTTTTCTTTATTCTTTCTTTAAAATGAACAACACTCCACTTTCCCCAAAAAATGCTACATGCTACTCATTGACTTTCTATTTACAAGTAAATAAATAAATAAAGCCTATGTCTGTACTATTTCAGACATGGATATGTACCAACAAATAAATTGGCCATTTACAAAAAAATAGTCTGTTTTCATGCAGTATGTATTTCTGACTGGTTGAGATGCAGAATAATAAAACTTGAATGAAAGTTTACACTGTAATTCTCAGCATGATTGTTATTTTCAGAGTACTTCCAGAACATTCATGCAGGCACTCACTGAGACTTCTTAATTCCATTATACAGTATAATTCATAATTCTATTTTAGGTTATTATAACTAGGATGGTCCCAGTCCTGAATATTCCAGACATGCTAAAATATACAACACCGCAACAAGCTAATGTATATTTAATATCATGTATATAATGTAATTTTATATAATTTTACATTTTAAAATATAAATTTAATATAATGTATATCTGCATGTCAAGGATTAAATGATATGTTGGAAGGGTAATACAGACTGAATTTTCTTAATAAAATAACATTTCACAGGCCTCTTTATTATGCAGAAAAACACACCAGAGGTCATGCTATATTGTAAATATAAGTGTTGTGCATAATTGGCTTTTATGATTATTCGAAACCTACTCTCTGTCAATTCTTTTTACCCTTTCTCTTCTCTCTTCCTCCTTGGTTTTGTCTTTCTCCATTTACATATGCCCTTTCCTGATATGCCCTTGCAAGTTTATAAATGCATCAGTTTATAAATGTAGGTAGGTTCCATTAAATAAAAATTAAGCGCACTCATTTGGGGCTTGGGGTTATCCATAAATGTCATCTGTAAGGTACCCTAATGGCATAGCAATCTGTGCTCCACCACATTAATGACATTTTTACAGTATGTTACGCCTATCGTTGCTGAACAACCAGCATCACTTCCTTTCTCATCACAGTCTGTCGTGCCCTGGCAAAAGGTGGCTCAGCCTATCTTTGGGAAGCTGTTTTTCCAGCTCAGCAGGGCTGTGGGTCTTGTAACAGCAAGTATATGAAATGACATCATAAATAAAGACGCAGGGCAGGCCATCTCGCCTGGGTTTACGATTCAACCAACCAGGGAGTTGACAAGGACGTGTAAATCAAAAGACAAGAAGGAGGAGGAGGGGGAGCAAGAGAGTGTGAAAAAACAGAATGTATTTGTATATGCATTCTGAAGTGTGTACAAGCCTATTTCAAGGTAAAAACAGGATAATGTTTTGTGAGAAAAAAGTTGTGTGTGAAGTTGATCGTTCTTTTTTCATTGTGTTAATGACTTCTTTTTCTCCTCAATAGAAGTTAGATTTCGGTCAATTGCATCAGGACGTTCAAAGCCACTTTAATGTACTCAAGCATGCTGCAATTCATAGGACATCCCTACACAAAGAGTAAAAAACAGACTCGCTACATAGAATAACCTTCTCGATCCAAGGACATCTGCATTCAGATGTTATGTTGCTACAGTGAAAATAATGTTATTTCCTTCTTACAGTACCAAATAAAAGATCATGAAAACCTTGGGGTTATTTGCATATAGATGGACAAAGTTCACAGACATGACCTCATTAGTCACTGGCCATAAATGTGAACAAATGTCCTCTTGTCTTCCCCAACAGCAAAACATCTGGTCTGGTCTTTTAAGGGTAAAAGGTAGTTTAGGGTAAATTTTAGGGCTGAATCAATAAGCATATTCATGGTGTAACAGATATGCTTTCAGTCAAATTATCCAGCTTTGACGTCTTTGGAACCATTTTGTGTAGATGCAGCAGGAATGGACATAGCCATATCGCAATTAAAAATGACTTGATACTAAGTTCTTTTAGGAATTGTTGTATAAAAATAACATCACACTCACCATCAAGCTTTTAGACTATACTGATATCAGCATGGAATATTATTCAGCATATGGCCATGCTGATATTCAAGACTGCAAATATTATTGTGGCTATATAGGCCTTGTGTTACAGATATAAAACAGAATATAAAATTTCCTTTACTATGAATGCCAAGTTTGACAGCAATTTCCCCTTGATTAAACAATTTCACTCATTTCAATGAACAGAGAGGAAGAGAAAAGATGTCAAGTATTTCACTCCGGAGTGTTGCTGACAGACAAGATAAATGAAAATCCAGTCCAGTCGCTCCATTTTTGGATTAAACCTGCAGATGAAGGCTTTCATTGCCTCTACACTGATAAGAACCCCAATATCTTCACTTATACACTCTGCCACAACCAAAACAAAACACATTTTCTTGCATTAGTGCTTCAGTGTATTATTAACACATCAAAGTGTTGGTGTCTGTTAAATTTTTTTAATTTATTTATTTTTTGTTTTGTTTTGTTACAAAGCTGGTCCTAAATGACAAATCTGAATGGTGGAAAACCAATAAAAGTGTATGGTTCAATTATGGGATGTATGATTGAACAGGTCACACAAAACATTAACACTCAGAGACCCAGCTGAGGGCGCTAGAAGCCAAGCAATAAGCATAAATTAAACGAGACGGATTTATTTTGCATCATTCATTTGTTGCAGGGTTCAAAGCACAAGATAAAACGACTGATAATGCTTGAATGCACTTGTCTTCATTCTGAACATTTATGAATCCGTCTAAATTAACATTTTAGGTCAGATAAAGGCTATTGGAGCCGAAAGCACTTGCATCATTTTAATAACTGCCTATGTAATAAGTAAAACTGAGCAATGATATAAGCTATGAAACCACACACGGAGAAATGCAAGAAAACTCTTAAAGATGATCAGTTTCAAGTACAGCAGGTTACTCACCCTCTATCGTTGCATAGGCTACTGCCATTACGAGCAAAAGACCGGAGATTTGTAACTTCATGCTGTCTTTCCCGGCTCCAATTCCTTCATTCAATGGAATTATTTCATGCTGTTTGAACAGTGAGTCTCTGTCATCAATAAAAGGGGGTATTCTCTTTTTTTATTCATACAGCCGGACACCGAGCCGTTTCGTAAAACGATCAGATGTACTGCAACCTGCTGTGTGATAAAGCTATAAATTAATCATGAGCGGAGTGGGATTTTCAGGCTGCTCCGTCCGAGCCGAACACAAGAGGAAGATGCTTTCGCTCCCCCAGTCGGCGTTTATGTGATGTTGAGAAAGATGCCATTCATTCGCCGAGCAGCTGCAGCAGAGCAGGGAGAAAAAAAATGAACGCTCGAGAACGTAAGGGGAGGGGATAAACAAACCAACGTCTTCAAGACGAAGATATTTATATATATATATATATGAAGACTGGCGTGGTTTTGCTTCAGGAACCACAGTTTACAAGTGACATCAAGTGGCGACTTGACACACACAACTGCAATAGCGTGAAAAGGTAATCAAAACTGTCCCTAAAACCGAACACTTAGCCTAATTTTATTAATATTCCCAAAAATCAGGCCAAGGAATATGAAAAATGGCTACAATGAAATAAGTTGGAAAGGAAAATAAAAATCAGTATTAATAAAATTCATTTTTTTATTAACATTAAATGATTAGTCATCATCCAAGAAGTTCATGTCTTTTTTTCTTCAGTCAAAAAGAAATTAAGATTTTTTTTTTTAGGAAAACATTCCAGGATTTTTCTCCACATTGTGGACTTCAGTGGGAGCCAACGGACTGAAGGCCCAAATTGCAGTTTCAATGCAGATGATCATTTGTGGTTAAAAAAGTATATACATTTTTATTTTTTATGTTTTTATTTTTAGAAAATGACTGATTGTTTTGCTAAAATAAAATCCTTATTCCTTGCCTGCAATCGTGTAGAGCCCTTTTCTATTATTTATATTTTATAGACTTTTTATTGTGCCCCACTGGCCACCCCATTGTGGTGCCATCGGCCCATATCCCGCACCTTCATAAGTGGAATACAACAAGGCTTTGTACTAAGACCAATATTATTTCCTTTATACTCTAGATTCTTTGGGTTTCTTTGTACAAAGTGTCACCACAATGTGTCCTAATACACTATCTTTTGTATTTGGAATGCTGAAAATAAGCCTTCATTATACATTTACTGTAAACTGTAGTATTGGGTATATATTTGCTGTATACTATGTAACTCACCATGTTGTCAGTAAACTCAATTCATTACAGTGAATTATTATTTAGTCAGTTTGCAGAAAAGGAGTATGTCTGAATAATAACACCTGACTAAAAATAGCAAAAGGAAATGATAAAAAAAATGACAGTAATTCTTTAAGGATAATTCTTTATTTTATATTCTGCCATCAAGTTTAGATTTTCCCTCATAATGCGATTAAGGGAGTACTTGAAGCTAATGCAAACAGAATACTGTGATTATGTTAATGTGATCATGCTCATAATTAGAAAAACCCTGTCCGTATTAAAATATGCAGAGTACTGACAAAGTGTGCATGTGCTAGTGCTGCAGATGGAAGGCATGTGACATTCATCCACAGCTTTGAAAATATGCCTGGATAGGAAAAGCCAGATATTATGTAAAAAAATTTAAAGCTTTTTTTTTTTCATTCACTGATACCTAGGAGTGTTTACCACTCCTAACTTTAGAAACGGGGCCCAGTCAGGATTTGTATTATCATTAACATGGTCTGCCTGAAAAATAAATCTAAGACACGGCCAAACACTTACTGTAATATGCGTGTAATGAAATAAGAGATTAGCCTGCCAGCTGGTCAAAGATATGAAAACTAGATAGCAAGCTAACACTAGGCACCCCAACTGGTTAATGAAACAGTCGAGGTATAGAATGATCATGATACTGTATAATATATTAATACAATATAAATTCACAGTCAGAAAACATATACAAGAGAAAGTATTATCAATTGTGATGTTTTTCTTGCAACTCAGAATTCCAAGATATAATTCTTATATAATTCTTCTCAGAACTCTGTTTAAATCTCAGAATGCAAATTTTTATCTCACAATTCTTACTTTTTTTCTTTCATTTCTGAGAAAAACCCTCAGAAATGTGTATTTTGAGATAAAAAAGTTGCTATTATCTTTTTTATTTTTGCTATTGTTGCTATTATCTTTTTTCATCCTGTGGTGGAAACGGGCTTCCATAACAAACACAGGGCAACACGAGAGAAAAGAAAGTAAAGGAGAGTGAGACTGCAAGGAAGAAGAGAGGCCAAAGAGACATGTGTTTAAAGAAGCATGCTGGGTAAATCTCCCATAACTAATTAAGACTCTCCGCAAAACAGATCAACAGAGACCAGCAGGGGTACTGTTACGCACTTACACCTTTATACACCGTGTGTGTGTGTGTGTGTGTGTGTGTGTGTGTGTGTGTGTGTGTGTGAGAGAGAGATAGAGAGAGAGAGAGAGGGAGATAGAGAGAGAGAGCAAGCAGGTTTGTTTCCCTGCTGGGCCACGAGGGAGTCTCATACTAATGGGCAATGGCAAACCAAAACACGCATCAGCATCAACCCACTAAGAAAAGGAGGTTCTGAATTTTGATGTGTGAAATGTGAGTCTAATTAAGCATGAAAAGCTCATCAAACAGCAAGAGAATCCAGCACCTGATCTCTCCAACACACTCTGCCAAGCTCATCTTCATGCTCACAGACAGAACAATGCACGGCAGAAGTTCAACTACTCCCATTCGTCTATAAATCTGTTATTTCTTTGTTTAACCAAAACAGGTATCATTTTTCCTGTCAAAACACACTAAACTTCACTAAAGAAGATAGAGGGAAGGGTGCGTTGTTTGTGCCCAGCTTCAGTCGGTTTAAAATATGTATGCAACACAAAAGACTGTTGCTTTCACCAACAGAGACTGAATAAGGCAGAGAGATTGGCCAGAGCTCTAGCTGAGACAGCACTTAACAGTTCATTTCTTCCAGTCAGTGCTGACACATGGTTGACGGAAATGCAGCATGCATGCAGGCGGAGGACAAAGAGAAAATATATGGAGATGTACAGAACACTAGCTACAAATGTGTAATGGCAAAAGTATGTGTACATTGAGTTATTTGTAGGATAATGACATAATTCTAATTTAATGGAATTGTTTATTCAATAAATAAATAAATAATCAAACAATCAATTAATCAGTTATCTATGGATATTATTCCAACCCCATTTTATTCTTCTGTGGAAAACAAAAGAAGAAACCTTGAGCACTGATGAATAAATATTATTAATGGGGGCTAGAGCATGAAAGCTTCAAAAAAGTATGCAAAAGCATCATAAAAATATAATTAAAGTGGTCCATATGGCCTAATATGCTGTATTCCAATTGTTATTTATACCTATGTTTTATTACACCTATTTGTGACAAACATACTGATATTTAAGTCATCATTCACTCATAATGTTCACCTCTACGGTTTATGAAAAGTCTGTAAAAATAGGGCACAAGGTACAGTGTTAATATGAAGGAATTGTGTATTTTAGGGTTAAAGGTTGTAAACTTAACAGATAATGTCCTGGCAGAAAATTACCAGTAACTTTTCCATTTGTATACTGATTTTATTTATTTATTTAAATGTGGTAGACTGTTAACTGGAGATGGAGTCAGTGGGATAAACTTGAGAATAGAGTCAATCAACTCATGATTTGTGAACAAATAATTTTGAAGTGTTTTTAGAACTGGATCAGTCTTGAACAATAATTAAAATATCAGAAGATTCCTTTGAAATCTCAAAAGAATGATTCAGTGACAAATCTGAAATAATTACTTTGCTCAAGAACTTTGTATTGATTGTGCCATAGAGAGCTTGGGCTGATATCAAGATTTTTAGTAAATGATGAATTTCAGTCTGTTTTTAACCTAAAACTATATCTTCAGAAGAACACTTGGAATACAGCACACAAGTTGTTTGCACCAGTTTTATTCATATGAGTCACATTTGAAGCTTGAAAGCTCAGTCACTGGAATCGAATTAGATTCTTCAAAATATCTCCTGTGGTTCACAGAAGAAAGTCATACTATTTTAAAACAACATAACATTTGATGCATTTTGACAGATTATTCACATTTGAATTATCACTTAAATTTACATATGGTGAGTTTCTTCACTGTTGTTCCAAACCTAATGATGCTTTCTCAAAAAAAAAAAAAAAAAAAAAAAGAGGGAGAGAGACAATTTTACTTAACACAGAGCTCACCATATTTCCTCATTTCTGCACAGTTAATTAAACATATAATTATCAAGGCTGCAGTCCTTCTCATAAATTTGGCCTGCAGGGCAGCAGACAGTTGTCTTCACCACAGTCCATCCTTGCATGAGACTATACAAGAAGATTAAATGAGAAAGAGAGAGACCAACAAAGCAAGAGCAACAGAAAGACATGTATACACACCAACACATTCATTACACATTCATGAAATGTCTGTTTAAATTGTCGATAAGAACTCAAGTGGCTAATGATAGAGGGAAGTTGATGAGAGATGGGGGTCAGGAGAACTGATGCGAGAATGCCTGTCATAAAGCATTAGATTTCACAGAGTGAGTGTGTGCATATACATATGCTGCAGAGACCAGATGCAGCAAGTGGGTCTGGAAAAGGTGACACACAAGGGTGAAGTTTTGTGTTGTGAACATATGAATGTGTCATACAGAGTGCAGGCAGCGTTAAAGGCATAGTTCATCCAAAAATGAAAATTCTGTCATCATTTTTGTCCATTCAATAGCCGCTTTTGTCAGGGCAGTGCAAGCCGGAAGTTATTTCAAAGGCGCGCTGGTATCTGAAAGTGAGTTTTCATCTAAAATTTTTTTCAAATGTCTTAAATGTTAAGGTTAGCTGGTAACCCAGACAGCAACATAGATCCGGCCCACATCTGGCCTGTGTGAAATCCATGCGGGCCAGATGTGGGCTGGAATCGGGCTGACACTGGTTGCTGTCTGGGAACCTGACATGAAAATATTAGAAATTAGCAGCATGCTCTTTGGGCTCTTTGGAAACAAGGCTAATAAAAGTCAGTGTTTTGGACCCCATGGACAAAGTTTTCATTTTGGGGTGAACTTGTCCTTTAACATCAGTAGCATTGGTCTTGATGCAGTCCTACTGCATAAATGTGGACTTTTTATAAACGTACTAAAACACAAAGCACTTTAACAACTAAACCCCTAAGAAGTTTATTCTTTGAGAACAAATGTTTTAAATACCAAGAGCATTGGGCAGAATTTAAGTTTGTGTGTTTTCTGTTCATACAGCTGGTGCTTTACTGCTTAGCCAGCTGTGATTGTGTTCATATAAAGGCAGGTGGAAAGGAGAGAAATCCCTCCAAGGAGACCTGGGCACAGTGTGTGTGTGTGTACTGGAGGATGAAGGGATGTGGATTCTGGCAAGGGATGCATTAACTCTAGTGGGTATCATGCTGGCGTTTCTAGAAGGTTCTATCCAATCTAAGAAACAATGTAAGTCTTTTAGATTGCTACTGTATCTTAAGCTGATGTTTTGCTGTCTTCATTGGAAACATTATTCATGTTCTTTAGCACAATATCAGTTGTAGATGATTCATAAACACAGAATTCAATCTAAAAGGTCACCTTTCTTGACACAACTGAGCTTTGATTGGAGGTTATGTAAGTAAAATCCTTTATGTAAGAGTTAGTGATTGTTGTGAGCTTACTTTTATCCAACTCTTTGACAAGTGCTGAGAATAGAGAGGATGAGAAAGCAAGAACATCTAATGTGGGGTTAAAGGCAAAATTTAAGTACTGGATGCAGTATGAGACTGCAACTTAGGAGAACAAACTGGATGCAAGATTTGGACAAGATTTGGACATTATCCATAGAAAAGTTGGACATTTGGACACCATCCATAGGATGTAATCATTAGACCTCTGGCAATGCCTGACAATGTTTTTTTCTTTATTTTTCTTCTTTTTTTTTCACCAGACACATGGTCAGAAGAATTAGATTAAGATAATATTTTCTTATATAAAAATGTAGTGAATTTCCAATAAGTAATCTGGGGCAAATGAAATTAATTTAAAATAAGGATGTTAAGCAGTCTAAAGTGAATCCTGCTCTATCATTAGATTTTTTACTTATTTATTTATGAGAACATTATTTTTTTATAAAGACATGCTTGTAGATATTTACACCTATCAAAATAAATTGCATGTGAGTGAATGACACATCTTTTTAGCCAAGTATTCACATAATGTGTCTCATAACTTTGTACTTCAGCTATATCTGATCAAATGCACATTATCATTCTTTTGCTTGGTTGGAACAGAAGCTATGCCAATTTCGTGTCTATTTGCTTCTCTGTTTCCACCACGGGACTTGGGGCAAATTCCACAGGGCAAATTTCAGCTTCAGTCTGGATCCAACCCTTATGAAGATCTGAGATGACCAAACACTTGAGAAGAGATAATGTAGAAACTGAAAATTTTCTGTAAAGGTGCTTTGCAACGATTGTATCACAAAAAGCACGATACAAATAAACTTGAATTGAATTAAATTGAGCCCTCTGGTGGACTGGCCATCCATCCAGGTTGCTGAATAGGCTCCAACATACCTGCAAACATAGTTTCAAATTTAAGTTAGTAGTAGGTTATTAGTACTCACTGGCCACTTCTGGCACATCTGTTTGACTGCTCGTTAACGCGAATGTCTAATCAGCCAATCACATGACTGCAACTCAATGCATTTATGTAGGTCAAGAAGATCTGCTGAAGTTCTAATTGAGCATCAGAATGGGAAATGATGGTGATGTAATTGACTTTAGTATGGTTTTTGGGGCCAGAGGGGCTGGGAGTATTCCAGAAAGCAGGTTGTGTGCAAACCCATGTTTAAGGGTAAGATGATAATCTCCAAAAACAGAGGTAACTTTCAGGTTAGCCATATAGCAACTTCTTGTCTGAACATAACCTGTTCCGGCGATATGCACTAAGTATGTAAATGGCCACTGAACAAAAGAATAAGAAAGAATCAGTATGGCACGCTTTTCAATAGCATCCGTTTCCATAGCAACTCATCGATTCGTCGCTCTGTTGATAATGTCTTGTGCATTAACCCTGAACATATTCTGAGCTGACTGAAATTACTCCCAGATGCATTTTTGCAACCAGCATACCTTAAGTAAGCAAGGTTTAGGTTAATCAAGTTCAGGGTATATGTCATGGTAAGTTAACCTTGCTTTCTGGAATACCCACCAGGTCTGATTATTTCAGAAACTGCTGATCTTCACATACAATCATCTCTAGAGCTTACAGAGAATGGTTTGAAAAAGAGAAAATTTTCAAATAACCACTCGTTACTAAGATACGAATACGAGTCACTCAATGTGCATTGACTGGTCCAGCCTAAAATGTAATTTGTTATGCCATTTTGGCATGAGTAACATTTATGCGACAGTTCATGTCAGATTCTGCTGATGATTTGAAATACATTGTTTAAACATGAGTGTGGCAAGCAGTTTTTGAGATTTCAGGATTTCCCCATTCTCCAAGTAGATAGGACTTGGTTTTGGATGCCCGAAATATCTGCTTGCAGGCATTGCAAATAGCATTGATGAGTGAACAGACTTTTCTTGATAGAGGCTTTGCCCAAATGTCTTTGCACTGCAATTCAATAAATCCCTGATTCTTTTTATTCCAGTTCAGCATAGTAACAGAATAGCAGTCATCAGACAGAACATTAAGATCCAAAGTCACCATTAAATTTAAATTGACAATTCTTATTTTATAAAATGTTGCAGTGATTTTTTTTATAAATGTTTTTTTCATGCACGTCATCATAATTATTGTTTTTTATATATATTTTTAAAGTACACTCACAATCCTTAATCAAAAACATTTGTCCTCACAAGAACATCTCTCCCCTGATGTGTATACTAGCACTAGTTTCAATCCTTCCCCACCAGCAACTCAACAGTTACATAAAATGACTACAGCAATTAATAAATAATAACAATCCAATCAATTCCCAGTGGACAAAATCAAGTCCCACCCTACTTTTTTTTTTTCTCATTCAAGAAGCCATTTCACTCTGAAATATGTTTCATGCCAATTCATTTTTAAATATTCATTTTTTTCACTCTTTAGTTTCTAATTAATAGGAAGATTTAAAATTACATATTACAAAAACAATAAAAGTTTTACATACAGTTACTCAAATCCTGACAAAGAACAAAGGAAACATTAGTGGTTATTATTTTGTAACATGGAAGTAAGCTATTTTATGTGAATATGCAAGACAAGACTATATTTACTATTATTAGCCCCTATAAATAGAAGAATAACAAAGTTTAAATAGCAAAACTATTTGCGTTACAAACCAGTGTGTTTATAATTACAATAATAAATTAAAATAATACCATAACAAATATCAGTTTGGAAGTTTCAGATGGCAGCAATTACACTTACATTAAAAATAAGACGAATAACAAGGGTAAAAGGGCATAATAAGACAGGAGAAACCAATGTGACACAGGATACAGGAAGGCACAAAAGAGCACTACAAACTAAAAGTCTCAAATACAAAACCAAACAAAAAAGAACACATCCCAAACATCCTGTGGGGCAGTGTCAGGATGAATTCATTGGAAATTGAATTACAGAAACATCACAGGCCCTGCTGCAGGACATGGCCAATTGAATTCAAATTCCATTCACGAATTGAAAGGTAGCCAATTCTTACATTTTGCAGTAGGCCTAGTAAGTTTCTAAAACAATTACAGTTTAGAATTTGCACAAAACTGGACATTAAGTAGGCTTGAAAAGCAGTTTGTGTTTCAATAAAGCAATTGGTGAATGATTAGTAGCTTTTAAGCAGTTTCAGTAATTCTATAAACTGGTACTAGTACAAATGTTGTTAGTTCAACTGGACGATGACCGAGAGAACCTCTCCATCATTACATCCTTTAGCTTTAGATTGTTAATGTACTGCATTATACATCACTTTAGACAAAATGGGGTGAAAATGAACAACACGAACTATACAAACATAAATAAGTAAACAAGCAGAATGTGCATTGCTCAAACACATACAGACTGTGGAGAGACATGTAATCTGCACTGCGTGATGAGACGATTTTCTGCTCCAGTTGCTGCAAAGGCACAGAGCACAGCAGTGTGGCTGCATTAAAGACACACACTCTGCTCCCAACGACTAGTGTCCCGTATGCAGGACGCTCACATATGGCCTCTTACCAGCTCACACTGATGTCAGTGCAAGATGTTCACACTCAAACTGCTTTAGTAATGGACTGTATAAGAATATGGAAGAATTTATGATGAAAGCTTTTAACATTTGTGATTTTTTTTTTTAACAATAGGCACCAGCCTTACAGTTTATTTATAATTATTGTTAATTCACTCAGGATATTTACTGATCTAACAATGATTAGTCATAGGATAAGAACATTATGTCTTGATGCAGAATACTAGAATAATGTAAGCAATGTTTAAATGTCAGTGAATGAGCTAACACTGTGTTTCTACTTATTTTTATTGAAAGTGTCATGTACATTTCAAACTTTTAAATCGAAGCTTAAATACAGGTTGATGTATAGTAATAAAGTTGCAATTGTGAGATATAAAGTCACTATTATGTAAGTGGATAAGTATATCTAAATGCATCTCAAAAAATTAGGATATCGCGAAAAAGTTCTTTTTTGGTAACTTATTTCAAAAAGTGAAACTTTCATTCTAGATTCATTAGCTACATGTAAAGTAAAACATTTCAAAAGTTGTTTTGTTTTAATTTTGATGATTCAAGCTTACAGCTCATGAAAGTCAAAAATCCAGTATCTCAAAATATTAGAATATTGCCCAAGATCAATCCAAAAAAAAAAAAAAGAAAAAAAAAAATTATTTGCAAAACAGAAAAGTTCAAGTTCTTTAAAGTATGTTCATTCATGCATTCAGTACTTGGTCGGGGCTCCTTTAGCACAAACTTCAGCATCAGTGAGGTGTGGCATGGAAGAGATCAGACTGTGGCACTTCAGCTCGTCTGTATTGCTGGATTGACTGTTTCTCATCTTTCTCTTGAAAATATCCCACAGATCCCATATGAGGTTCAGGTCAGGCATGTTGGCTTGCCAATCAAGCGCAGTAATGTTATGGTCAGCAAACCACTTAGAAGTGGTTTTGGCACTGTGGGCAGGTGCTAAAGTCCTGCTGGAAAAGGAAATCAGCATCTCCATAAAGCTTGTCAGCAGATGGAAGCATAAAGTGCTCCAAAATCTCCTGGTAGACGTATTGACTTTGGACTTGATAAAACACAATGGACCAACACCAGCAGAAGTCACGCCACCCCAAATCATAACTGACTTCGGAAACTTCACACTGGACTTCAAGCAGCTTGAATTCTGTGCCTCTGCAGTCTTCAGAACCTGATTTCCAAATGAAATGCAAAATTTACTTTTACCTGAAAAGAGGACTTTGGATCACTGAGCAACAGTCCAGTTCTTTTTCTCCTTAGCCCAGGTAAGATGCTTCTGACATTGTTTCTGTTTCAGAAGTGGCTTGGTAGCCCTTTTCCTGAAGATGTCTGAGCGTGGTGACTCTTGATGCACTGACCCCAGCTTCAGTCCACTCCTTGTGAAGCTCTCCCAAGTGTTTGAATTGGCTTTGCTTCACAGTATTCTCAAGCTTGCAGTCATCCCTTTTGCTTGTGCACCTTTTCCTACCCAATTTCTTCCTTCCGGGCAACTTTGCATTTATTATGCTTTGATACAGCACTCTGTGAACAGCCACCTCTTTCAGTAATGACCTTCTGTGACTTAACCTTGTTGTGGAGGGTGTCAATGATTGTCTTCTGGACCATTGCCAAGTCAGCAGTCTTCCACATTATTGTGGTTTCAAAGAACAAGAGATACCCAGAATTTCTACTGTAGGGATGGTTATTTAATGAAACTCAAATGTAAATATTCTAATATTTTGAGATACTGGGTTTTTGACTTTCATGAGCTGTAAGCTCTAATAATCAAAATTCAAACAAAAAACTTTTGAAATGTTTTACTTTACATGTAATTAATCTAGAATATATGAATGTTAAACTTTGAAATAAGTTACAAAACTAAAATAAGTCAAAAAAATTTTTTTAAAAAAACATTTTTGCAGTTTTTGGAAGTCTCATGCTCGCCTAAGATTGATCAAAACAGTGAAAACAGAACAACACCGTAAAAACAGTAATATTGTTAAATATGTTTAGAATCTAAAATAACTGTTTTCTATTGTAATATATTTCAGAATGTAATTTATTCCTGTGATGGCAAAGCTGAATTTTCAGCAGACATTAGTCCAGTCTTCATCTCCAGAAATCATTATGACATGCTAATTTGGTGCTCAAAAACATTTCTTATTATTGCCATTGTAACACAGTTCGTAGAAAGGGAAGAAGGAGGCGGGAACCGGCAAACATTTAAAGACTTTTAAAACAAACACAAAAGTAAAGCGACAGCCCCTCACGGATGACTGCCGCACACAAAACACAAATAAAAAGTCCAGGCCTGGTCCTCTCTCGTCTTGCATTATCGTCGCTCCTCCTTTTATCCTTCTGGAGCTCCTCCGTGGGACTTGAGACCGGTGAGTGGCGCAGGTGTCGCTCATTATCATTAACTCCACCAGCCTTGATCCGTTCCCACAGCTCTCAGCCCCGCCCCACTCATCACAGCCGTTATTGTCAATGTTGCAATATTTTTTTTTTTTAAGTTTATGCAGGATTTGATGAATAGAAATTTCAAAAGAACAGTTCAAACAGTTCTCTTTTTTTGTTGTAACAATGTAAAAGTCATCACTGTCACTTTTGATTAATTTAATGCATCTTTGCTGAATAAAATAAGTAAAAATGTATTCATTTCTTTCCATTTTATTTATTTATTTATTTTTTTTAATTAATAGCTCGAACTAAAACTTGTTTCGATAGAAAATATACCAAACAACTGATATGCATTAATAGGCAATAATATATACTATTCAATTATGGTTTCAGAGATTCAAAGATAAGGAGGAAACAACTGCATTGCAATTTGCTGTGAATCATAAAACCCAGTTAAGGGATTCAATTTGTGATTCTGCAGGACAGCAATGTTCATAGAATAGAAAGTTCATAAAAGGTATAACAAAAGCATGAGATATAAGTAAAGCCATTCCAGAAACTGGAAAAAAGGTACCAAACAATTACCAAGTGTTTGGAAACCCCACTGAGCCCTGTTGACGCAACCGTCAGGAAATGTAAGTTACATGAAACAAAACAAATGCTGCCTAGAAAAGGTCAACCTTCAAAACTTTTCTCGATCAAAGAAAGAAACATGTGAGAGACACAGCCACAGATGATTGCTTTGAAGGAGTTACAGGGTTCAGTTCAGTATCAGAGATCAGATTGAAGTTGCACCAGTAAACCACATAAAGCTCTCTACATAACACTAGGCTTTATATAGGAATGTCACAGTTCCATGTGACACTAAATCACATGGTGTCAAAGCTTAATAATGACCTAGTTGCAAGATGGGAAAGAGAAGATTAGGTAATCAGGTGAGAGCATTTTAAAGCTTTTATATTTTTCTGGTACAAATCTATGTGTAAAATACCATATGCCGTCTTGGTGGTGGTAGCATCAATCTTTAGAGCTGCTTTTCAAGTTCCATCAAGGACTGTGTTATTAAAACAGGTAAAAAAGTTTATTTTTTTCTGCTTCAGTTTTATGCAAAGCTTGGGAGTAAGTCTGTCACCTAGATTAAAGCTCATTTAATAATAATTGTACAAGTTTAATAGTTATGCTGCTGCACTCGAGTATACTTACTACCCATATGTTATATATTAGATATTTTAATGTTTTTGAAAGTCTCTTACTTGATCAAAAATATAGTAAAACAGTAGCCTACTATTGTGAAAAAATTATTACACATTTTAAAAAGTTTCTATTCTAATATATATTTTAAAAATAAGTTATTTATTCCTGTAATTGAAAAGCTGAAACTAAATACTCCAGTCTTTAGTGTCACATGATCCATCAGAAAAAAATCAGTTTAATATGCTGATTTGCTGCTCAAGAAACCTGTCTTATTATCATCACAGTTGGAAATAATTGTTAAAAGTAGGCCATTGTCTGTTTTTGTAATGTTGTTGTTAAGCAGACATTGTTCTGCTTAATGTTTTTATGAAGCCATGATACATTTTGTAGGATTCCTTGCTGAAAAGAAACATTTGTTTTTTAGTTTGTTGTAATTTTGATGAATTCTGATATTCCAATGACTACAGTTAGTAATTTTTATATTAATAATAATTAAAAAAATTAAATGCTGCTTTCACAGACAGCATACAGTTGTTTGTCACATTCTGCAGCTGAGGTGCCTCAGGTGTTTGAAGGCAGCATAAAACTATCTTACACTACTTTTGATATTCCACTGACTGAATGACAAAAAACAACATAAAGCTGCAAATACAGACACATATAAAGGAAGCCTAATGATTGACATAAAATAATTTGTTCCACATTAAATAATTAATTTTGAATTTCAAGTGCTGATCTTGAGTGCTTTGAAACTATATATATATATATATATGACAGAATAATATTTTAATGAAGTATTTTCAGTTCAGTAAAAGAGACTTTTAGTAAGACTTAAATATCTGAATACTTTTGCATGGTGCAACTTTGATGTTTTCTGCATTTAGACTTGTTCTGTGTTCTGAATGTTACACAGTGATGCATACTGTACATGGCTCTGATGCACACACACACACACACACACACACACACACACACACACACACACACACACACACACACACACACACACACAGCTGCAGGGCACAGTGAGTAGGTTAGAAGGATTAGAAAGAAAGGGTGTTTGAGGGAGTTACTTTCATTAGATTCACCCTGTGGGCAGATGAATTGTGCTGCATAGCTCCTCAAAGTAGTTTGCTGTGTGTTTTGTGTCATTGTGTGAGTGTGTGTGGGGAGCTGAGTAAGGCCTCTGTGGCTGAACTTTGTGAATGTCAATAATTCTTTGATTTAACTATCAATAGCAGCGGGACCTATTCAGTATAAATAGAAATGGAAAGCTCTATCATATAGCAAAAAAGACATCTCAGTCAACTGAGCTAATCTTGTAGAATTACCAAGAAATTACAAGGTTCATTTATTTTGTCATTTGTTGTGTAACGTTTTTAAGTGATGATGGCTTGTATATGGAAGACTGGGGCAAGTTGTCACTTTTTACTGCAATTAATATTTCCCTGTACTTTTTACTGATCATTTCAAAGTTATTGAGTTACTGTTCAGAAAAAAAGACAAGATTCATCCAGCACATGTTAATATTTAGTCAGAGGTAGACAGTAACAAAGTACATTTACTTGAGTACTTAAGTACACTTTTTGAGTATCTGTACTTAGAGTATATTTTTTTCTGGAAACTTATGACTTCACTACATTTGAAAGACAAATATCATACTTTTTACTCCACTACATTTCTATCAAGGTCCTCCAAGTAGAAAGTTGTTACTATGTAGCAGCTTTGAAAGTCAGTGGGTGATTTATTTATTTTCGAAAATGTGATTGTGATTGTATTTATTTATTTATTGATAGCTTATCAGTAATCTCTCTTGTATTACTACATGAAATGATTTCCACCATTCTTTGAACACTGACCAGTTGCAAATGTGATATTTATTTACAACAATTCAATAATAAGTAGTGCTGTCAAACGATTAATCGTGATTAATTGCATCCAAAATAAAAGTTTTTGTTTGCACAATATATGTGTGTATACTGTGTATATTTTTATGTATGTATAAATACACACACATACAGTATATATATTTTGAAAATATTTACATGTATTTACATGTATATATTTACATTCATATAATTTATATTATGTATAAATATATTTAGTATATAAATGTAACATTTTTCTTAAATATATACTTGCATGTGTGTGTGTATTTATATATACATATACATAATAAATATAAATATAATAATAAATATAAATATACAGTACACACACACATATTATGTAAACACAACTTTTATTTTGGATGTGATTAATTGCGATTAATCGTTTGACAGCACTAATTGTCAGGGCTCTGCCCTGGCAGCTTTGTCTGTGTTGTCTTTGTTTAATGTTTCTTTGTTTGTCTTGTGTCTTAACACATAACACAACATTATTTGTTGATAAGCAGTGTTGTTGTTGTAAAGTTATACTACTGCAGTTGTGTTGCTGTGTGTTTTAAAGCAGATTTTATTTATTTATTTTTTCTCAATTTCACTGTCCACTCAGTTCAGCTATCTAAACGCTCTCTACTCCAAAGATACTGCAAGCTAGACAGTGTATTCAGTAGGTGTAATGTATTGTAAGTTGCTTTAAATGCATAAGGTATTGCAAGTATTTCATACAACAATAATAAAACAGTATACTGACATAAAAAGGAAATTTACTTTTGGTACTTAAGTACTTTTAAAAGCAAGTACTTCTGTACTTTTACTCAAGTAAAATTCTGTCTTTACAACTTTCAATTGTAATGGAGTAAAAGTTGACGAGGGGTATCTGTACTTTCACTCAAGTAGTGGAGTTGCGTACTTTGTCCACCTCTGACTTTAGTGGTCAAATAGTAAGGCATGTTGTCATACTGTATGGGATATACAGTATAGTGCTGTCAAAATATAGTGTTGTTAAAACAGAACCTGCCATTTAATAGCTTAAAATCTAAATTTAGACATTTACGAAAAACAAAGCCCCATTTTCACATCTTCTCTGTAAAAAAATAAAAATAAATAAATAAATAAAAACCCCACCAAACTCTGCTTTTTACCTTATTGGTGGTAAAAAAAAAAAAACCATGATAATACACTATAATGAACTATGATAATAAATAAACATAAAACATGTATATAGACAATTCACAGGGTCATACATAAAATATCATCATAGTAACACACAGGAAGTAGAAAAATGAAGCCCAAAACAACCTAATGTATTAATGGCAAAAAATACTGATAACAAAAATAAGAAGAAAGAAAACGATTTAAAGAAAACATAATCATATGTGATGTGTCATGGAGGGACTAATAGGAATGCCCTTTTATGTTTTTTTTTTTTTTTTCAATTATATGGCAAATCTTAATTAAATTAAAAACCATAAATTTGACAGTAGAGCGATTTTAAAACATTTACAATTTTACAGTATATGGTAAGATATTTAGAACTATATGACAAAAGTAGTGTGTGTTTGTTAAAAGTAGTTATAAATCCCCAAGTCTATTGCTTTACACAGCACTTCGACATTAGCATGCAGCTGGCCACTACATACTACTAGCTCATATTTGACTGTTTTAGTGCACTGATAAGACAGAATTAGGACACCAGAGATAGATACCCTTGGCCTAAATATTTTTGTTCGGATAGAGACACAGGTACATACTATTTTCAAAATAACCTAAGGACTGTATTTTGTTTTTCATAAAGTGCAATTTTAGGGAAACTGGGTTTTAAAATAGCAGCTATATCATTTCATAGGGCATATTAAACATTGACTGTTATAAACAAAACATTTCGACAGCCTCTCCACAGCATGATACAGTTTTGTTCATTCACCACTGACCTTTCCTGATGCCAGTTTCTCTTCAGTAAACAATACAATTATAGTTCTATTAAATCGTGTTTACATTTGTTTATACTTTCTGTTCTGCTTTCTTCTGCACTAATATTTTTCACCGGCTTTATAAAACTCACATAGAAATATACACAACAAAAGTGGGTCCATTGGTTTTTAAATATATTTATTTTTATTTTTATTCTAGCTATACATGACAGCTTTGAGATGAGCCTATCTCTGTATCCTTCACAGGAAGGATATCTGTGCTGTCAAGTTCTCAGCCTCTTGCCTGATGGTTGCAGTACTGACTAATATTGACAGAACAAAACTATAGCTCTTTTACACCTGCTTTTAAAAGAGAGCTTTGTTAAAATGCCAATCACTTGGACAATAGACATATAAAAAGACTGACCTGCAGTGCAGTCATGTAATAAATCACTGTTCTGTCTCCCACCGCAGGTCATTCAAACATACACAACACAGTAAACAGTAAGTTTAGAGCCCTATAATCATGAGGGCGCACTGCTGAGCTTCGGTCACTGTGTAAGTGGCATTTAAAAGGCTGTTAGTCTCTTAGAGAGGTTGCAAGGGGCATGTGACTCATCATTAACGTGCCGCTAATGAACAAAGTGCTCGATGGCCAGATAAAAGCACTGTGATTGTGGAGTGAGCACAATGGTTATTGCTAGAGCTGAGCTGCACTGGTTTAACAGCAGGGGGAGGACGAGATAAAACTGAGACTCAAAAAGAGAGAAAACAGACACTCTATCTTTCTCTCTCTATATTTTTTTAAGATTTAGCGTGAAATGAGTTAAAAGCTTTTCACATCATATAAACTTGATATTGTCATCATTTAAAAAAAAAATAGTTTTACAATAAATTATATAAATGACAATTTTTGTAGTAAACATTCAAGCAACATGTAAAAAAGATTGTTTTTATAAAAAACACATGAATATAAAGGATGCATTAGACAGCTTATATTATCATTATTATATCATATTTATATCATATTTATTTATATTAAATATTCCTGAAGCAGAATGTAAAAAGTGGTAAAAAAAAATGTTATTTTAAAAAAATATTGTAAATATAAAAGCAGCCAGATGCAAACAGTCTTAAATATATATTGTAATAAAACAAAATATATTTTATAATAATATTTTAAAACAATTTATTTGCATTAAATATTGGTAAATCTCTGTGTAAAAAGTGGTAAAAAGGTTTGTTTTGATAAAAAAAAGGTATATAAAGGCAGCTAGAGGCCAAATACGTAAAATATATATTAAAATTAAATTATTATATTAAATTAAATATTGGTACAGTAACATGTAACGCATGTAACATGTCAAAATTTGCTATATACATTAAAAATGTCACATCAAATAACCTCAAATTTGACCTTTTGTCAATGACCTTATGAATCATGACAATTTAACAGTGTATGATGACAAAGAAGCAATTTGCAATACAAGGGCCTTTAATGGCCCCTTAAAGGGTTAGTTCACCCTAGAATGAAAATTCTGTCATTAATTACTCACCCTCATGTCATTCCAGATCCGTAAGACCTTTGTTCATCTTCGGAACACAAATTAAGATGTTTTTGATGAAATCAGAGAGCTATCTAAACCTCCATAGATAGCAATGCAACTGAAATGTCCTCAGGTCCAGAAACGTAGTAAATATCTCGGTAAAACAGTCCATGTGACATCAGTGGCTCAATTTTGCGACGCTACGAGAATACTTTTTTTTTTGTTGCAAAGATAATATAATATAATTTACTCAACCATTCTTCTCCCCTGAGTTACGTATTTCACCATTTTGGAGAGTACCTAAGAACGTATTAGCGCGCGTATGCGTTGTGATACTCTCTAAAATGGCGGAAAACTCGGGGGAGAATAAAGGTCGAGTAAATTATGCTATTTTTGTTTTCTTTGCGCAGAAAAAAAAAAGTATTCTCGTAGCGTAGCAAAACTGAACTGAAGCCACTGATGTCACATGGACTGTTTTTCCGATGTATTTACTACGTCTCTGGACCTGGGAACATTTCAGTTGCGTTGTATGTGGAGGGTCTGAGAGCTCTCTGATTTCATCAAAAACATCTTAATTTGTGTTCTGAAGATGAACGAAGGTCTTACGGGTTTGGAACAACATGAGGGTGAGTAATTAATGACAGAATTTTCATTTTGGGGTGAGCTAACCCTTTAAGTAAAGGACTTTATCCCCGTGAGGACCTTTACCCCTGTTGTACCCTACTCCCCTGTGTGTGTGTGTGTGTGTGTGTGTGTGTGTGTGTGTGTGTGTGTGTGTGTGTGTGTGTTTTAACAAAACCATAATGTAACAACCCTAACATCACAGCTGTTCAAATTCTTTCTGAATAGCATCATAATAAAAGAGCTTTATGATGATAAAGTACTGGTTTACGAGGGGTTCTCTTGCTAGTAAAACAAAAGCTGCTTTGTGGCGTGGACAAGCGTAATCTAACAGAAGCTCTGCACACTAGAATGAATTATTGAGTGATAGCCTCTTCCCTTTACTTCCAGTTGACTTGACTGAGACACGTGTGAGTGAATGTGCACACAAGTTTGCATGAGCATATATTCTTTTCCTTATGTATTCTTGCTGACCATAAACAGATATATGAATAAACAAACTATTTTATTTTTCCATTCTAACTCGAATAGGAATGAATAACATCTGTATGTTTTTTTGCACTTGTGCGTGTTGGACTGTGAACCCTTTACACTAAGCACACAAGAGGCTGCCGCAGATGAACCATCCAAAAATCACACCTGGGGCCCTTTTATACCTCATGTGTGCCAATAGCTAATATTCTTCCCCCTGTAATTTTTTCAGAAATTACTTCAGTGATGAGTACACTGCTTTTAGAAAGAGTGTTCGCATTGATTTATCTGTAAAACATATCCTTGTTAAAGCCTTCTGAGAGATCCATTAGACATTTAAAAGCTCTCTATCCCTACAGTGTGCCTCTATGTGTGTGTGTGTGTGGAAAGCAACAAACATTCCTCAGCTCTGCTTTGTACATTAGAAAAAAAGAGAAAGAAATAGTAGCATGAACACAATAGACCGTGGGAGTACAAGGAGCAGCCGGTGAACAGGTGACATTCAAAAGTTTGAGTTTGCCCTACACAAGCACAAATACATAGATCAGTGCAGCATTTTGTACTCTGTGAGTTGAAATGAGGTGATGTCCTTGAAAGACCAGCAGTGACAAGATAAAAACCAAGCCAGTCAGTCAGGCTTAGGAAATGATTCTGCATGCCTGATCAAAACAGGGAAGAGAGAGGATTTTATTATGTAGTTTGGAGAGAAAGTGAGACAGAGTGAATGAAACGCCTCACTGCTAATGTAATTGACAGGCTGTCCTCAGAGATCCCTAAAACTCCCCCCAAAAAATCTGACTTCTTATCATGTGCCACTCCTTGAAAATATCACAGATAAAATGGGGATTAAAGAAACGACAGCTCTTACTTAGCGAATAAAAGTGCTCCACTTTTTAAACCTCTTTCCATTTGATGGAAAAATGTTTATTATTCAAAAAAAATTCAAAAATAGATTCAGCATCTTGATTGTCTACCTCCCTTGGAGTAATCCCAATGGATACCGTAGCTATAAACTTTCATAAACATTTCTATTTTGAGAACAGAGAGGGATACAGCTGTGTGCTCTTCTGTGGTGACAGTGAAGCAGATTATTAGTGAACTGAATAGGCTGCACTCACAAATCAAGTAACAGTTTGGCTTTTCAGGCCCATCACAATCATACTTAAAATCCGTGTGGTGTTATTGAACACCATGTTGAGCAACGCTAAATGCATTATACAATTCTGAGCTATGATGTACACACACACACACACACCCTTGCTTTGCGCTATCCATACAGGGACATTCAAGACTTCTATTTTTTTCTATAGCTTGAGATATATATATATATATATATATATATATATATATATATATATATATATATATATATCGTTTTTACAAAGAAGGGCCTCCCAAAAGAAGGTTTTGTCATATTCAACTCAAATTTGTCTCCAATAAATGGTTAAGTTCACACACATTTATATTTATATCTTTGTGGAAACTTTCCACTGACCCTCTCAGGACCCTTTATGCATATTTCTATGTATATCAATTAAAACATTATTTAGCAGGTTTGTTAACCAGTTTTCTTTATGACATCGACTGGTTTTACTATTCTTGTGGGGGCCACAATGTAGGTTAAACCTGTGCGCACACACATGCACGTACGCATACACGTACGCATACACACACACACACACACACACACACACACACACAATGTAACTAAATGAGGACATGCTGCAGACTTGAAAATGTCTAGCATTTTTAGAAAAAAGAATAAGACAGAAAAATATTCTTTATTTATGAATCATTTAACCTTTAAGGACATCCCTGGAAACCCCCTAAGCAAGGTTTGTCAGATTTAGCTTATTACAATTTTTACAATCATTTTTGCACTAATAACAGAACCTTCATGTCATTTTTCAAAACTCTAGACACAAAACTCAAAACAGTCATTGTTTGTAACACAGGCTATCCAATGTTCAAAACTTTGCGTATTGCGTTCATATCTTTAAAGAAGCCTTGCATTTGCAGAAGCATTGGTTAAAAAAAATTAATTTATTATGAAATATCATAGGAAAATTACTTTAGATCACCCACACACAAGGTACCCATAGTTTCACTGTTTATTTGTTAGTAAAATCATTAAATATAGTTGTACAAAATATGTGATTCAGGTTTCATTATTTTACTGTAGACTATAGAGAATAGTACAGACAGGTTTTAATTACTGTAATGTGAAATTTACTGATGAAAAAAAATACAGTATACTGTAGACTGAAGTGTTCCTCCCTGCACTATGCATCTGTGTTTCCATCAACCCAACTAAACATCTTGGAAAGAATCTTCTGGCATGGCGAATCCAGGCCTGACACTGACCTGCTGTGATGTCATTGCATGCATCATCCATGGCCTGGAGAAGAGTGACTTGTTCGTGAGAGTGCCTATAGACCTTCCACCTCCATGTGGAGAAAAACCCTGCAATCGGGTTAAGGAAAGGGGAGTATGGAGGTAAATACAGGGTGAGAAATTGTGGATGGGCCTGAAAACCATGCTTGGACCATTTGAGCATGATGAAACATTATCCCAAACTATTACGTAGGTCACACCATCAGCTCTACAGACCTGATTTAGCTCATCAAGGAAGGCTATGAGGAGAGCTGGATTATATGACCCAACACGAGGTCTGCGTCCAACCACTCCATCGTCTGATATAGCCGCACATATGGTGATATTGGCTCCACGTTGTCCAGGTACTTCAACGGTTTCCCGCAATTAAATTCCGACCTCTCCTTCTCGTCTTGGCTAGGTTAAAGCCTGCCTCATCCAAAAATATGCATTTGTGATAGTTTTCATCAGCATCCAGCTTCATCACCCTCTAAAAAGACAAAACCAATTACTGATTACAATGATATAGAATGTTTGGGGAATTGTTTTTCTCCCCCAAAAACAGGAAAATTGATCATACCTGAACATACTCAGTCCTCAGTTGCTTCACTCTATCTGTATTTCTTTCAAAAGGCACATGATATACAGTAGTTGTTTTAAAGACACCTGATGTCTTTTCAGCACCCGTGCAATAGTCGGCAAACTTATGGCTTCCACGTTGCTGAATACGTCATCATTGTCCAAGATGTGTTGCTGAATTTCTGTAAGGTGAATATCATTTCTGGCCCAAACCAAACTGACCACAGCCTGCTCTTGTTGGTCAGTCAGAATTTTGCTTCTATCTCCCGTATTTGTCCTAGTCTCTATTCTGCAGGGAGAAAATCACAGTAAGAACAAATTTACAGAAATCACACTCTGTGGTACACACTGCCATGCTGTATACACTACTGTAATTTACAGTCCACGACTATAGCTCTGATTTCATTCGACACCTTTTGCTGTTGCTGCCGGTGTCTAGGTCTGTTGTCTTGTCCTCTACCACGTTCACCCACACCTCTCAAACGAGGCCCACGGTGACGTCTCTGGTGAGGCCTTAGCCCTCTGATGAGGCCCACAGCAACCTCTCAGAAGGGGTGCTTGTCCCCTTCTATTCCTTTGACCACCATGTAATCCTTGCCTTTCACCTTCCACTTCTGGCTCCATGTCCTCACTATGTTGAGTAGGCTACTAGGATACCACTCATCTTACTTATACAAGCTTACAAATATGTGAAATCAATCAGCAGGAATGAGTAGCCATTAACTCATTAAAACCACAAAAGCAATTACGTAAAAGTGACATCTTGCATACAGTAAAGTTGAATATGAAAATGTGTTCTGTAAAAGTGGTACATGGGACCATAGAAACCATATATGATAAAGAATGCAATATGACATCCATAGACAATGCAGTCCATCTGGGTCATATTCTGTGGTAATTGGTGTCAAATGATCTATCCTGAATCTTTCATGATCTAAACATAGAATATTGTTCATCAGCTTGTCCATAAAAGCTATGCATCAAGAGCAATGCAACAGTTACTTATCATTTTAAGCAGTTGTATCAATTGATAGTTAGATCATTGTAATAAAATGAATAAACACTCAGTTCAGATGTAATGTGTGAGTTGCATACTTTGATGTTAAGTTGTGTCATTTTGAACCAATGATTTTAGTTCAATGAACAAAAGATCGCTGGCTCATGTGTATTGTATCCAAGCATTTGGAAAAAGTGTTTTGAAAAATGTGCATTTTGATCATCAGTTGTGAATTATGTGTCTAGAGTTTTGAAAAATGACATGAAGGTTCTCTTATTATTAGTGCAAAAATGATTGTAAAAAACTGTAAGAACAATTTTGTCTCGGAAGCATATCTAACTAACATACAGTTCCTTAGACAGACACATACCACAAATAGGTCAGTCCGCTATGAACCAACCTGACAGCAGCAGAATCTGCATTTGAGTTATTAAGGTACGGTGTTGCTGTAGGAAGCTCTTGGGTCTCTGATTGGGTCTCTGGTGTTGAATGTCATAGCATGATCACTAGCCTTGAGTTTGGTATTAATAAGAACCCCAGTTCTTTCACTATGAGATGGCATGAATTAATCATCTCGACAGAGGACTATGAAAAAAATGCTGCTGTTGTAGATCATTGCTGCTGCTGCAAAGCAAGTACAGGGACATGCTAATGCCAATACATACGCTGATATGGTGCTGTGAGTATTTAAGACATACTGCTGCTGCACAAATGTCATATAAAATAACACATGGAAGATCTTTACAGGTGGAGCTGGGGAAGGTGGAGGGTTTCGGAGAAACTCTAAAAGTGCGCTGCTAAATGCTCGCTAGTGAATGCTAACCAATTAAATGTTCAGCAGCAAGCTCCTTGGCTGTGTATGCAACATGAACCAATCAGCTTGTGCCAGATAGTTTAACACTGTGAATCTCATCATTTTCTGTTAAGGACCCATCAGCCTGCACCATCTAGAGTTTCATGACAGAACTTGGCATTTATATACTGTATATATGTGTGTGTGTGTGTGTGTGTGTGTGTGTGTGTGTGTGTGTGTGTGTGTGTGTGTGTGTGTGTGTGTGTTGACAAAAGTGTGCTTCGTTAAAGTTTTTCGCAACAGTTTTATAGCTTATATTGTTTGATTAATGTGTATGGCATTATTTTAGTGTTATGTGTGTTACCATAATGATGTTTTGAGATAAAGTTTGATTCTTTTGGTACTTTTCTGAAATTTGACCTTGCTATTCTGCTTAAAGGGGATGTTGGACTACTGGATCAAAAATTGTATTATTATTATTATTATGCATAGGTTGTTCTGTAACAATGTTTACATTATTACTGTATTTTTACAGATTATTCTTGGGACCACAGCTGCCATTTGCTTTTTCTATAAAAACTGCATTTTTGTTTTGCTTGACATTTAGGCATTTGACAGATGCTTTTATCCAAAGCAACTTACAGTGAATTCAAAGTATGCATTTTACCCATGACCTTGGCACCATGTCCTACTGTTTGAGCTACAAGAACACTCTAAAAAAGAACACAAACTACAGGAACAGCAGTTCCTGCTGTCTCAGCCCAGTTACATCAGCGGGTGTGTTTGTTAGAACACATACACAATACGCTCTGGAGAAGGAGGCTTTGCTATTGGATTATGGGCTGCTGTTGCCGTGACAAAAGCTTCAGATTCCATATATAGTGACAAGGAGGCTATAGCCTGGACCATGGAGACCAAGGCACACCACAACAAAGAGCTCAAAAACAACTATAATAACAAGAGTAACAATAATATGACAACAGCACAATGTTGACCGACTAATCCCGGGAGGACAGAAATGTGGTATTTCGAGGTAAGCCTGACCTCAGAATTTAAGCACTGCAAAATAAGAGAACAATATCAAAAGTACTATCCTCTAAGAGGGAGGATTGCAGGAAGGTAAATGTGTGCAATTTATTTGAGGATCTTATGCATTCTCATGCCACAGCCACACACATCCAGTTTTGTAGGCAACCAAAAAAAATGACAAAGGGAGAGTAATACAAATGCAAAAACATGCAAATGCACAAACAAATGTTAATTTTGGATATGGCAGCACATCCACAGTAATCAGTATAATGAATCAGATGAAAACACAGAAAGGAAGACTGTAAGAGAGGAAGAGGTTTTGATGAGCACTTTTATGCAAAGTTCTTTTTAAACAACAATCAAGAAAATGAACATAATGTTCATCCATTTGAGCAAACATTCACAAATAGAAAACTCTAATCTTTTATTTCATCTTTTCATAAGAAGACATCTAAATGAATAAATCCATTTATTACGATCCCCGATTAAACACAGATCTTGGACTATTATCTGTGTCCCAAATTTCACTAGGCTGTAATATGAGCGACAACAACAGTGAACACTATTATTTATTTATTTTCTTTACCCTGTGTGAGTTGCATTTGTTTTTTCTTTTCTTTTTTTGAGTTATGAAGTGCAAGACAGATCTCTTCACTTATACCCTAAATGTTATACTGGTATTTAACTTTAAAGTGTATATTCAAATACACTTTATGATTTTCCATATACATACAATGGGGCAGAGAGGTGCATTTTCCCCTTGATAGTCCTCTAATGCCCAAACAAACAAATAAACTCAGGAAAGTCATTTTTCTGCATTATTCTGATTTTTAAGAAAACCTATGATAAAGGGTCTTCTGCCTGAAGCCATTATATCAATAATGAGCAGTTGTGTGCAAAATTGAAGATTAAAGAAAGAAGACTCTTTAGTTTTATGGTAATTCCAGTCAAATGTTGGTAATTAGCTTTTTTCTTTACATCAATCTGAACATGTATAGAAGATTTTTTTCTTTGGAATTAAGGAATTACATGAGCCTTTGGAGCCACAGCCAAATGTTGGCACATATCAAAGATGCAACTGCAGTCTGTATTGCTATTGATTCGAGACATTCCGCTGATATAAAGAAGAAAATATACATTCCTGAACATAAACCAGTGCAGACACAGCACAGTCTTAGTGTATCTACCCTAATTAATTTGCCTTTCTCTCTCTCTCTCTCTAAAATGATGGCAGTGTAGGGACTTTGACTGCCCTCAATTAACCGTTTACTATTTAAAAAAAATCATTTTCATGCAGCATTTGAAAATTGAATTATAAATTAATTGCTGCCAGATTAATGTACTTTAGACATAAAAAAACTATTTATCTAATTATTTATCTTTATTATTTGTTTAGAGTTTCTGAATTGCTCTAAAGTCATATTGAAGAGAATTAGTTTTGTATTATATATAAATATAGCACATTAATACAGATTAATCTTTGCAGACTGATCTGCTAAATCACTATGTTGAATTTAAGTTGCAAAAACTGTCATTCCTACACACCATAAACAGTGGTACAGGATTACAACTGTGCTAGAATTAAGTCAGATAGTTCTGAAACTGCTTTTACATTTAGGAAATGATTATAAAAAGCTGCTACTTCAAAAGACCTAATGTTACTAAAACCAATCATAAAACCAGAGGCACTTCCAACCTCTGCTATAGCAGCCAAACCAAGATAAGCATGTGCGTTTCACAGACATACGCCACGTTTCACAGACACACACCACATAAATACACTCATTGCTTGCCGAGTTTAACACAGAGGCAGTAAGACAGAGATCATAGTGTGTACAACAAACAAAAAGAACTTATTTTTATTTGAAAGACATCTGTTTAAAAAATGTTTTACAAAAGTGTCAGAAGCTGACAAGTGGAAGTGGAAAAAAAAAACTGAAATGGTGATATTAAAGAGAGGATTATGTCTCTTGCTGATGGAGCAAGAGAGAGAGCATGAGTGTAAGAGAGGGAAGGAAAGCAGTCATTTTAATAGCCTGCACACCACTAAAAACAGTTAAGGATTTAGACATCTTGGTCAACACATCTGCTTCAAATGAAAAAAAAAAAAAAAATCTTTACCATGCAATATCATAAGGATGAGACGCTGAGGGGGAAAAAAAAAAACAGATTAATTAATCTCATTCTAAACACAAATTATTTGGCATAAATGGGACCTGATTAGTCATTTTTATTCTGGAGTGCAGCCATGCTACAACTCAAAGTTATTTATAGATCACCCATATTCTTGACTAATTTCATCCCATAATCGCATGGCTCACTGTTTATCCTCGAAGATTTCGGTGAACTAATCTACACAACACATTTCTTTGTGCTTAAACTGGATTTCTTCTACTCTATTCCCACTGGCAAGAAAAACACCATCAATGTCTTTTGAAGATTTTCCTGAGTGACTGTCAAGTAGTTGAGAGAAAATGGCCATGTTGTTTGGTATAAAATGCCACATATCGTGTGTGTAATCAGATATTGTAAGTGGAATGTAATTTTGAGCAGTGGACACAGAACACCAATCAGTCTGATTAGTCTTCTTATGGACATGTCAGTGCTTCAGGATTGATGGTGATTAGAAAGTTCACTTGGAGTGATTGATTGTTAAAAAGACAAAAAGCAGTCTTTGAGTCTCCAATTGATGAGTGGCAGAGAGAAAAACAGAACACCTGATTATTTATTTGCTGCGCAAGAACACCAGTATATAGTTTAGGAGAGTTTTGTTGTAGTGACGGAACACTTGTGATACTAATTAAATATGGAGCATGTCAGTGACTCAGATAATTATTGGTTAGAACAGGCAAGCTGGCATAGTTAATTACGAGAAGAAGCCAATCAGAGGTTGCAGGAAGAGGCCCAGAGTTCCCAGCACACACACCAGCACAAAGACCCAAAGGAAGATGCGGTCAATCACCATGGCAACATATTTCCAATCATCCTCCACCTAAGAGAGAAAGGGCACACAATAAAACAGAGAAAAAGAGGAGAGATGGAAGGTTAATAAATGAAAGAAAAGAGAGGTTAGAGGTAACAGGGAAAGAAAATGAGAGAATGAAGGAAAATTTGAACACAAGAAAGCAAGGTAAATGGAGGAGAAAATGGCAACAAGACGATGAGAATGAGTGAAAAGCAGGTCTGCTGACTGTCCAGAATGCTTTATTCACACTACACGGGGATAAGCTAAATTAGATTGTGCTACTATAAGCAGAGCAACGCGAAACATTTTCCCTCCACATATTTAGGCATTGGGTGCATTACAATGCTAATGTGATTCAGTAGTGAGGCTCTGAGCCAAGAGTGAAGATGAAGGATGAAGTGGTGAGACTTTCCATATCAAAGTGTAATGTCTCCACTGAGGGATCTAAAGCACTTATTGTCAGTGAAGCACTCAGTAAACATTTCCACTGAGAGCAGCCGAGTCGTTTCCGTAAGCTTATGCTAGATGTCTGTGATGTATAACCTGTCCTTGTGAGGGCATTACAACCAAAGCATGACATGATGTTGGAATTTGAGTCATATCCATTATCCAATGGGCAGTGCAGTTGTTTATTATGAAGACATTATGACGTGTGAATGGACAAGTGGATGAAACAATGACTGACAGATTGAGTGCATGCCTTGTCATGTGAGTAAATGTACAGTTAAGCAAATAATTACTTTTACCAGAGGGAAACAAGGTACAACATATTGACTATTAGAAATCAGACCAGAAATACATGCCTGAAAAGCCATTAACAGAAAGTGATGCCAGGTATCTACATCCACCAGGCAGGAATACAAATACTGCTGTGTACGTCATTCCTATCATTAAAGGAGGCGCTTCACGGTAGCTAAGGTAGAGAGGAACTGTGATGTGTTGAACATTGTTCCCCAGCTTCTGGGACAGTTGTTATGTATTCATAGTTATATATAGTTGCTCTGCTCTGTGCAACACATTGACTACAGGACCAATGCTCACGCCCAATGAATCTAGCAAATATAGAACAGGAATTAATACGACAGCTCAGAAACAGCCATCCCACGAGTTGAATGACTGTGCACTCCCTCAGGCTGTTACATGCCAAGAGTCTCCACAATTCAGTGAGAGAGACGTTTCTTAGGCTGCAATGTACAATGAGCCGGGTTGGCATAACAGACAATGAGTTGATCAAACAATCTGAAAGGTTCTAGACATACAACTGAATATTTAGTGTGATGCACCTCACCTTGAGATGCATCTCTCAAGGGAAGCCCACAGATTTCCTTATGACATGCTGAAAGTTTTGCTAGACTTTCAGATGTTAAAAAAATAATGAAAAAGAAAGACTTTTGTAGAGAAGGCTTTACCATTATGAACTGTAGAAACAACACTCAGCCCACAACACTGACCTCAAAAGCCCACAGCTCTGGTCAGGGATGCATAACTTCCCCTTTTGGTTGGCTGAGCAGATCTGTACACAAATAGGAAACACCAAGGTTGTTCTACTAGGAGTTTGATGATGTCAGCATACCATGTTTTTGATGGTACAAAAAGAAATGCATAAATGAATAGCCTTGGACCACTGATGCACGGATGCATCTTTCCTAGAGAAGCACACTGATCTGTTTTGGAATAAAAACATAGGACACCTCACATTTCCACACAATTCGAAGAGACCTATACTGACATAAAAGATCTGTGTTCACCCTTGAAGATGCCATTCCCTGACACAAGGTCCTCCCCTGGAAAGGAGGTCCGCCCCTGCTTGGTGCAGAGGTCCCATTTAGCTTATATAAGACACAACAGTTGTATTGTCTGTTCTGATCAGAGCATGCTGACCTGTATAATGGGAGACCAAGAGATTTTACATGGTTCCCCATTCCGGTGCCTTTTGTCACTATTTGGCAAAACAGAACCCTGCGAAACTCCCTGTGTAAAAAGGATCCTTCCATGGGCCTAGAGATGTCACTCCCACCATCCTGTGAATAGGATATACACAGATGGCTGGAAAAAACTGAGGACTGAAAAGCTTACACCAACATGAAGTCTAATTTGACTTCTGCTATCATAGGGGCCATCAGCCCAAGCAGACACACAAGTGCAGTTTGTTGCCCAGCTGACTCTAATATGACTAATCTCTGCTGGGATGGAAAAGCTCTGCATGTGGATCCAAATTCCATGTCAAGGAATAATAATTTTGGCACTGTGTTTGGCACAATTCCTTATAGTCAATGTGTTGTACCAAGTGGATTGACTGAATGGTAATCACTTTACCTCTTTGGCTTTGTTGCGGCTCCTCATGTTTTCAGCAATGTACTTCACACTCTCAATAGCCTGTTTGATCTCCGGTGACACCACAGAGAAAGCCACAACTGTGTTAATAGCCTGTGGACTCAACTGACGACTCACTTTCCCACAATCCCCCTCAGTTGCCTCTTTCATTGGGTGACATGGGCATCCGCCTTTCTTTCCTTCTAATGCTGCTTTTCCTTCTCCAAATTCCAAAGAGTTCATTGCTCCCTGCTGAGATCCACTGTTTTTCCTCTTCTTTCCCTCTCCTCCTCGTCCTGCTCCAGTCCCGGACGAGCCCCCACTTTCTAGTCCTCCTTTTCCAGATGACTCTGATAGATCGAGGGGCCGGCGCATGAGCATAATGCGGGGTAAAGCTCGGAGGAAGACGGTACGGACCCAGCTAGGCATAGTGTGGGTCATAGGGGTGCGATAGTGCACATTCAATACAAAGACGGTGATGACAATGGAGAGGGTGACGAAAATCATGGTGAAGAGAAGGTACTCGCCTATCAGAGGGATCACCAGTGAGGTGGACGGGATGGTTTCCGTAATGACAAGAAGGAACACAGTGAGAGAGAGGAGTACAGAGATGCACAATGTCACTTTCTCACCGCAGTCTGATGGAAGGTAGAAGACGAGTACTGTCAGAAAGGAGATTAGGAGGCAGGGGATAATAAGGTTGATAGTGTAGAAGAGGGGCAGTCGCCGTATGTAAAAACTGTAGGTTATGTCTGGGTAGATCTCTTCACAGCAGTTGTACTTGATGTCATGCTTATAACCGGGTGCATCAATGATCTCCCACTCTCCACTCTCCCAGAAGTCTTTAAGGTTTACCTTTGAGCCAATAAGTACCAGGTCAATCTTGGCCTTGTCATATGTCCAGGAACCAAACTTCATAGAGCAATTCTGATAGTCAAAGGGGAAGTATGTGATGTCCATAGGGCAGGATGATTTGAAGATTGCAGGAGGAACCCAAGTGATGGTTCCATCATATTTCAAAAGAGCTTTGGTTTTGTCCTCCACCAAGAAGTCCCCAACAGCACTGTGTCAGAAAAAGAACATTTGAATGTTATGACTGCTAACATTCATTCATTCATATTTGCATTCATATTTCATTTTCTCAGAGTGCTAACTCTGATCGTGTTCGTTTGGCTCAAAACAAAAAAGGACCTGGAAATATGCCCAAAATTACTATAAATTTAAATTCATAGAATTTGAAAGTTAGGTTAGAAGACTCCACTCACTTGTTGTAAAGTACAATGTCAGGCCTCCAGATTTTATTTGATGGGACTCTGATGAACTCAATTCCATCAAACTCTGCAGGTGACCACTTCAGCTTGTAGTCATTCCATATCTATGATACAATCACAAAAAAATAGTTTTTTAATTTTATGCTTAAGCCATAAACTAAAGATTAAAGCAAATGCTTCAAGCTTTAATGCCCATACAACTGTTTTAATCTGTATGTATACATCTGTCACCTGTGCCCTTTCACAGCCTTTATTTTTGTATGTACATTTCTCCATCAGCAGTGAAAAAAGAAAGCACATTTTCTGCTTGAGCAGGCATGTTGTTTATTGAGGTTTGTTAACAAATGTGTATACTAAGGTGTAAATGTGTACAATAGTGTATTTGCAGAGCTGTGTATTTGTGCCCATTTCTGTTTCATTTTGTGGTTTGTTGACATGTCTGTGAAGAGATATGTTATTAGGACTGCTGATCTCTCTGTGTTCAGTGATATCAAGCATCCTGTTATCAGGCATTGCACAGACTTATTGTACAATACTACAGGGCTTAACAAAAGCACATACACACTCTCAGAAAGTTTCAGCAAATATTCATCCAAATCCAGAACCCTCCCCAACCCAGCTAGGGCAACACACTCTTAGTAACAATATTACACAATATATCACACAGACAAATCACTCTCAACTATAAACACAACATGCTGATTTAAGCAATAAGTTCAGCAGTAATACTGGAGCATGTTATAACACTGAAAACACGTACAGTATCTAAGTAATATCTATCTAAGCAGACAGTCACAAAGAATAACAAAGCACAAAAATATTTTCAGTATGAAATAAGAACAAAGCACTTCAGACATATAAAGCTAAGTTCATTTCCTGCATGTATATTCATGCTTGGAGGATGAAAAATAGGTTTGCTAAATAAATAAGTTCACTAAATAACTAACAAAACAATCTTTGCTGACTGTGAAATAACAGTAGTTTATTATTATTCTGCTGGTTATTAAAAAAAATGGAAATGTGTGATCTAGTTAGACTAGACTCATTTTGCATATATATTACCATCTTTTTAACCTCTTTCTTTCCATTCATTTTTGGAGATAACTACTGTGATACCTTTTTGATAACTACTGTGCTATACCTAGTTTTCTATTATTTACATAACTTTTCTTTTTCATGGTGTCCTGTTTCCACCTACTCATCTGCTCCATGTATATACAGTACAGTATGTACTGTATTGTTCTTCACCTGCATTACTCAATCTCATCCTTTGTATGTTTATGCTATACACATTATCTTGTTACATTCTTACTGACAGTGGTACAAGACACAAAGGGCCTATTTACACCTGGTCACTTCATGCGTTTTCTCTGATCGGATATCTATCTGATTTGTTAAAACGTTCCATTTACACTTGGCAACATAAATGGGTCTTCGCAAAACGGATATGAATCCAGTCTTCAATTCCCACGCTATATGCAAATTTAACGGAGTTCACATTAACAATAGAACAGATTAGTGCTGCATTTTATTCATTATCGGCTAATTTCAAGATCAAGATCTGCAACAGGAGAGAGCACTGGAAAGATAGGTTAGTCCCACTACTTTTAATGAGGATGGTTGTGTGTTGAACAGAAAACGCATGAAATGACCAGGTGTAAACAGGCCCAAAGAAGATTAGATCTTTGTGTTGACACAAACATGTGCACAAGACCTACATGCTGCACACAAAAATCACTTACATGTCTCAGCCAAAGATTTGTTTCCATGATCTGATTGACTTCATCCTAGAGAGAGAAAGACACAGGCAGGGGCAAAGACAGAAACAATCAGAAAGAAAGAAAGAAAGACAACCATCCTCTATTATTTAGAATGGAACATGTTCTGGCAATAAAATCAATACAGTTCTTGCTAATGGGAAAGAGAGGTCTGACAAGAAAAGGAGTTTGGAGGTACTTTGGAGTACTTTCATCTACTAGCTTCAAGTCATTCATCACAGTACCCTCAACAGTACTAATAGGTCCTGCATATTCACAAGAAAAATCTGAAAAAAATGCTTGTTGAGCAAATTTTCTTTAATCCAGTGAGTGAGTGAGTGAGTGAGTGAGTGGGTGGGTGAGTTAGTGAGTGAGTGAGTGAGTGAGTATAATCTATAATCCAGGATTGTGTTCTCTAGAGTGGTGGGTTATGGCTTGTTAATCTCTCAGGTGTCTGTCTCTGTGAAGCAAGAAAAGAAGGTGTGCTGATAATCTTGGCCGCTTTCCCTGGTGAAGTGGAAATTTAATCCAGGAGTTTTAAGAGAAGTGCTGATTTGTATGACGCCGGGAAATCACAGAGTCTGCACTACTTCCTGTAACAGTGGGGCGCAAAGGCTTTTAACTCAATTGCTCTCTCTGACCACAGTAAATGAAACAAAAAGCCTTCACAACAACTGAAAACAGCACAGAATTCCACTCACAGGAAGCCACCTGCGGAGCAAATCTCATTTTTTTTTCCATTTTAGAAAAAAGATCTCACACACTATTATCTTTATAAAGACATCAAAAGTGCTTGTATTTGTTTGAGCTTAAATTTGTACACTTTAACTAATGTGAACTAAATTTCTCTAGTGTTTGACACTATTGTCTCAGCTTTGCTTGATTCTTTCCACAAGCATAAAATAATATGATGATTCGTAAGAGTCCATTCTTTAGAAAAATATTCGCGAAGATGCACAAATAATACAAGTCTGGCCATTATTGATACGTTTATATTATGTCAGATAATAGTCAATATTAAATATCTACATTTGTTTTCTAAATAAAAAAATAATAATAAAAAGTAATAATCCTAAACAATCCATTGTTTTAAATGCTACAAGTGAATTTAGGCATCACCACATTATAATATACAGTACAATATGAAAAATATATATTCATATTGAGATTTGCTAAAGATTACAATTAACATTGTCATTTAATTGGTTTTAAAGATTTAAATGAATGTTAGATTATCGAACATGAAATCTAAATGTAAAAATAGGAAATAAAATTTGAACAATATGAACAATATCCAGTATTTTTATTATTAATATAAAACAATAATATATTGTGTAACCCTTGTAATACTAATAGCAATGCAAGTCAAGAAACAATTTTACAGGCTTAAATCTCATCTAAAACCCAATATTTGGACGAGAAGCAGGTTAAGTATTTTGAGGCAGTGGCCACTGGTTTTCTTACCACTTTAACAAGCTGTGAGATGGAGACCTCAAACTCCACTGTGACGGGGTCAGAGACATTTTCCACTGGCCGAATGAACTGATTATACCTTCTGAATAAACGACGAAACAGCCTGTCTTCTCCTTTAGATGAGAAACAATCTGCACAGAGATAAACACACGCACGCACACACAAACACACACAGGAATAGAAATGTACTTTAGTATGCAGTGCACTGGGTGGGACCCAGGGATAAGCTTCATTCATAATACAGTGGGTGGCGAAATAGAAATTACAGAAAACGAGACGCATACTATATAACATTCAGTATCAGGAGTGCTATACATCAGCAACAGTAGTTGAGTGATATCCAGTGCACAATCCATTGACAAAACTGCCAGTCATCCAACAACAGCTGTTGGCTTCTGTCAGAATCTCAAATCATTTATACCTGTATATTCCGAAGAGCCTCAATTTCAAAGTATCAGCATTATGTGGTCAACTATATTAATGCATTTGATAAAGCAAAATTGCGTTGTTTTTTTATGGCTGTGCCCACACTCTTGTTTCTTGCTTTATATTTTGAATGTGTGTTTTTGTAAATATGTGACTGTGTGTTGCTTTTAGCACATTCCTCAGGGTCAGAGCCACTGTTCTACCAGACACTCTAAGTGCACCAAACATAGCTCTCCAGGTCAGAGGTCATCATCAACTATTACCAAAGAGACCAGGTGAAGTCAAGTGGAAAATGGAATCACTTTAAAATAATGCACTCTGATGGAGCTGGACAAGTCTAAAGGAATGCTAAAGAACACAGGAGAAGTCAATAACTTTTACTTGAAACGGGATATAAAATTTCACTGTGTAAGACTAGTTCGTTTGTAAATTTGAACTTAACTTGTTTGCACCAATTTCTCTTAAGGAAAATCTAATAGGATACTGGTCGAACGTGTAATCACATATGATGTTTGACTTTACTGATGCAAAAAGTATAAACAGAAGGAATGTAAGTTACAGCATTTGCTCACCAATGGATCCTCTGCAGTGAATGGGTGCCATCAGAATGAGAATTCTAACAGCTGACAAAAACATCACAATAGCCCACAAGTAATCCACACAACTTCAGTCCATCAGTTAATGCGAAAAATCTGTGTTTTTAAGAAACAAATCCATTATTAAAGCATTTTAACTTTAAACTGTTGCCTCTGGCCAAATATAATAATTACATAAATACATAATAATTCATAATAACGCTTCCTCCAAGTGAAAAAGTCCATCACCTGTTGTCCTTTGGCATCAAAATCCACCATCATACATGTTTAGAATAGTGTTTGATATGTGCATATTTCTCTCCTGATTCAGACGAGACATCTTTTTCACTAAAGAAAGCAATATTATGGATACTGTACAAACTTTTACATTATATAATATTACACAAACACTCAGCTTTACACTTAATGGACTGGAGTAGTGTGGATTATTTTTTGTGATGGTTTTTTTTTTTTTTTTAAAGTTATATTTATGGGTTTTTTATTATTTTATTATTCAGATAGGACAGACGAGAGATGACAGGAAAGCATTGGGCAGAGAGAGGGGAGGGGACCTCGAAATGGGAATTGAACTCGGGTCGCCGTGAGCGAAGTTGCACTGTATATGTCAGCGCACTAACCACGAGGCTTTCACCGCCAACTTGTGATGTTTTTATCAGCTGTTTGAGCTCTCATTTTGATGGCCCACTGCAGAAGATCCACTGGTGAGTAAGTGATATAAAGCTAAATTTCTTCAAATCTGTTCCAATGAACAAACAAAGTCAACTTTATCTTGGTTGGTATGAAGTTAAGCAAACGTTCAGCAATTTTGGGTAAACTGTTCCTTTAAGATTTAAGTTAAGAATTTTATGTTTTATGCTATACTGTAGCTGTCATGTGAAAGACACATGATGTGTGGAGAAAGTATACTGAATTGTGTTATATGTGGTTTCAAGAAATAATGTAATCATAATTGGTGACATTATGCCCTGTATAAGTTTCTGTGATATACATGCTCCATAAATTGACTTTGTAAACAATGCTTTCCAGTTATGACCTCTGTAAACGTCTAGCAAATATAGAATAGGACGGAATGCAGTGAGTCTTTTAGAAAATCAATTGCCATGAATTTAAACACCCAGACACATTCATGTGCACTGAGAGTTCAGTGCTGCTGTCTCACGCGTGTATGGCTCTTACTTTCCTCTTCTAATTACTTCAACTAGTTAACTCTCCAATGGCCCCCTCCGTTAATGGGGTTAGCCAAGGATAGCAAGGCCCTGCTTCCATTAATTAAACAGACTTAACCCTCATTCAAATACCTAAGATACAAAGTGGAGAATTGAAGTTTAGAGTTAGTTTTTCTGAACCCCATAAAGCTTAAGATAACCCTTTTAAATTAAAGTAGAACAGTGTCCACATGGACCATAAAGTCTCTTAAAGTTGAACTCTTAAACAGACCCTGGTGGGAAACTTAATAGTCCACCATAAATGAAATGATTTTTTGATTTACTTACCCTCATGCTGTTCCAAACTTTGACTTTTTTTCTTCTGAAGAACACAAAATAGAAGATATTTTGAAAAATGTCGAAAACCAAGTTTACTGCCATTGACTTCCATTGTATGATAAAAATAAATATCTTTCAAATATACACAGTGACATGAGGGTGAGTAAACTTTTGGGTGCACAATCTCTTTTAAGAAATGTTTTTAACTATACATTAGTCACGTTCAGCATAACGTCTCCGTTCCCTCCTTCTACGTAACTGAGATGATTCTGAGTATTTACTAAAACTTTCAAAGCAGGAAAATATTTTCCAATTGATAATATGTTGTATTAACACTCTCAGTCAAAAACAAAAATAAAACAGGATGAATCCATATTTTATGTCCAAGACACTACTCACAAAATCTGGCAATTACATCGTATTTAGTCATTTCAGAGCCCAATTCACATAAAAACGTAAGAATGCAGCAGAGAAGACATTATCATAATTGCAAGAGAGCTGTCAGTGGCCACAATGAGGATGGAGGCTGGTCAAAAATAGCAGCGGTACTTACGTTAAATTACAGTTCATAACAGTTAAACCCAACACATTTGATTTGGTCTACTGGATTCAGCACTGAAGCCCATTAAAATTGCAATTACATCCAAAAAAAAAAAAAAAAAAAGGTATGAGTCACTGTGGAATTTTTTCCCTCTTTACTGAAATTAGTTTTCTGATAAAATAAAGTATACCTGAGATATACCTGCACTTCCTTTATCCTCTAACAGATGATACACCTTGTGGCCTTAACACATTATTGGTAAATTTGTATTCCTGAGCACAGGGTATGATGAAACTCCAATAAGGCATATAAAAGGGTTTTGTTAAAGGGACTAGTACCTAGGGATTGGTGATATATGAAATATTCACGAGATGTGAACAATGATTTTACTAGTGATGTTAAAAAAAGGGGCACATTTTGATGTTTCAAATGATTTTAACACACTTTTTATTTGGTCATTCAATTTACTAAAGAGCAGGTCATTCGGTTCATTTTATAATCCTTCCATATCTCACAACTTGTACATGTTTCAGTAGCATCTTTATTTTAAATATCATTGGCAAAAATAGTTAGTTATTCATAACTGGATTTGGTTACACTTTATTTCAAGGTTCCCTTACAGTGTAATTATACATTTTAGAACAGAGCAATATTAATTAACTACATGTACTTACTATATGGTTAGGGTTAGGATCAGGGTTTGGCTTAGGGTTACTTGCATGTAATTATCCATAATTTATTGTTATTATAATAGTAAGTACACATAACATGTGGACACCTTCAAATAAAGTGTTACTCTGGATTTTTCTTGCATTAAACATTTTGGTTTATGCAAAATTACTATTTAAAGCCTGAATATTCATCTTAAATGTCATAAAAATGCTCTATATTTTTTAACAATACTACCCGACCTTGCTAGTACAATAACATATTATCCAAAATAGCACCAGTAACAGTGATGAAGAATGTTCAATCAGTTGGAAAGACTAAAGAGTCATCTGTGATAATATAAAGCCATGTGTGTAAGTCACTCATGAACTGCTGCTGAGCACATATGCCCTCATTTAGCAGTAATGAGAGAGAGAGCTCTTCCTCTCAAAGTGAGCGGGACACTAAGTGTGTTTCTCTGTCAGTGGAGGAAAAGCATTACAGATAGAATCAGACAGGTGAGCTGTTCTTGTTGCCCAGAGACTTGAGCCTGCAGCAGCACACACATGCCTGTTCCCCACAGCAGACTGTGTGCTTCTGTATGTGTGTGTGAGGTGCTGTCAGGACATGCGTCACTGTCTGTGCATGTGGTGCTTATGTGTGTGTGTGCACGAACAAAGAGTATGGGCGATATGTGTGTCTATGCGAGTTTGTGACTAATTCTGAATGCAGGAAGAATGACACTAAGCCACCTGGAAATCTTCATATTTTCAGCACTGTCATCCATTCTTTAAGAGGTAAGCTTCTCTGATAGTCTCGAGGCGAACTTAGGGCAATCATAATTTCTTCTCTCAGTTCACCCTACATATGAATTGGAGCATTACATCATATCACACTGAAACATCAAATTGTGCAACTGCAGGGTCCTGGGGCTCTAAGACCTTTGACATCATCTATATAAACCAGCCTCAGGAAGGCAGAAGAAATACAGGTGGCAAAGCTTGGATGAAAAAGAAAGAAAAAGAACGGGAAACAATTCAAAATGTCTTTACACCCATTCTTGAGGTGAAGAGATTCATTTTCGCTTTTCTTTTGTTTACTTTCTCTAGCTTTCTTTCTTTTTCTCTTTTGGAGCAGAGGGGTTTGCCGCCCATAACCGTTCTCCCTGCTGGAACTTCATTGATTTCTCTCCTCAGCACCAAAACACAGATGTGAAGCTATAGAAAAAGAGCGCTTGGGTGGATAAAAGTGCAATCCTCCCCTGAGAATGTTCCTCCCCAGAGATCTGGGAGAGATTTAACATTGGACATATGTGTAAAGCCTACATTATGAATTTGCACACACACATACAGCAGTATTATGCATTGTAACACCTGGTGTGAAAGTCAATAAAATGAAAAAAAAAAAAACTACAATAAATATTTATTATTTAATATAAATGTTCTTTTTTGCATAAAGTGACAAATACAGTGAAAATATTTCACAGATACTTTCATATATAAAAAGGTGCCAAGTAAAAGAAACAGGCAGATATTCTAGGCCTAGGGGTACCACCAGGGTGCCTGGCACCCTAGAATAAACCAAGGTTTCCAAGGTCTCGCAAAATGTAGATATATGAGGTATTTTAACATAATATTCAAAATTTTGATTTAGAATTGGAAAAGTCATGTAAATACTTTGATATACAGTAAGTACTGCATTTAAAATAAAACAATTTTGCAATGTTCACAAATATATTTTAAAAATATATACAGTATTCTCAATTATAAAATTTAGTGTGTGTGTGTGTGTGTGTGTGTGTGTGTGTGTGTGTGTGTGTGTGTGTGTGTGTGTGTGTGTGTGTGTGTGTGTGTGTGTGTGTGTGTGTGTGTGTGAGAGACAGAAATGTTTCTAATAGTCATTCTAATACTCTTTCTAATACTCTTTCTTTAGTCATTACGTTATTTTACACGATCAAATCTATATTTGTCACCTACCTACAAAAAGCCACTGCCTTACTTTGTGAAACTACATGCATGATGTGTCTCAAAATACATCTTTTTGGCAGCTGCATCAAAGGGATTATATAGCTCATCATCTAACCCTACAAAACCTGAATTTTATTGAGCTTGTGTCTAACTCTGCAGCAGGTGATAAAAGAAATAATATAATAAAATAAAAACAATTCAAACAAAAACAAGCTATCCATCCTCACCGATGACAATCAATGGATAATTTAATGACCATTCCGCTGCAAATCATTGGCACACAAATATATAGTGCTTACCAAACCTTTGTATCTGTGCATATCTCCTGAGAAACCATAGATCTGGTGTCTTTCTCCAAACATCTATCTCTCTCTCTCTCTCTCTCTCTCTCTCTCTCTCTCTCTCTCTCTCTCCTACTCCTCACTTCACACAGTGGCCTTGTGATCAGTCCAGCATGGAGAGAATGCTTGCAGCAAGAATGACATACAGCTGGAGTTGAACACAAGTTCATCCACAGACAGCTCCTCTTTTCCAAGCTCTGAACAGCATAAGAAATTTAGCAATGTGAAGACTCAACAGGATGAAAACGGTGTGTTTCCTTTGAGTGTTTGCCTGCTTCTAAGTTTATCTCCAAAATGTATGACTCACACTTGAGTGACACATTGCATGGCAGTGACAAAAAAAGTGAAGCCTCTTGTTTCTTATTTAGATCCTGATTTATCAACTACACCAAACAAGAAGAGAACGAGTGACAAGTGAACACGACCAAACGTGGACTTGTTGCTAATTTTACGTAAACAGCTTTCTTTGAATCGAGAAGACTGTAAATATTTCAACGCTGTGACGCACAAGCGGGTGTTGAAGAAAGTGGAAAACGAAGTGATTAACACGCATTTCATTACAACAATGCCACTGGGCTCACCTACCGGTTTCATTCTGCCCATAAAAGGCTTTAAAGTGATTAAACAAAATGGTGCTATTGCTGTTGTCTAAAATAGCCCTCGGATTCCCCGCAGTTAGTGTCTCCCGAGCGAGACGAATATGCGCCCGAAACTCCGCGTTCCGCGCGCACGCCAAAAGCGTGAAGAACGGATTTGACTATATTAAAACGTAACGCTTTGGCATTAATCGTTATTAAGATTATCATCAAAACAAAATAACTCACCTATAGACAGATACGAAGTGAATGTCACGGTCACGCCAACAGACTAATTACTAATTTAAATGCACAAACCTCAGACAGTCAACTTGTGTTAGGCTATATTTTGAATTAACAAAACCAAAAATTATGTCATGAATTATTTATCACCATTTTGATGACACCCTTTCTCACTTAGTTTCTTACGTGGAGCGAAAAAGGGGGTAGAATATTCGTGACTGACAGCCATCGATTTCCATTCATCTTTTTGCATATACTGCAGTAAATAGTTACTGGGGCTGTCATTCTGCCTAAAAGCCTATATCTTTTTGTTTACGGGTCATACGGGTTTAGAAAACCATAAGAGTGAATGGTGACAGAATTTTCATTTTGTGCGAACTATTCCTTTAAATTACATGAGGACTGAGAAAATGCCCTTTAACAAACTTGGTAGGACAATTATAGGCTAGAGCATGATTGTTCATTAGTTCACGACTGACAGAGTATGAGCTAATACTTTTTTCCCCACTTGATCTCAACACTATTGAAGTCAATGGGCAAAAGAGGCGCAGAGCAAATAATATTTTTCTAAGTTTTTGTGTTTATAAAATGTATAAATATGTTGAATACAGTGGAACTTACCTTGCGTTATCAGGACAATTAAAAGAAAAAACAAAGTGACTCTCCCAGCAGAATTCATCGAGCGTCGCAGGTAAGGGAGTCGGTCTCCCTTTCCAAAAGAAAGTAACAAATTCGTAAAAGAGTCGAAAAGGAACAAACTGTAGAAAGGATGTTTGTGGATCCCGGTTGTGTGACTGGAGTTGTGTTTTCCGCTAGCAGAAGAAGCGCGTGAGGTGGATTTGATTTCGTCCCTCCCCCTGGGCGCGTGCATCCTTCCCCACGCGCATCTTCAAGCAAGTGTCATTAATGAGCCGCACAATTACAGTGTCTTTTATACACCAATTTAAAGAAGTAGTATTTGCAAATATGACAGTTGTGTCATCATTTACCCAACTTGACGTCTTTCACGTCCAGCTAGACTGTCTGCAGAACACCAAAGGAGGCATTTTGACAAATGCACTCTGTTTATTTCCACGCGTATTGCAAATGAATGGTGACTGAAGACGCTTCAAGATGCAAAATCACAATAAAAGTAAGTAGTTCATGTATAATTATTGTCTTTTAAAGCCATACGATAGCTTTGTGTGATAAACAGTCCCAAATTCTAATTCACAAAACAAGAGTTTTGTGAAATGGCTCGATCGATTCAATGATACGATCCGGTTCAAATGAACTGTTCCTTCAGCTGGTTCATTCAGAAACCACCGTTCTTTCTCATCAAGGCACCAAACTTTTCAGTGAGTAGAAACTTACATTTTAGCTATTGAATGGCTTCAGAAGACTTAATTTGGACCACTTATATAATACGTTACTTTGCGCTCATCATTTATTATTAATTCTTGGGAAAAACTCATCAGCATATTCTTCAATATTTCACCTTCTGTGTTTCACAGAAGAAAAAACAAATAGTTTTGGAACAGTGTAATGCTGACAGAATAACCTGTAAAGGAATAGTCAACCCAAAAAGCAAAATCTGTGATTATTTATTCACCCTCATGTTGCTCCAAACCTGTTTGACTTTCTGTATATATATATATATATATATATATATATATATATATATATATATATATATATATATATATATATATATATATATATATATAAACCTGTATGAAAATATATGAAAAATGTTTGCTAATCAAAACATTTCATACCTTTGATTTTGACTGTATGGTCAAAAAAAAGAAAAGAATATATATATATATATATATATATATATATATATATATATATATATATATATATATATATATATATATATATATATATATATATAATAGAAAGCCAATGTTAAGCAAACCATATCTTCTTTTGCGTTCCACAGAAGAAAGTACACCATACAGGATGAGTATGAACTAAGTAAATGATGACAGAATTTTCATTTTTTGATGGACTATCCTTTTACAGTTGTTTACTTCATAATATGCAAATCTACTCAGTTACAGCTGTCTGTGAAGCAACAACAAGTTTTTCCATTAAACCATTGTTATACATACTCATAGATTGTAGTTGGAATTATCACTGTAACATATACACAGTCAATGGAGTTACTTACCATTTCTTTAAAAACACATTCTCTTCCCTTTGTCCCTTTATCACAATAAAACTCTCATATCACCCTAGGCATCACAGACAGAAATGTGACCTCTATGAAGGAGGTTTATCTTCCCTTAATTGCACATTGAAGAGGCTTTCTGAGGTAGGCTACATAAAGTTTTTTGTCAAGTTTTAAAAGCAGAGCAGTCGATAAAGTGTTCCGGGTTACAGCAGGTGACTAACAAAGTGCCGCTGGAAAAGCCTCAGGAATATTGATTAAATTTAGCTTGCCATTATAAAAGCCTTGCCTTTGACATCATCAAACAGTGTTTAGGAAAATGTAGTTTACAGTTTTTTTCAATCGCTAACATCCTTTTGTCTAATCTGTTGTCACATTTTCAAAACTCTAAACACAATTAGCACAACATCCGTCTGTTGTGACCATACCATTAGCACAATTTGTGTTGTTTTCACACAATATGCAGTCAATTACCCTGTTTCTAAAATGCTTAAATTTCCTTACAAGCTTACCCAAAACCCAAATTATGGATCTTTTTTAGTCATATTTACAAATGCTTAAACACATCATGTCAGAACTGAAGACCTAATGTTCCAAACCTTAAATATAGTATAATGTTTCTACTTCTGCTACAATAGCAGCTCAAAAGTATTGAAAAAGTCACTCTATATAAAATATTGTGACAACTGATAAGCACTTTTAAGTAACAGATCACTGAAATATTTAGAAATAGCTGAATCCAGTCTCGATTGGAGGAATAGTCAGGTGTTGAAGATCTTTCCATTACATCAACAACATAGAGTAAAAAAGACCTCTTTGAATTGTTTTTGTGGATGCAGAACAACACAAAGAATCGGAAAGAGAAACAAATAATGCCTGGGAGAGGGAGAGGAATAGTTGTAGGAGGGAGAGGAGCAGTTGGATCAGAAAAAGGGAGAAGAGGTAGGGGAGAGGAGTGAGAATGTGTGTTAGACTGTGCATTTTTTATGTTTGTTTGTTTGTTTTTTCCCCTATGAACCTGCGAAAGCTTATTTCCGCCATGGAATATATAGGGTAAAGAGTAATTGTGACTTTATCTCAGAATTCTGCAATTTTTTCTTGCAATTGTGAATTTACAGTATCTCACAATTCTGATAAAGTCTGAATTGCAAAATGTAAATTCACAATTCCAATACAGAAAGATAAAAAGGGCACAATTACTGTTTTTACTTTTTTATTCTGTGACGGAAACAAGCTTGCATAGTAACGAAAGGATGTTGGAATTTTTGTTGATCACTGGCATCAGCTTCATGGGAGCACCATCCACATCCAACCCTCACCCACTGGAAAGCAATTTCAATCAAGATTCCAATTGAATTTCTGCATAGGGGACCCTATTTTTTTCTATTGTACATTCTATAAGTAATGACTCATTCAGCTTTAGATAGAATGTTGCCAAGATTGAACACAATGTAAAAATGTAAAAACATAATGTTAAAAATGTAAAATGGTTTTCAGATGAAGGTAAACTGAAAAAAATATGGATTTTTTATATTGTCTATTATATGCAGGTAGAACTGAGACATGACAAATAATGAAGTTTTTGTAATGCCATTAATTGTTATCATTTTGACAGTCCATGCATTATGATTGACTGTATGTGTATGTTCCTATTGGATAGAAAACAGTGCCAATGTTTTGACCAAATGACTAAATTTTGAATCGGTTTTGCTGTGTTTTAGAGTTAGTATATGTAGAAAAAGGTATTCAGCATTTTGAAATGTTGAGTTTGTATTTATTTAACAAAATGTGGTTTTGGCCAGAAAGTTAACTAATTGACTAATTGTGTGATGTAGGTGTGTTGCTGTGTTAAGAGTTTAGAAAAAAGTACTTTAAGTATTGGTAAACGCTTGTTAGTAATTGAAAAAAAAAAAAAAAACTGTAAATCTCACTTTAATAATACAGAGCAAGCAGAAAGACATCACAGGAGTTAAAAGATGGTCTTTCATTTGTGTAAATCTATATTTAACATTTAAACCTTTAACACAAATGTATAGGCCAGATGGACACACATGGCTCAGCAGCTGTTGTTATTGTTTTCCCATCAAACGGCTGCATTTATCCATGTATGTGTGCTGTGATGATAATGAAAGAGAAACATTTTGATGTTTCAGTACATGTGCACAAGCAAAGAAACCATCCATGTGCAAATGCTTACACGCAGAAAGAAAAATAGACAGAGCGAGAGAGATTTGACCTTACAATTAAATCTTTGGATAATAACAGGGTATACAGAAATATAATGTTCATTTCATCCTTCAAAGTACTATTGGCAGTGTACATTTTCCCATAAAAATATGATCAGTTATCTAGAGAAATGTAAAATATCTGCATTATCCAGGTTGCTGTCTTTTTTTTGTTGTTTTTTTTGGTAGATATATCACTTTATGGAGTATGTTCTCTCTCTCTCTCTCTCTCTCTCTCTCTCTCTGTGTGTGTGTGTGTGTGTGTGTGTGTGTGTGTGTGTGTGTGTGTGTGTGTGTGCGTGTGTGTGTGCGTGTGTGTGCGTGTGTGTGTGTGTTTCAGATTTAAATGTTTAAATGAATATTTCACGCAAAAAAAAAAAAAAAAAATTGCCTGAAAATTAGTCACCCTTAGGCAATCCAAGTTTGTTTCTTCATTGGAACAGATTTATAAAAATTTACCTTTACATCACCCTGCAGTGAATGGGTGCCGTCAGACTGAGAGTTCACACAGCTGATAAAAACATCACAATAATCCACAAGTAATCCACACGACTCCAGTCTATCAACATCTCGTGAAGCAAGAAGTATGTGTTTTGTAAGAAACAAATCCATCTTTATAACGATTATAACTTCAAACCATTGCTTCTGGCTAAACATTAATAATTATAATATAATATAACAGTAATATTATAATAATGTAGACAGAATAAAGGTATTTATTTATGGTATGTCCCACCCCTTTTCATTTGGCTTTGCTTATTTTGTCAATATGGTGTTTCACAAGTGTTGGGAGTTTGTTTGTGTTAAATTTTCACTGAAATTCTTTATTGGAAAAAGATGTTCCTAATTTGTGTATAGTTTGGGAGCAAGGTTAAGAAGTGTAATTCTGTTTCTAACTCATTTTGTGTGCAGTAGGGGAACAGTTTGTCTTCATTTGGTAGCCCCCCCGCCCCCCTCTCTCTGTCTCTCTCTCTCTTTCTCTGAGTGTGTGTACGCTAGAGGGAGCAGGTGCAGCAATTTGGAGGCCTGTATCAGTCTTTAAACAATTGTTAGTTCAATCAGGGGCTTTTGTCTTTTCCCTCATACACATATTTTCATATTTCACATTTTCAATTAAACAAATCAGTTCAATTTTAGTTCAATTATTTCAGAATATAAAAATGTAAATATGAAAATGTGCATAATTACATGTAATCATACAGTCTTCTATATATTCCCCATCCCCATCACTAAAAACAGTCATAAATATTTACAAAACCTTTTGAAAATACATGCATGTTACTTAATTTAATCCTTTGTTGCTTGCTTAGTAGTCTGCAGTACGAACATAACACATTAATTTAGATAGATTTTGTTAGATAGTTAGCAGTTACAACAGCAGAAAAATCCCTGTCCATAGTTTTGAAATGAGAAAATATGAGATAAAATGTGTGCGTTGCTAAGAAATCACTGTGTGTGCGCATGCAAAATGGTCGATATTTTGTCTATACTTTGGGAGAATTAGACCATTTTATGGCTACGGAGCTGCCGCTGTCCATGGTGCTAAACATTGATTTGTGGTCAAAGCAGTGTCTATGAAGCTTTCCCTGTTTTTGAAGGAATATTTTATGTGTCTGTTAATGTAAACTGACTAATACCTTGGGGTACTATTGATACTTTTTAGCCTTTTGGTTTCATAATGCTTATATTTTCAGCTCTTCGTCTTTAATTAGACAAGGAAGTGAGTGATGCCTGGAAATGGGGTGGGATCAGGACATGACACCCTCCAGGAGTACTTTAGCTCCTTCAAAATAATGACAGCACAAATATAACTTTATTATACAAAAACACTACATAGTTTATCAGGATGTCTGTAGTGTTTAAAGTTTAAAAATAATAAAATAAATGAAATAATCATGTGCCATATTTCTTTTTTGGCTACAGTAGGTAGATACCCAGATGCCTTTTGCCACAAAAGGAGGCAAAAGTGAGTTTTTTTTTTCTTTTCTTTTTTTCTGTTCAGTTAAAGATAACAATGTTGTATTTGTCAAAGAGATAGTCCACTCAAAATGAAAATTCTGTCATCATTTACTCACCTTCATGTCATTCCAGTCCTGTAACCTCTGAACAAGATGGTAACCAACATGATTCCCATTAATCTGTATTATGGAGGGGAAAAAAATCAAGATTAATGGGAACTGAGACTGTTTGGTTACCAAAATTTTTTAAAGTAATGTCTTTTGAGTTCTGCAAAAGAAAGAAAGTCGTGTAGGTTTAGAACAAAGGGTGAGTAAATGATATCAGAATTTTGTTGGGTAAAAGTGAAATAAAACTATTAAAAATTAATTTAATTCAAAATAAACCTAAAATACTATTAATTTCAATTCAATTAACTAAATTAAATCCTAAACTTAAAAAATGGAAATGTTGCCTTAGCAACTAACTAATAATATAGGATTAAGTACTAAAAGTACTAAAATTTTTATTAAAAAAAATAAATAAAACAATTTACAAAAATTACTGAATTGTGAACTAAAATAATTAAAAAAAAGAAAAGAAAAGAAAAAACTTAAAAAATATTAATAAATAGTATAATGGTATATAAATATTACTATATTAATACTGGAGTTTAAGGAGTTGGTACTATCTGTATAAACAATGTGTTATTTAGAATTGAGTGAATGGTAATGGAAAAGGATTAGGATTCAGAGGTGGACAGAGTGAGAAGGTCATGGATGATGTGTCCATCATAAATCAGCAGTGGAACTAGAATCACACCATGATGTTTTTCCTTCCTCCTTTCTCCATCTTTAATTCATGGCTTCCTAAAAGCAAGACGTAGTGAGTCACAGAGCCATTAATGTCTCACTCTTTTCTCGTCTCTCGCTGTCCTTCTCTCTCAAATCTGTGTGTCTGCTTTTCCTGTCTCTCCACCCACCCTGCCGTGTCCCAAACATTCTTTTAAAAGCTTCTTCTCTCTTTGGAACAGGACTACCATCTTCTAGTGCATATTAAAAATAGAAAAATAAAGCTGCATTCCCCAAAAGGACTTTTATGGCTTTGTAAATTATTCACCTCACACATCTACAATACCTAGATGATTATACCTGAGTGCTTTTATTCTTTGCTGGTACAGCGGGAATATCTGGAATCACGATCATCCATTATGGGTGCACTGAAAACCAGAAAAAGCAGAGACCATCATCACAGCCTCAGACAACCCCACAAATCCAGCTGCTCCTGTCAAAATCTTGGTAAATACAATTATCTTTTGGATGATTCTGTTACAAATTACTTACTGATATTGTCCTGTTTGCTTTAGGCAGCATTCACAGAGTCAGTGTTTGAAATTGAAAGTCATTTTTAACAACGGGTGTGACTCTCAAACTATCTAAAACATCCCACATTATATTACTTGCTCATCAGTGGATCCTCTGCAGGGAATGGGTGCTGTCAGAATTCAAACATCTCATAAAAACATCACTATAATCCATAACACAACTCCAGACCATCAACGTCTTCTGAAGCAAAAAGCAGAGTGTTTGTGATTAATTAAATAAATAAATAAAAATTCCCTCATAAAGACATTTTTAATGGCAAACAGGTCCTCTTTCCATAATATTTCTTTCTCTGTTGGAAAAAGTTGTCTCATCTGAATCAGGAGAAAAATATGAATATAGTCCACAGTTTTATTTTATTATAATTTTTGTTTTAATTTAAAAGGAGAAAACATTATGGATTATCGATTATAATTATTTATTTGTTTATTTAATGATTAAAGTGTTTCTTACAAACACTCAGCTATTCACTTCACAAGATGTTAATTGATGGACTGAATTGATGTTAATTGATTGGACTGAAGAACTGAATGTTTTTATCGGTTGTTTGAACGCTCATTCTGATGGCACCCATTCAATACAGAGATTAAATGTAATGCTAAATTTCTCCAAATCTTTTCAGATGAAAGAACCCATCTACATCTTGATTGGCCTGAGAGTGAGTACATTTTCAGCAGATGAATATCATGTCATGAGCACATGCTCCATAGTTATTCATGAACTCAGGATCAAACCCTGAGTTAACAGAGAAATTGAATGTCATGGTACCAACAAAGCCTGATTGGATTGGTTTTGTCAACTTCAAAGTAATCCTGTAATTTTCAATTTGACGTGTTCCAGGTAAGTCATTAACATTGTTAACATTATTTAGCATTAGTATTAAGAAAACTCACCTGATCCATTGCGTTTGTAAGAAAAAAGACAGCTTCAGTCCTATAATTTTGAATTTCTCACAGACACTAAGATTTTTTAACCAGTCACACCTTAAGACCTAAAGACCCAAACTATTTCTGAATAACAAATCACTTTAGTCAGTGGAGAACAACATTACACTACAAACATGAATACTAAGACATGCAAAGACAAATACAATCTTGCAGCTACATAATACAGTGACTCAGAGTCTATTGCCTCAAGTATTGCTAGTCTTTAACCAGCTTACAGGAAGCTCAGAGGCCACCATGACTTTCACTGGCTGTGACAGTCAAATGTTGAAGTGGATTTCCACATTCTGTTCCCTTTTTTTCTACCTCTCACTCACTCTTGCCATGGGCAACTGGAGAGAACCAAATCACCATATAAGTTTTATGGGACAGTGAAATAGCCTATATGTAAAGAGATTTTGAATTGGTAGTGGCTTGCATGGAAGTAACATGAATTTGTTTTTTGTTTTTCTAAAATAATATACAGTATCAATGACATGCCAGTGTCAGTCTAAGGGATCTTCAAGGATAGTTATATTAAAAGAATACTTCACGCAAAAATGAAAATCATGTCTTCATTCGCACCCTCCTGTCATGACCTGACTGATATTATTCAGTAGAACATAGAAGATATTTTGAGATATGTTTTGTCCATACAATGGTTGTCAATGATAACCAAAACTGTTTGGTCTCTAACATTCTTCAAAATATCTGCAAAAGAAAGCCATACAAGGAATTCCATGAGGGTAAGTAAATGATAACAGAATTTTCATTTTGGGAGTAAACTACCCGTTTAAAGGAGGAAGAGAGAGATTATGCTAGTTGTACAAAATATTTAGGGTTTTTTAAACTTCAGGCACTTGTATATTCCATCAGTTGTTTTATATTAAAACAAACAGTTTTCTTTCTTTTTTTCTTGTTTCCTTTGTTTTTCTGAAATTTATAAAACTGTCTTAGAATATTTTTGCTACTGTACTTTTCAGAAATGTTTTGTATAGATTTTGTTGTTTTATCCTTGGCTCAGACACTGACTTGTAATCTTTCAATATGAAAATTCATGGCAAATACATTAAATATATTTATAATATTACTTAGCTGGTTTGCAGCGAGTGTAAAGTGGCAAGAATGAGGGTCAGCACCTCCAAATCTGAAACCATGATTCTGAGCTGGAAAAGAGTGGATTACCTACTCTGGGTAGGGACCTCAGGACCTTGTTAACAAGTGAGGGTAGGTTGGAGCATGTAAGCAGTGGAGCAGCAGCAATATGGTCATTGAACTGGGCTGACATGGTTGTTTACTAGTAGATTTAAGTTCCAATCTTCACCAGTGGTCATGAGTTTTGGAAAGAATGAGATCGCCGGTATGAGTGGCTGAAATTAGTTTTCTCCTCAGGGTCTCTGGGCTAACGATGAAGAACAGGGCGCAAAGCTTGGAAATGTGGGAGAGACTCGGAGTCAGAGTAGAGCCTCTGTTCCTCCGCATTGAAATAAGCCAGTTGAGGTGATTGGGGTATCTGGTAAGGATGCCTCCTGGACACCTTCTGGTGGTTGGTCCAACTGGGAAGAGACCCCGGGGCAGAAACACGACACGCTGGAGGAATTATATATTAGATATAGGAATTATGTCTCTCGGCTGGCCTGGGAATGAGGAGGAAGTGGCCAGGGAAAAGGACATATTGGTGTCCTTACTTAGCCTGCTGCCACCATGACCCGGTCCCAGGTTTAGTGATGGAAAATGGATGGATGGATGTAATTTTGTCAAATTATGCAAAAGGTGTGACAATTGTCATTTATGATGTACACATTTCTGTGTATTTATGGCAAGGAATATTCTTGCTATGAAATTAGCTTAAGCAAAAAAGAGTCTAAATAATGTTTTAAATGTCATTCCCATTAGAGAAGGATATTAAAGGTGACATCTCATGAAAATCTGACTTTTTCTGTGTTTTAGTGCTATAACCAGGTCCCTGGTGCATCTACCAACCCAGAAAACATGAAAAAGGACAACCCAATAACTTTGTTTTGGTAAGCCCTTCTCTGCAAACTCTGTGAAAAGTGATGTGGAGAGGGGATCTTATTATAATATTACCGTCCCTTAATCTGCCCAAAGTTTCCACCCACAATGTACCAGTTCTAACGCCATGGTGAAGGCTCGAGCAAAGAATCCTTACTGTTCTGTCTTTGGCTGCACTGATGAACACAGAACACTATTTAGAGTCCCAGCCTCAGAGGAGACGAGAGAGCAGTGGATTTATTGATTTATTTACTGTATATTATGCTGCTGCCACACAGATCTAATGGAATTTCTTTCCCAGCTGTTTACCTTCACAGACATAACCGACTGTTTTTGTAACTCATGAGTATTTATAACATAACCTTTTGTGTATTTGACAGTTTAAGTGAAATAAGACAAGAAGGAGGACTTAGTTTAGTGCTCACATGCCATGTGACAGCCGCTTTCTGTTTGTGTGCTTTGGATGTGTGCACTCAGAAAACTGTATATTAGAAGTTTAAACTAATATTCTTTAAAACGCATGATTTCAGTGTGATAGACATGATAATCAAAACCAAACAGATGTTTTTTTTAGCAAAGTATCTGAGGAATGAGCTGTAAAGGCACAGCCCTATTCTGGAAAAGGGGGTGGGGCAACAGCTCATTTGCATTTAAAGATACATGCACAAAAACAGTCTATTTCTGTTTATACTCAAATAGGCATTTTTAAAATGATATAATAAATGATCTGTGGGGTATTTTGAGCTGAAACTTCACAGACATATTCTGGGGACACCTGAGACTTATGTTCTATATTGTAAAAAGGGGCATAATAGATCTCCTTTAAACACAACACATCATTTGAGGTGCGGTGGAAATGACACTGGTAGAATTTCCAAAAAAATATGCATGCATGTCCACTGTTGCACATTGTAAGAAAACAAATTAAATGAACTATATTGAGTTTTTTTTTTTTTTTTTAATAAGTCACAGGAAACACCCACATTAGTCATGACATTTAAATGGAGACAGAATTCATTTTGAATGAGTGCATAATTCTTCATGAATCAAAATAGTTTTTTTTTTTTAATCAAGCAGAAATACAGCAAAAAGGCAGCAATTATCCAATCAAAGCATGCCTGCAAATTTGACCTTGTGAATATAGAGTCCTAACAGAGTGCTAAGGAGTCCTTACGTGCTTGTTTTGTAATGACAGCTGTGTGTGGTTAGTGTTAGCAGTTAACGTCACTGCTTTCTGTTATTTTTAATCTTCAATGGCAGCAAGAGTGATCAAACGCAAGCACAGCTAGTCTCCCCATAAGCCTCTGGGGACATGTGACCTTAAGACAATATTTAATGAGAGATATCTGGGAGAGGCTCACAAGCTAATGAAATTATGTTTGTATGTGTGTGTGTGTGTGTGTGTGTGTGTGTGTGTGTGTGTGTGTGTGTGTGTGTCTGTGTGTGTGCTCCATAGGCTCCTTAGATACCCCTTTCTAATGGTATTTATAGTTTTCTTTGTCACATGCTTTCTTCATTTTTTCTCTCTTTCTCGTCCTCTCTCTCCCTCAACATTTAAGATGGGCAGTGTTCCAGCTGTAAAATCAGAGCAAAACAACAGGCAAAGAGCAGTCTGACAAATCTGCAGAAGACTGGTTTGGCCAAAGGGCCAAGCAGTTTGCACTGATAATTTTGGCGAAACAAGCCCAGAAATGCCACGCTCAACCAAAGCAAACATTCTGGAAATAATCTGAAGAGCTCTGGAGGCTTTGTGAACTTTTATACACTTAGTGAAAGTATTTCATAAAAACGTATTTTATCCTGTAATAAATACATTTTCTAAAATGACATATATACAGTACATATAAAAGATTAGGTCAAACTATTTCTTCATTTTCTTAAAATCTAATTGTGCATATAAATTGAGCAAAAATTTGTCTTTTTTTTCCCCCCTAAAAAATATGACCTTGTATAAAGGCCATTTCCCCAACACACACCAATTTTTACTGTTTCTGTTTAGATAATAAACACACTATTTGAGCATAAATCTGTTTATTATTATTATTATTATTATTATTATTACTATTTTATTATTGCCATTTATACAATATATTGTATTAAAGATATACACTGAAACCAGCAAACATAATCCTTCCTTTCTCCACATTTCAGAATGCACCAGTGCATATGTGAGAATCTGACAGTAAATATGAGAGACGTCAATATCTCAGCACGCCATAAGCAGTGGAGGGGCATTTCTGCTGATCAGCAGCATTGCAGACAACAGCGGCTGTCTCTGCTGAGGCAATGAAGTTTCCACCATGTTAAATCTTCCCCCCCCGACATCATCACTATGGGCAGCTGAAAATATATGTGCAAATAAAAAAATAAATATATAAATAGACCCGACAGGCAATACAAAATATGGTCTTTCAGCTCTCGACAAATAACATATTTCATGGATTTTCTTTCGTTCCTCTTACTTTACAGCCACAATATTCTCATATAGCTCTAATTGTCTCATTTCAAATCATTTTTAGTCAGTCAAGTTAAGATCAGCTTAAGTGCGTATTTACCACAAAAACAGCTTCTTGTGACATTTGTCTAGATGTTATGTATACCTGACAGAGATTTAAACAACACATCAGTAATGTTTTATGTCCACTCTGAGAAGTGGGTGTAATTTGTTGATGTGACAGAATGGATGAGTAGATCAGTAGAGAAGAGGACATTCAATTAGGTCTTATATGTTTTATGTGTTCATTTAAAGGTCCCATATTGTACACCTTTCTGGAGTTTTATTTTAGGTTGTGATGTCCTTAAGAATATATATTTGCGGTATAAGTATCAAAAACCATCTCAATATATTTTTACAGCTCTTCTGTCAGGAGCTCTGCTAAGAACAGGTCGATTTGGCCTGTCTAATTAATATTCATGAGCCTCTCTTCTGATTGGCCTGTTGTTTTCTGAGTGACGCACGGCCAGGCCAACCACAGGTAACTAGGGTCATGTAGGGCCCAGAACCATAGAGAGAAGCGTGACTCTAAAGAAGACTAATTCATTTATGAAATACTGAATGACGTTTACACACACAAGTAGAATGTATCAAGGGTGACAAAAGAAGAGAATAGTTTCAATTTATAGGGAAAAAATGTTGAACTGAAGGTGAGGACAGCTTTGATGCATTACAGTCCGATTTTGGCCTCTGTTTCACTGGGTCAAATGCTGGTGCCAATTTTCACTAAGATGGTTCATTTGTCTTGCATGGTGCCTTATGGCAGGGATCCCAGTATTGCATTCTCACAAATTCAAGGATCATTAGAAATACATTTAGGCATTTTCCTAGCATGGCGAGACAGTTTTCAGTAACAAAGGCTACATTCCAGATAGCATCACTACTCAAGAATCCACTGAGTGGCTCATCAACCATTTGTAAGTGCATTTCGGTAAGAACACTAATTATTCCTGGAAGTCAGACCTTGAAAAAGTCCCATGTGCTTTAATTTTATAAAGCCTACTGTATCATATTTTCTATGCAAAATTCGAATGCCTTCTAAATGGTCAATATGATCACAAACTACTATATGCCTTCTGTCGTCTGATTGATGGTTTATATTTAGTTAAAGGTCTTAAGTATAATTCTGAAAACATCTCCCTTTAGGTTGTAGTATGCATGTCTTTTTGTTTTGACGTCTTTAATGATTTGTAAGAAAATAAAAAAGTAAGAATAACTTTACTATTATTAGTAATATTTCAAGATGAGCACTTACTGGACTGAAGCAAGGTGTACATGATTATCCATAAATCATAATTTCAGAAAAATGTTAAAATGTATCAAATATGATACATCAGTCTTTTGAGGAATGTTCATTGGTACATTTCTCACTCATTACTGTATTGCATTGCATTATATGTTTTTTATGTACTGCAAGTAGTCTGTTATTCTGCTATAAAGAAAGATCTCATTGATTTTTCAGTCATTTGTCTGGCCTTGCAGGGTTAAAAGGATAATTGTTTATTTTTGAAGAATAAATGATAAAGCTCTGGCTTTGAGTGTTACCACTTAAAAGATGAATCCTTTTACAGGGAATATGAATGACTTGGGGAAGGCCACTTTAAAATGGACACACACCCATGTCTTAGTGGTTTCCATGGCAATGGAATATTTTCCATGCTAATGTTGGAAGAAAGATTAGCAAAGGCATCTACACTCATTATGTTACCCAGCACCTGCATTTTATTAATCAGTTAAAAGGGTAAAGGTTTGTCTGCGTCTTGATACCTGTGGGGACATGGACATATAGACATATTCAAACAGATATGCACCACAGTGTGTATCATATAATATATGGATTTTTTACTAGGGATCGTGCAATTGTGCACCCTGTAAATGGACACTCTAGATTCAGAGATGGGACATAAAAATTGAAAGTGCATTAAAAGAAAAAATGTGAAAATAAAGAAACTGCTCTCACATGAAAAGGAAAGGAAAAACATTTTATTGAATTATTTTTTTAATTACAATGCTTATTTTGAAAAGTCTATTGATCATACCGTTGTGGTGGTGAAGTGCTTTTCAATCACTGAATGAAACTTTCTTTTAAGGCAATTAAAATGTGATTCAGTTCCGGAAAACCACTCACAGCCATTAATCAAATGTTCATATCAAACAATACTGAGTGAACTACAGTTTGTGTGTCAATGCATTTGTGTGAGGTCAAGCAAGGAGGAGAAAAAAATTAGTCCTTGCATCAAGGTCTCCAATAATCGTCCTGCTCTTGAAACCCTGTAAACCTACTTTGAAAGAAGTGAATGTGTGCCTTGAAAAAATATAAAAGTAAACACTACATAAGCCATATAAATATAGTTATACAACGATTTGGCTACAAAGATGATGACTGAGTGGCACTGATAGCTGTCATATATTGCTATTATTGTTCAAATGAGAAATTCTTAAAGAAACAGGATCATTGGTTTATAGCTTTGAGAGTGTTGACACACAGGGGGAATTCACTAAGAAGGAACTGAACCAGCTGATGTGTTTATCTGCATCTAAAGGAATTATGCAAATAAGGTAATGGCTGATTATAACGCTCTACTCCAATTAATCATCATTTGATAATTTACTGCAAGCATGATCAATAGAAAATGTAAACAAATATCAGTTTGAAATAAAACTGTGTTTACAGCCTGCTTTCCATGGGCAATAATAATGCAACATTAATTGTACTATAGGCAAACAGCACTCATTTTTTCAATACACATGCTATAAGAAGCCTAATTTGCATAGAAAGTTTTTGCGCTGAAAATAATTCATTTAAATGCAAAATGCTATTTTGTGCCTTCTTAAACTGGATTGCGGGTGGTTTGTGAATAAGATTCATATGTTTGCACTGAAACATCATATGCCAATGCAACTGTTTAGTGAATTCCCATAATGGTTTTGTTCTGCTGAACATTAATGTGGATATGTGTTTGTGATATGTCAAAAGCTCGGTCAACAAGTTCATCCAAAAGTCATAGGATCACTCAGCAGATATTTTAGAAATCCCCATATCTGCAAAAGGAAGACACAGGAGAGAGAAGAATATGATGGGAAAAGGCAGGGAGGGACAGAGAGAACCAGATGCATCAGTTAACATCAGTAAACTTTTCCACATTGGAGGTGACACTATTGTTAAATGCATAAGAAGTTTACAAAAATCCGGAAGGCACTTGCCTCCAAACACTCCTCTTATCATGAATTAAAGAGAAGGAGTAGAGAAAGAAAGATGTGACTCACACTTCTTCTGCCACGGGGGTGTTGTAGCTCTGAAAGAGAGGCTGAACAAAGAGTCCGAGTGTGCCGACAACACACACCAGGATAAAAATCCAGAGGAAGAGCCGGTCGATCACCATGGCTACATACTTCCAGTCCTCAATGATCTGTATGGCACATGCAAGCAAAAAAGATTCATTACTACAACATATATGCATAGTCATGGGGGTTTAGCGCAGTGTTTTCATGCCTGCCTGGTATTTTCACTAATAAATTCGGCACTGCAATTTTACTCTATATTTCAGGTGTAGGCATGGAAATTGTAAAGAATTAACCAGCTTCTTAACAGTTCCATTAATGATTATTTTAATATTTAAAAGAAATAAATATTTTGAAAAAACGAATTCAGTTTAATTAATGAAATATTTGATCATTTCCGTTTCAATAAATATTTATAAATGATATTTATTTCCATTTTTAATGACTTTTCATTTTCTTAAGAGACAGCATAAATGCAATCTAATAATTTGCAACAATAAACAAACCTTTCATTCGTTACTATTCATTCATTTTTATGTAATTGTACTGACAAAACACACACAAAAATTGCACTGGACTGACTTAATGAATTAAAGGGGTCATCGGATGCAAAATTCATTTTTACATGTTGTTTGAACATAAATGTGTGTTGGCAGTGTGTGCACACATACACCTGATAAAAATCCACCCAGTGCTTTTTTTTAAATCCCCAATGATAAAGATAACTTCCTCAGATCAGGCTGTTCTGAGATTCTTGGCAGAGTGACGTAGTTCTGCACAGGCCCCTCCCACAACTATTGACTGACACAGCCTTTTTAACATAGACCCGCTGTGAACAGCTGTCAACAGTCCGCCATTGTTTCGATGCTGGAGCAGGTGTAAGAATGTCTCCTAAGCGATTTGAGGTGTTTTGTTGTTGGATGTAATAATGAACATAGCAGTTGTCGTTTACTCCCAATGTCTGAGCCACTGAAGATGCAGTGGATTACGTTTGTTTTTGAAGGGAATGTATCTAATGCGTCTATGTCCGCACAAATCATTCATGATCCAGCTTCACCTACAGAAGAAGTGGGTATAAGGTTTTTTTTATGAATCTTTGCAAATCACCTTTCCTAATAATGTGCTAGTTAGCAAAGTTCTGCAGCTAAATGCTACTAAAGTTTACAGTCTCTCAGAGAACAGCTCGTCACCCCACGGAAGAGAGGGGCAGGGTGAGCAGAGCTCATTAGCATTTAAAGGAACACGCACTGAAATGGCTAGCTGTGAACAGAGCTGTTTTTGACAGGTACAAAGGGAGTTGTTTTACACTACCACTGAGAAATTTTAACCAATGTTATAGACTTTTCATTAAGACGCTAAAGAATCATATCAACTTGTGGAAAATGAGCATCCGATGACCCCTTTAAATCTTAAAGTTAGTTGTAAGCTCTGTGTGTTTGATTCACTAATAAGAACTGACTCTTTTGAGTCATTTGTTCGGGAATCAGGCTATACTACATGTTTTTTTGACTCACTAAAAAGAATCAGTTCAAGAATCAGACTACACTGGCACTACATGTTTTTTTGTTTTTTTTTTTTGCTAAAAAGAACTGACTCATAAGAGTCATTTATTTGGGAATCAGGCAACACTGTTAGTCCTGTGTGTTTATTCATTCACTAAGAAGAATCTGCTCATAAGAGTCATTTGTGCAAGAATCTGACTACACAGGTTATGCTCATGTTTTTTGATTTGCTAAAAAGAACCAGCTCCTAAGATTTATTCGAATCAGACTACGCTTGTTGTTCTGTATGTTTTTGACTTACTAAATGACTGGTTCTTAAGAGTGATTCACTTTGAAATCTCAAACTGATTAAACTCATCTACTCAAACTCAATTAATCAGTTAATTTAATATGCCAAACACAAAAATATTTCTCACCCCTTCATCATCATCCTCAATCTTCATATGCTCAGCAATGAACCTCACACCCTCTATGGCCTCATCCACATCTGGGTCATGCCTGAATTTCACTCTCTGCCTGAACTCTGAACCTTCAGGAAGGTCACCGACCCTCCAGGCCCCGCACACACGCCCAGGGTCATCACTTAAGAAGAATGAGTCTCCATCCAACCTTATGCCCTTCGGATCAGATGAGAATGATTTCCGCTGATGCTTCCGTCGAAACCTTTCCCGTACATTAGACCTTCCGGGCCGTCGCATCAGAAGGAAAATAGGAAGCTTATGCAGGAACACACGCTTGACCCACTCGGGCATGCGGTGTGTCGATGGAGAACGGTGGTGAACATTGAGCACACACACACTCGTCACAATAGAAAATGTGACCAGCACCATCGTAAACATCAGATACTTCCCTATTAATGGAACAGCCAGGGATGTTGGTGGAACGATCTTCGATATCAGGAGCAGAAACACAGTAAGAGCCAGAAGAACTGATATACAAAGTGTCATCTTCTCTCCACAGTCTGAAGGAAGGTAGAAAACCAAAATCGCAAGAGAAGTGATGAGGACGCATGGAATGATGAGGTTAATCGTGTAGAAGAGAGGTTTGCGCTTGATCACAAAGTCGTACGTGACATCCAGGTACGTGAGGTCATTGGGGTCTTCGTTTTTTCTGCCAGGGAGCGACACAATATCCCATTCACCGCTTGGTGTGTAATCATCACGACTGGCAAAATCGGACGTCAAGACAAGATCAAGTTCTGTGCGATCGTAGGTCCAAGAACGAAATTTAAGCGTGCAGTTCTGTTGATCGAAGGGGAAGTTACGGACTTCAATAGCACAGGCGCTCTTGTAGATGGCAGGAGGGAGCCAGAAAATATCACCAGTGTTGGAGACAACTGCATTGCAGTAAAATGATACTTCATACACACCATCTGCACTGTAAGACAAGAGAATAAATATTATATCAATGAAATATATTCTGTGTATTCCTAAAGAGTATAAATTGTTACAATAGCAACATGCATGCATTGGCACAGGGGTTTTCAAACCTTTTGTTAGCACAGCATTGCTAAAAACATTTTTTTTTTATTTATAAAAAAAAAAAAAATGTTATTTTAAAAAAAGTAAAAATTATTTAATTTCTAAATGAATTAATATCTTAATTAGTATTAAAATATGATATTATTTATAAACTATTTTTATTAGAGTAATGTTGCATGTAGATGAATATATATATATATATATATATATATATATATATATATATACACTGTAAAAAAAATAGCTGTAAAAATACAGAGAATTTTCTACAGTAATGTACCGTTCTATGTAAATACAGTTAAATACTAGAAATGAGGATAAAATATTAACAGCAAGCTACTGTTCAGTCTTAATGGTATAATACAGTATTTTTTGGTCTAGTCAGACGTTTGACGTTGTTTCTTGAGCACGCTCATAACTCATCTGAGCACGATGCATCAGCTCCCATCAACAGTCAAGAGGTGTGCACTTACGCAGGTTTAAAATTACTGATCTACAATATTTTATTAATGAGAGAAAGAAGAATAAGAAGCAGAATTAAAGACTATTTTTGTGAGCTGCCAGCATCGAAATGGACGGCGCATTCGGCTTGCTTTTCTACTCACCGACTAAGGTAATTGCAATTTTATTAATTAAATATTATTTACACACTGCTATATATTTTTATTGAAGGAATGAAGTTACTAATAACAATTATTTTTTTTAATTTTTTTTTCATATCCAGTGAACAGTAAACAAATCAGCTAACTAAGTTAGCAAGCTTGCTCATTCAAGTTTAACTTTTGTTATATTGCAATCTAATCAAATGTCCGTGGTATATGTGATCATCCATTGAATTTATTTTTGTAAAATCTATGTTAGACTGGGCTTTATTTTATCATTTGCTGTGCGGTTTATTGAAATGTGCACTAAAGTTATGCTAACAGTTATAATTATACCATCATTTTATTATTCTGTCAGAGAGAACCCTAAAGATTGTCTGTATTTTGCTGTTACGGTGTCTAGGCTGATACCTATATTTCATAATGTGTCTGAACATTAACTATTGTTGTTGTCTGCATCAGCTGCTGGTGATGAAGTCACAATTGGAGGTTGGATGATCAGTATTAAAAGCCAGCTACTGTCTTCAACTATTTTGCCCCTCTTCCCAGCTTTGTTCAGAAATATTCGTTCTCTCTTTTTACCTCCCACCCCACCTCTCTCTTTCTTTATTTCTGTCAAACACAGTAGGTCTGGACACAGCTCTGGATAATTGACCCCAATTAATCTTTACTTGCCACGCCTAACATCCAATATTTCTCTATTATTACAATTTAGGTACTTCATTGGTGTGAACCACGAGAGGGGAGCAAAGGCCAGCCAAGTGACGGTGGTTTCGAAGAATACAGGGCAAGGTTTTAAAAAAACCTCATGAACTTTGAGTGGGACAGTATTTAGTAAGGTGAGGTCACATGTTCTGCAACCAGAAATCATAGCATTTTGTTTTATTCAGTCCAGTCTCACTGGTGAAGTGGGAAAAGTGTCACTAATAATGCTTTAATAAAAGCCTAATGCTTTAAAGCCATCTCTTGTCCAAGCAATTTGTGTTCAAGTAATTTTAAGTTGTATTTAATTTTAGAATGTAAATTTTTAGCAGTGTTACAATGTTAAGATCACATTCTACAGTACTTTAATACATTTTACAGTAATAAAGAGCCTATGAAATTTCAGTTGAAATACTAAAATAACAGTGTAATGGCAGTATTAAAAGACTGTAAAGCTTATATGTTCTACGGCATGGTACTGTACTATTTTTTACAGTAATAAACTGTTGTTGCAGATTACAGTAGGTACACTATATACTGTATATTAGGGCTGGAAATCCAGTAAAATAATTGTGGTTAAGATCATGGTTTCATGAAAATATAAAATTTGATGTGTTACAAATTATGCTAAACATATTAAATTAATATCCCAAGTATATAATATAACAAGTTAACCTTGATTGTTCTGAGCATTTTGTAAGAATCTTGTCTTTCAAATTTTCCAATACACTTCTTTACGGCCCCCAGTTTGAAAAACCCATGTATATGAGATGCTGAGAACGCCTCCTCATCACACACAGTTGCTGATTAGTATGCATTAATTAACAGATCTTTAATCCAGGATCTCTCTCCCTCTGTGCCCTTGAAAAATTATTAGTGTACAGCTTTTCAATTAAAATTAGCATAGAAATACAATGCTTATTTTAGCAAAGGATTACATGCACCAGTGTCTCTTTACATGAGGAAATGCCTCTTAAGCAAATTAAAGTCTCATCCCACCCAATTTATCCATTTAAGCAATGAACATGTGCAAGTGCATCCTCCATTTTTATCAACTAAACTGGGGATTATATAACACGCATTGCTTCCACTAGGAACACACATCTGACCTAGATCAAACAGTTTAAACATTTTTGGTTGTCACTCATCTTATTTTTTTCTTCATTCTTCTGAGCTTTGTCAAGAGTGTAGACGTGAACGACCTGAAAGAACAGCAACAAGGGAGGAGACTGCTCTTGCTTTTGGCAACTTTCTAGCATAATTAGTCAGTCTCTTGGAACAGTGACAGCTTGCTTGTTGTATTGAGTTTGTCACTAAACACTGACTGTGTATCAAAGTCTCAAAACATCCCAAAAGTTTACAAGGCTTATGGCCTTAATAAGAACAGTAATAGAGCTTAATGAGAAAAGCTGCAAAAATGAAGTCTTAACACATGTAAGTGTGCTACTAAGAACTGTTTCCAAAGCTACTGCTCTGAGCTATTTCAAATAAAACATTCATTTATCAGACGCTATGATATGCATCAGACTTGTATAAGACTTGTATAACTATATACAGGATATGATATCAGTTCAGCGCATGGCCCACAGCATTTCCAGTAAAACTATTGGTAACACTTTATTTAAAGGACCAGTTCTCACCATTAAATCGTTGCTTACTGCATGCTTACTGCTTACATATGTATTACGAGCATACTGGCTGTTTATTAGTACTTATAAAGCACAGATTCTGCACGACCATATTCAGATCCTTTAGTCCCACCCAATACCTAAACTTAACAACTACCTTACTAACTATTAATAAGCAGCAAATTAGGAGTGTGAGGCAAAAGTCGTAGTTAATAGTTAGTAAAATAAAGTGTGACCGAAGTGTTTTACTTACGTAGATGTATTATGACCATAACATTTTCAGCTTGTTCCACATATTCTAACATTAAAGAAAATAATATCTAAATATTTAAATAATTTAGATTTTATGTATAATTACATATCATTTTATATACATTTGTAGCAAATAATTAAATAAATTGCTAAAATAAAAATTCTTTATTTTGTGTTGTGGTCAGCGTAATGCTGGCAGGTCAAATAAACATCTGAACTTCTCAACCAATAGTACTACTTAACCAAGTCATATTATCATATTATGCACATTATATTATCATATTATGCTCATTATCATTCAAAATAATAGGGTCAGTACTATTTAATTTATTTTTTGGAAATAAATAATTTTTATTTAGGAAGAATACTTTCATTTGATCAAAAGTGACAGTCATCATTTTAGAATAATTTCTGAAGGATCATGTGACACTGAAGGCTGAAATTCAGCTTTGCCATCACAGGAATAAATTACATTTTAAGATATATTAAAATAGAAAATTGTAATAATATTTCACAATATTACTGTTTTTACTGTATTTTTGATCACATAATTGCAGCTTAAAAAAGAGGGACCTTAAAAAAGATAAATTAAATCTCTGGTCTACTGGTCTCAATCTTTTGAATAGAGGTCTATAGATAGTATATATACATATACATATATATATATATATATATATATATATGTGTGTGTGTGTGCAATGGTATAAAAATGACATACTTGTTATAGAGTACTATATCAGGAAGCCAGATGTGCTGCGATGGTATTCGTAGTTTTTTGATGCCCTCGTACTCATTCGGATCCCACACCAGTCTGTAGTCATTCCACTCCTACAGAGAAAGTATGTGATTAAAACTGTTCAAACTGGATCAGACGATGTACTAGCATTTGTACCAAACTCATTTAAAACAGAACAGCTAAACTAAGTTCAACAGGATTTCCCATCACTTTTAGAAATGACCTAAAAGTGAACTATAATTGAATTACAACTCAAATCTTCCACGTGCTGTGAGTGCACTCATGTAGGACAGCTCATCTGACTATGTTTTATAACACTATCCAGATGAGCGCACAGGCATAGCAGGTGAGCTTACCTGAGTCAGCCACACATTCGTTGTCATGATTTGTTCCCTCTCATTCTGTAAAAAGAACAGAACATTGCATGTTTTTGTACGCAACAGTGAAAAGGGAACATAAAATTATTGGGCGAAGTGACAGGGATATAATGAGATCAGGACATGACACAATCCAGACTCAAACCTGCATCACCCGTGTGAGCACTAACAATGTGCTCTAACCAGACATGACGTGACAGGGTTCTAGCGTCTCTGTTATTACTGAAGATAAAAGTCAGTCTGAATGTATTTGCTGTTTAATATACAGCTGTGCGAAGCACAGATTTGAACAAATGAGATTCTGCAGTGGGCGGGGCTACCCAGTGCAACATGACAAAAATAGTACCAAATTGTTTTGTCGCTTGTCACGCAGTGGCACTGCGCCTGCTTAGAACATAGTGTCAATGTGATTTTACCTGTCAGTGTCTCTAATGTGTCAAGGGTATGTTACTGCTAAACCATGGGTCTAATGCAATTGTGTAAAATTTAAATTTAAATTTAATTTTAATTTTAATGCAACCTTGTTAAACATAAGACTCTTCTTTCAAAAAACTAGTTACATTTTATTTTAAGGTGTCCTTGTTACAGTATAATTATACACTTAAGTACTGAGTAATATTAATTAATGTACTTCCTATATGGTTAGGTTTAGGGTTTGGCTTAGGGTAACTTGCATGTAATTCTGCATAATTTATTGTTATTATAATAATAAGTGCATGAAACGTGTAACAAGGACATCTTAAAATAAAGTGTTACCAAAAAATTTAACCCTAAACTTTTAAACAGTAATGAATGACATATTAAGCAGAATATTAAGACATTTAGCAGACTTACCCAGAATCTCTTAAAAAAGTTTCATATAGTCATGAGTTCATATATTTATGATGCTGATCTCACACATTTATTTGAATAAGTCACATTCTATATAAATTATATGCTCTAATACAGAGTTTAGCTGCAATGATAATTGAGCACGCCTGTAAAATCTAAACAACGTCTTCAGGATCTCTTGAAAATCACAGGTAGTTGTGTTTGATTAGGAGAAGAGCTAAACTCAGTACAGTAGGTCTTGAGGACCAGAGCTGCCCTCCTCTGCTCTAATATTTAGAGCTTGGTGTGCATGTATATGAGAAACACTTACCACACTAATGAGCTGTGCTAGAGAGACTTTGATGCCAATAGTGACCTGCTGACTCTTATTGACCGCAGGCCGGATAAGTTTATTGTAGCGCTCAGGACCAAGCAGAAAATCTACCAGCCTCTCCTCAGCATCAGCAGCAAGAGACCCTAATAAACACACAAAAAAATTTACATGGAGATTGAATTTTTTTAAAAAGATAAACACATGGTAAATGCCTTTTACTCATTTAGGGGGTCCTATTGTGAGGAATTATTTGTGAAATTTACAAGCAATTTTAAAATTAAAAATGATTATTGAAGATTATTGAAGATTAAACATTACTGAAGTCTGTTTTACAAAAAAAAAAATACTGTTTCAGTTTTTCCTCTTTATATACACACACACACACACACACACACACACATATAGGCAAAGCAATCACAATTTAGTTTATTTATAGTCATTTATAAATAGTCTTGTTAACACAATAATCCACTCTTAAATGCGCTGCTCAGACTGTTGAAGTCAAATGTCGGTTGAGCTGTTTTTAGTCTAATGCATCTTTGATCAAGGAAAGTTCTTTATGTCAAAAATCCATTAGCACATTCATTGATCACAAAAAAAGGAGAATAAAATAATAATAATAATAATAATAATAAAAACATTATTTTATGTTCCAGCCAACAAAACATACCATACTGCACTGAAAAAGATTGGTATTGGATTTAATTTGAAATCATTTTAAAGTGTAAGATATGATCCCTTCTAGCTTTGTATCTAGTGTCTGTTTGCCAAAACCTTTTGAAATTGTGTCATTACATATCAAATAATAATCGGCAGACATTGGTGTCACAAAGCAGTGCCATATCCTGCAGTTTTTTTTTTATTTTTTGTTTTTTTATATAGTTCTGGAGTTTTTGAGAATATCATGAAAAGGCCAGAAGTGTCTGCTAAGCTGCATGTAATCTGCTTTCACTGCAGAGCAAAAACACACAAACATGTCAGAATAATTTTCCTCTGCATCTTATCCCATCATAACTCATAAGCCCACCAATGCTGTGGAGGGGGTGTGCCAATGACATGGCAAAACAATGACTTGCCAAGATGGTAGCAACAGACACACACACACACATGCATGCACGCACAAAACACACGCCATTTCCTCCCGACTGCATGTGGGATAAGATCTCCAGTGACTGCACTCCTCCTCTCAAAACAGAACGCTGACACACACACACACCTAGTTTCCGTCATGAATCCAAGATTGTGTCAGACTCAATTGGTGTGATCCATTCCACACAGGAAGACACACACACCTTTGAGCTTTTGTGGCTATGTTGAGCTTTAGTCATTTTGCATGGCTTGTCCCTTTAAGCAAAGCAAGGTCCAGATCCACTTCATATCAGTTTATGTGTTTGTGTAACTCAGTCCTCAAGGATGTTATACCCACGCAAAAGCCATAGATGACTCTCACCTATGCGAGTTGAAAGACAATCAGTGAGTGAGTATCTGTGTGTCTGACTTAATACCTTTAATCTCAGACCCATCTGTGTGTGACCATCATTTCCAGCTTAGCGCTTCATCAGACAGAAAAAACATCTGCAGCAGCATCTGACTCTAATATCCATTTTATTGATTCATTCTGTTTGCCAGTCTTTATGAGCTAGAGTGGATTCAGATACAGTAATAGATACCTAAAGACCAAAATCTCTTTATAAAATTATGAGAATGTTTATAAATAAACAAGAATTTAATATTTTACATTTTAGACCGCATTTTTGCTTTCTCCACCAGTGAAATCTGTTCCAAACAAACACAAGACAGAATCAACTGCTGTGTATTTTTTCTAAAGAAATTAATTGTTTTATTTAGCAAGAATATATTAAAAGTGACAGTAAAGACATTTACAATGTTACTAAATATTTCTATTTCATGTCAATTTTGTTCTTTTGAACTTCTATAAATCAATATCATAAAAGAAATGTATCACAGTTTTAATAAAACTACTAAGCAGCACAACCGTTTTCAATAGAACTGCAAAACCAAATCAGCAAATAAGAATGTTTTATGAAGGGTCATGTGACTCTGAAGACTGGAGTAATGGCTGCTAAATTTAGCTTTGCCATCATTGGAAAAAATACATTTTGAAGTATAACAAAACAGAAAACAGTTATTTTAGACTGTAATAAATTTAATACGTTTCACACTATTACTGTTTTTACTGTATTTTCGATCAAATGAATGTTCCTTTGATGAGACTTCTTTCAAAAACATTTAAAATTTTACCAACGCAAAACTTTTGAACAGTAGTTTAAATACAAGTGGTGTTTTGTTCCTGAATTACCCTAGTGAAAAATAAATATACTAAAATTTAAAATACATTTATTTCATGCTAAGTATAGTACAAATACACTTACATACTTATGTACTTAATAAAAATACCTTGAAATTGTACTTTTAGTATACTAAACTGTATGCTTTAAGTCTGCTAAACTAGAACAACTAATTTCATACTTTAGTACAACTAAAGATATACTGCATATTTGATATAAAGGTATAAAGTGGAACTATTGCAAGTATACTTTAGGTACACTTTAAATATTTCAAGATCATACCATTCTCATCAATAGAGTGATATTAAAACACATTTTAGGCTTAATATAAGAAATGCAATGCATAAACGATACTCCAAATAAAGTTGAATTATAATTTTTATATCAAATAGCTTTTCAGTAGCGAAGCTCTATTTTTGATCAAGTAGCGCGGTAGCGTCAACAAAAGCTAACGTTACATTTTTCCAAAGCATTTCTGAAACTCAAGCTCAAATCAGAAATATAACTGCTAAGGATCACTGATCCTGGATCAGTAAGTGACGCCTCCGCCACCAAACCTTGTAACTCATTATTCCTCCCGCCTCTCTCATGAATGAAATGCGGCAAGCAGTTTAGAGCATCTCAGCTTGTTTGCTGTCTGAAGGTAAATAAAGAATTGTTGATTGAATAAGTACAGCGTTTTCTTTACTCAAAAAAACACTATATTTATAAAGGCTAGTGTTTTTTTGGTTAAGGAGCAGAGAGTGTCTATCATTTGTTGTTGAGTCACAGCCAAATAGCTTGTGCAAAGCGCTGAATCCTTTATAATATGATATTTTGGCCAAATAACAGAAAAAAACTGAGCGCCCACATAGCGACATAAAACTGTATGACCTGACCTGCAAGTTCATAAAAACGTAAATGTGATGCACGTACGGAGTCTGATGTGGCGGTAATGACGGGGAAAAAACATTCGCTGGTCAAAAACTTTGTATACTTGATTTTGGTGAAATGTTAATAATATAATGACACATGCAACGATGCAAATAAATGTAGCCTATCTGTTGGCCTATACATTTATATGGTAACACTATACGATAAGATTTCATTAATGCATTAACTAACATGAGCGAACAATGAACAATACATTTATTAGTATTTATTAATCTTTGTTATGAAAATACAGTCGTTCATTGGCAGTTCACCTTAGTTCACAGTGCATTAAACTAAGGTCAACAAACACAACTTTTGATTTTAATAATACATTAGTAAATGTTGAAATTAGCATTAAGATTAATAAACGCTGCAGAAGTATTGTTAATTCTCAGGTCATGTTAACTACACTAGTTAGCTAATGTTAACTAATGAACCTTATTGTTAAGTGTTACCCTTTGTATAAATATATCTAGGCTACAATAAAGCCACAATATTTTCCGGCCAACAGAAAAAAAATAATTTTGCCTGTCACAATATGAGGTAAATATATGAAGGTATATATATCCCTGTACATGATTCTGATTTTTGTTGACAAATTGGTTAAACAGTTGTTGAATAAACAACTTAACTGAACTATTATGCCTGTCTATCTGCTTGACTGACTGTTTTATTGATCACTGAGAGAGCAATGACTTGGTATGATGTTGGTTCAATATATATAAAAAAAAAATTAAATAGCTTAGATGTAGTAAACTACTTTTGCCATGTTGCTGTAGCTTAGCTTGCTAGATTTCCCAGGGCTGTAGCTTTAGTGTAGTGAAGCTTCATTTAATGAAGAGTAACTGTTAGCTTAGCTCACTACATTTTCCAAGTAGCTTGCCCAACACTGCCAGGATCCATCTGCTCTCTTATTGCTCTCTCGGTGCTTTGATGTCATACAACGATCATTCTGCGCAGCGCCGCTTCAAGTCGAACACACCTCTTGGGAGCCGTCGGTTCTCTGTAGCGCTTGCGGTGCTTTGATGTCATACAACGATCGTTCTGCGTGCGCAGTGCCGCTGCATTAGATGACGTCATATACGTTTAAAGCCGGCGCGAGAAAGCAAAACAATGACGGAGGCAGAGGAGCAAACCTCTTCCAGAATTCTTTCTGCACCTTCATGTTTTGAATCCCGACTGCCGGGAAAACATGACTAAACATGACTAAAACGGTATGCAAAGTAACATAGCACTTTATTTTAGCACGTTTTGTTGAACATTTTACTGTTATATTCATGTGCAGGTTCAGGGTTTTGGTACTTTAAAGTTTCATGGTTCAAGGTACTTTATATATATATATATATATACACGGTGTATGTGTATGCTTCTGAAATAAAAGTTTAGAAAGATGTGATGCATTGTTTTTGTTAATATTACTCATCATATACAGTCTCTTTTAAGGGTATAATCAACTATTTTCCATTGTCTAGTCTTTAATAAGCAAACAAAAATCACAATAAATTGTAATATCGAATCGCAATAGTAACTACTAAGATGTTTTTTTGTTGTTGTTGTTGTTTTTAAATTGTGACAGTCTGTATATTAAGTGTATCATTCAACTTTTTTCCATAGAGTTAAAAACAAACAAACAAAAAAAAAATCGCAACACATAGCAATATCAAATCGCAATACTTGTAGAATCGAAATTCTTAAAAAAATCGCAATACATATCGTATCGGTACCCATGTATCGTGATAGTATCGAATTGGGAGGTAGGTGTATCTTCCCATCCCTACTGTGAAGAGGTTGTGTGTTTTTGTCATGCTTGCTCTGATGTTAATGGATGTTAAGTGCTCTCATCCCTCACATTATCCCACAGTACTGTATAGTAATAACATTACACAGGCATAACCATAACAAAATAAAATTGTTTGCCTGTATACTGTTTTACCAGCAATTCCATGACCAATTTTGTAACATCATGGTCACTGTTTTCCACCTTTGATTTTGGTTCAATTTACAATTGCATTTTTTTCAATGTGCAAAGGTAATTTAATGAAAATAGCAAATAAATCCAAATTACATGCTGTCCTTATTAGATTATATCTGCACATCAATCTTAATTCTGTATTTTCGGATCTGTTACATATACAGTTGATCATTTTCAAGATATTGATGTTGACAGTATATAGGCTAGTCTTTCTGCCTGGTTGTGGGCACCAACAGTCACAAAGTCTTGGACCATAATATTTCTGTAAAATAAACAGAATGCTTATAAAGTGAATCCAAATCAATATCTACTGAATTACAGTAAATTAATCTAAATCTATGGACTCTTTTAAAAGTTTGATTTAATTTAGCCTGTAAATATAGAAAATGTTTTCTGTATTTTGTGTTATATAACACTGGCCTTCATTTCAATAAATAGCGCAAGTGGAATTTGTTTTGCTATGGCTTTCCATTTACCTCTATTTTTACTTAATTTACTGTCACTTTCTAAAACTGAAAAGAGTCTACACTCTAAAAAATGCTGGGTTAAATACAAACCCAGCACTGGGTAAAATATGGATATCAATATCCATATTTCACCCAGCGCTGAGTTGTATTTAACCCAGCATTTTTTCGAGTGTATGGCCATTTGGACAACCTAAAAATAAATAATTCAGCTCCGAAAACATCTTAACTTCAAATACTTTTGCATGGAAGACAAAAGAAGTTGTAAAGAATCTTCATGCTGCTCTCCTTCATACAATAAAAAGTGGATGCACTCTAAAAAAAAATGCTGGGTTAAATACAACCCAGCATTGGGTGAAATATGGACAAACCCAAGAATTGGGTTGTTTTGACTCAGCGCTTGGTTTCTGGGTAGCAACCCAACCGCTGGGTTAAAACAATACAATTGCTGGGTTTGTCCATATTTTACCCAGCAATATGATAGATTTGCAGAACATAAGATTCAAACAGTTTAAAAATTGCATATGAATTTTGTGAAGTGTCAGAACATGGAAACTGAAAGAATTGTATTTGACCTAGGCTAATTATTACACAGTGAACAAAAATAAACTTAATCAACAAGTCTTCCATTAGGGGAGAGAGAGAGAGAGAGAGAGAGAGAGAGAGAGAGAGAGAGAGAGAGAGAGAGAGAGAGAGAGAGAGAGAGAGAGAGAGAGAGAGAGAGGAGAGAGAGAGAAAGAGAAAGAGAGAGCACCGATGTTACCAATGTCAGTAATAAAAAAAATACTGCATGCTTACTTTCTGAATATTTCAAAAACCATAACAAAAACATACACAACAACAACAAACAAACAAACAAAAAAAGGTGTTATTTGAATACAAGTATGCAATAGCTTCTTACTTGTCACGCACAACCAAAGCAGGCAGAAACATAAAAGCCACTTTGATGCCATCACGGAGACCATTTCTCTCTCTCTCTCTCTTTATCTCTCTCTGTCCCGGGTGAAGGTTCACAGTGATGTCCAGTCCACAGCCACTATCACCCTCCAGAATCCTTCGTCCTCTCCAGGACGGGTGCTGTCGTGTTTAACCCCACAGAAGCTTATTCTCTGTGCTCCAGGCTTTGCTCTTCCTCTCTCAGTATTCAGCAGCCGTCTCCCAGTCATCGACAGATGTGTTGCTCGCGTTAATACAATGTATTCCAGTCCGCCGAGAGAAGCGCAAAACCGTCCACAGACTCCAGTCCGATTACGCGCGCTTATATTTGAAGCACACTTAAGACATTCATCAAGTCAGTACGCATGTCTTAACAAGAAAGAAACACCGTTGTTGCATTTGCAAACATGTTTCCCGACAACAAGAAAATAAATGACAGCAGACTCCGGCTCCGGGTAAACTTTTAAGCGACGAAGCGCGAGAACAGACTCTGAGAACTAGCCTTTTCTGGTGAGACTGTTCAATTTCCCTCACACGTCTGCTATTTTAAGCTCACATTCATAGATAGTGACAATATTTTAAGACTATTGCACTGTTATTTTGTGTATTCCTGGCAGAGTGATCTTCGGATGCTGTGCAATAATCTGTGAGAAATAGCTACATTCTCATATGGGACATCGCTCCGGAAGGACCACGTGACAGACAGCGCGAGCGAAGTGAAGGAAGCGGCTCATAACAGGTATTTGATGAAACATTTAGCATGCTAATTTAAAGATGTTTCACTTTAACCATTCTGTCTGTCTTATTTCCAAGATTTATTCCCACGTTGTCAATCAGATTTATTAATGATGCTATCATTTCTGTTATCCATAATATTTTGGAAGGTATTTTTATGAGACCTGACTGAAAGTCTATTCCATCAAAACTTTGATGCTTCAAAACGTTTATAAAAATATTGTGGTATACCACTTCACAATAAGGTCCCATAGTTAACAATAGATAATGCATTAACTAACATTAATTAACTATGGTTGTTACATTAAGTATTATCCTTCTATTAGTCGCTGACCCACACATACCTATCAAAAATGTCCTCCTGTTCTCATTTGGACATTCTCAGTTCCGGAGAAAACACACACACACACACACATATAAATAAATAAATAATTAAATAAACCAAATCTTATACCTGTAAAATATAAATACATTTTAACAAAATGATTAATTAAAAAAACAACCTTTTGATAAGTTTTGGTAGATGATGACTATTCCGTTTAAAGCAACGCAATTTGACTGACCAAGTGTGTACATGAATGGTGATTTTGTCTACATTTTAGATAAAATTATGCCTTTCTTTTAAGCAGTTACAGTCAAAATCCACTTGCCTAAAAGATTTGAGGGGCATGTTTCAGACACCATTTGTTTAAATGGGCATGACGTTTCTGCAGATGCCTGCTCTTTCTCTCTCTCGCACACTGACAACACAACACAAGTAGAGATAGTGAGGTTAAAGGCCAGCTTCTGCATTCCACATCCGCAGTAGGTAACCTGCCAACTGTTAAAAGCAGAATCTTGTTCACAGCATAGAAAAATCTCCACAATGCACACACACGCATACACACCGTCATGTATACTGTACAATACAGATTCATTATTTTTCATTGTGTCATAAGACACTCACATTTGAGACACTCGTTTCAGTGGGGCACCTAGTGTACAGTATATATTGATGTTAATGTTGAGAAAGATTCTAAAGATGTGTAATGTGGCAAAACTGCATAAAGACTGACATCTTTGGCGTCCAGAGAATCTAATCCATAAACATGCTGGATCATAACCCAATTTATAATTGGCTTCCTTCAAGAGTGACATCCAGAAAGACACATTTGATTTTTTTTTTTTACATTTTAATGGCATGGTAACACTTTACTATTTATATATTTATATATTTATTAAGCTATGTTCATTTATACAGTAAATGTTCTATTGTTTATTGTTAATTCATCTTTGTATATATGTCAATGTATTTATGTATTTAAGGAATAGTTCACCTCAAAAATGAAAATTCTGTTATCATTTACTCATGTCTTTCCAACCCTGTTTCTTTGTTATGTACCAGCATTATTCAAAATATCTTATTTTATGTTCAACGTAAGAAAGAAGCATAAGGTTTGGAACAAGACGAGGGTGAGTAAATGACAGAATTTTAATTTTTGTGGTGAACTATTCCTTTAATAATTTGAATTTGCACAACTTAAATGTAAAATGTGTACATAGAAATGATCATAATAATAAATAAATGTTGTGGAAGAATTGTGGAATGCACTTTATTTTACAGTATGTATTTACAGTGTATTTAAATAAGAAAGTACTGAGTAATATATAGGTACTACTTGGACTTAATATGGGTTAAGGTAAGGTTAGGATTAGGTTCAGGCTTAGTACTTAGTAAGCAGATAGTAAATACATGTAGAACAAGACTGTAGAATGAAGTGCTGCTAGCCTTGTTCATTGTTGCTCTCAGTCCTTACCGTAATGAATTAACTAATATTAACAAATTAAACATTATTTTAAAGTGTTACTGACATGGCTTGTTATTATGACACATTCGTCTAACAGTATTCTCAGGAAAACTTTAACATGTCTTTAACAGCAGTGTACCACTATCCTAATTCTGTGCCTTATGTATTATCCATAGATCTGTTGCTGCTTTAAACACACACACAGCTCTTTCACACTGAGTCATTAAAATTTCAATCAAAGCTGTGGCTGCTATATTAGGTGTAGAGGTGGTTTATGACAGAGAAGTGTTGCGTAAATTGTGCTCTCACACACCTCCCATTTACGGGATGATGGAGATTCCAATCTGTCGTAATGGACTTGAATCACATCTCGCCTTGTGTGGCCCACAGTAAAAGAGATTGACGGGCAAAGATTTGTGAGAGACAGATTTCTGTAATATCTGGGGGATGGGCACAGATTTAAAAAAGGGTAAGGGATGATTCATTAGATGTACCATTTTTATTCTTTTTCCTGGAAGACAAACACCTGTCGTCTGAGAGGTGAGATTACAGCTCTGATCCATCCTCCACATCCTACAGCAGACACTTTCCACTACATTTCTACAACAGTCATTGATATAAGTGTGTACTGTGTTCAAGATCAGCCGAGGACAGTTAATAGTTTAAGTAAAGCAATTTGTCTTCCTGGGTACACAAACACACGTGGTTCATGAGTGGGCACCACGTAATGCTAGTAAATTCGTTTTTATGGCTTAAAGGGATACACTCAAAAATGAAAAATCATTTGCTCAACCTTGTGTCTTCCCAGATGTATATGACTTTTGTTCTTGTCTGAGATTTTTAGAAAAATAAATAATCGGTGTGTGTCCAAATAATGCAAGTTCATGGGTTCCTCAAAGTTAATGAAAACCATGTAAAATGAACACTGTAGCCCTCCCTTTGACCCCAGTTGATGAATCAGTGTCTTCTGAAGCAAAACGATGTGTTTGAGAAAATAGTAATATTTTTAACCTTTTAAACTATAAACCATTGCTTCTGGCCAACTGTCCAGTTTATACGTGGGTATTAATACGTAACATTTACAAGATGTACATTTTTGTACGTTTTTATTGATGCTAAAACGTACAATTTAGACGTATTTCAACATTTAAAACGTACAAATCGATACGTATTTTTTAACTAGAAAACGTAAAAATATTTACATATCTTTTATATCACTAAGATATTTGAATCAATTCATTTTTATCATTTTATCTATAAGCGATTTAGACTTTTAGACCCCTTAACCTATTCCCAAACTAAACCTACCAATTTTACAGCGAATATGCATTTTTATAATTTTATTAATAGGAAATTTAGATTTTAGACCCCTTAACCTACCCCCAAACCTAAACCTACCCATTTTATAGCAAATATAAAACGCAACTGACCGAAACATGCATGAAAATAACCATTTTAGTAACAATATAGCATTAAAAATGTTTATATAGTCGCTAATCCCACTCCTACATCTAAACCTAAACACAGATATTTCTGTACAGTATAAGAAAAACATGACAGACAGGTAAATACAATTACAATCATTTATTTATTGCAAAAAAGTAATCCAAATGACGATGCGTTGGAGCCGCAGTCCTCTCTGGCGGAATAGGTTTGTGTGAGGTGCAGAGCAGAATTTATGTTGTTAATCGCTGAAAATATGATCCAGTTTTTCCTAATCCTCTGACTCTCTGTGAAGTCGTGAAGGCGCGTGCGTCCTAGCATCATTCAAATACACACCTCACCAGAAACTGTTTGCTGTTTACGGTCGCTGGACTTGCTGCTCGGGATTGAGATGAAGATCGTCGAATAAAGGCTTGGATTTGGGTCTGTTCCTCACAGTCATATGGATTCTGAAGATCTGGATTACAGCGCACAAATAAAAGCATTTCATTTCGTAATTATGTTGCGGTTTTGGTGTTTTTTAATAGTTCTGTTGTCAGTCACAGCATGTCGGAGACTACGCCTTTTGTGGCCCATGGCAAACAAAGTACATGACAAGTAAAGGTTAAACGATTTTAAATGTTATTTATTTTAAGGTTTAAAGTGAAGTCTTGTTTAACATTATGTAGGCCTATTATTGGAAACGAGCTGGCAGTAGAAATCACACAACAAAAACGAAATGTTATCATTTCGTATTAAGTAAACTAGTAAACTATTTAATGATGCAATTGAAAACAAGGTAATTGATATGACCACTAAAAACAACTAATAATAAAATTAATGCAGCGATTTCAATATTCATAAGGATTAATGAATTTTAGATGTCGTCAATACGTCAGTTTTGTACGTTTAAATGCTGAAAATACGTAAGTAGTTGTACATTTAGATGCTGAAAATACGTAAGTATTGTATGTTTTAGTGCCTGTAAAAACGTAAGTAAATGTACGTTTTATAGAACCACATTTTATGTAAAAATACATACGAATTATCATGAGATCACGTTGAACTGTCAAATGTTCGTTGATGTTCATTGATGTAAACATCAGCTCATGTTGAAACACTTTGCATGGTTTTTGCATTCACTTTGAGGGACCACTTGCAGTATATGGACTCACAGAGAAAGTCAGAAGAAAGAAGGTCATTTACAACTGGGGTGGCATTACGGTGAGTAAATGATGAGAGAGTTTACAGTTGGTATAAAATGGAAATTGTGTTTGTCTTCACAAATTGTAACTTACACTGATCAGCCTAAAGTAAACAATAACACCACTGACAAGTGAAGTGAGTAACATTGATTATATCATTACAGTGGCACCTGTCAGGGGGTGGGATATATTAGGCAGCAAATGAACAGTCTTTTCTCGAATTTCACGGATTGGAAGCAAGCGAAAATCTTGAAAAGATGACTTTGATGAGAGACAAATAGTGATGGACAGATGACTGTGTCAGAGCATCTCCAGACCCGAATATGTAATAATGATTGGCAAAACATTCATGCATTTAAGGTTCAAACAATTTCGTGACGAGAGAAAATTTAGGACGGGGCCTGATTTTGTCCATTGGAAATTGATTGGATCATCTGTGTTTGCTGCTCGTCATTGTTTTTGATTAAGGATTACACGGGTATGTGCTTTTTATTTATTTTTAAACATGTGCGTGTATAAATCATAATAAACACAGTAATATTCACCCTTGGACCACAATCGATAATCAAGGGGTCCAAACCTCACAAAAAGGGGTAAATCCAGCCCTGTTCATGGCACAATCTCTTGAGGTTCATCTCAAGCAACCCAAATTGTTATTGGCACCCATGACAGAATTAGCCAAATGCTAATTATTTTTCTAATAAAAGAAAACCCTCAGGCGAGTGATTTGTGATCATGAGTGTCTGTTGATTGCCCTAACTTGAGGTAACTTTTGTGGTTAATGTTTGAATTTGTAGGCCTCTATATTAAGAGACCCTTCTTTGGATCACACACACCCAGGCACTCAAACACTGGCATGAGCTTGAGGCACGTGTTTTGCAATTTTGTTTGGTGCCAGTTGTGTCACAAAAATCAAACACTTCAACTTTTAAAGCCAGTCATTCAGTCATTTTGTGCTTTTGTGTTTTTCCCTTGTCGAATGTGATTTTGTTCATTCAGCTGTATTATTTCATGAAAGTGGCAGCAAGATCATAAGGTCAAAGACAGTGGAAAGCTTTAGCCCTGACTGCAGCACCACCAAAGGTCAAACTCCATTTCAGGGGCAGTGCAGAGCAATTTATAGTTGAGGAAAATGTAATTGGGACTATCTCTGACACTGTCTGTCATACACACACACATATGCAAATATATACCCACACCCACAAGGTATTTCCTGTCATAGAAATGCCAGATTTGGCACTGCTTTGCTTTCAATTTGACTATATCAGCAAAAACATTTACTCAGCATGACCTAGTATAGACACTGGGCTGGGGGTGTGTGTGTGATTTTTGACAGAATTACTGCAAGTCTAAAACTTCCTCAATCTCTTTTTTCTTCATCTCCTGATTTTTAAGTTTAGAATAAACTGGCACTGTGACATCATGCCTTGACATTTCTCATAGATTTTGTTCACCCTTAACTGGAAGTACCTGATTATCATGTCCACAGCCAGGTATCCTTCTCTCCAACAAAGCCTTCTTTTTCTGTCACCATTTCTAATCAGAAAAAAATTCTTCACCCAAGGTAATAAGTGCCATTACCCATTACTCCATTTAAGCAGGGTTTTTGTTGTTGTTGTTTGCTTAGCTGTCAAAGTAGCTCATTTTAACCAGTTCAACCAAATATTACCGATTAATTACAATGCTTAAAAACACTGAAAGAGTACACCTGAAGATATAAGTCACAGTTGCCTGAAAAAACATGTTGACAGTCTATTAATGTGATTTAGTCAAAAACTGAACATTAAATTTGTATGTTATACAAATTGCATATGTCATTCGAGTAAATTAAGTTTTGCCATAGTAAAGTTTTGCAATTTATGTGTAATTGAAAGACTCCTAAAGGCAGCAGGGTCAAGTACCTTGTTATTTTGAGGGGACACCAATGGCATTTCTGCCACTTCTTCCTAACAGTGTGAGTCATGATTTTCTAGTGGTGTAATTGTAGAGTATATGCATGAGGGCCAGGATCAAATCATGATATAATATGCATTTTTTTATATAATGAAACAACTAAATTAGACTGCCAGTGATTGCCCTACATTTTCATTTATAGGAAAAAGCAGAACATTTTGATAATACTATAATGTTTCATAGGAAAACCCCAACCCTAATTTTAAATTTTATTTATAATAAAATTTAACTTAAAATGTATTTATGAATTTAATATGAACTGAATTGAGAGCATTCATTATTAATGCCTTTGGCATTTGGCGAAATTCACCAACAGACAACAATTCATTTTGTGCAATAATCATGGAACTTAATACTCAAATGTAAAAATATTTGATTCATTTATTTATTTTTCCTGTTGGAAATCCCCTTGACTCAAAAATCAACTGGGGAAGATTCATAGTTCACCCTGTGTTCCTCAGAAGAAAGTAAGTTTGGAACAACATGAGGCTGCAGAGTAAATAACAAAATTTTCATTTTTCTGTGAATTGTCCCTTTAAACAAATGTAAAGGAATATTTTTCCATGTCTGATGTATTTGCTTGTGAAAGGCTGGAAACTGTGCTGGACACTTTCTTATGGAACCATCAGTGTTATTATGACATCATTTCAGTGTGGATCCAGCATAATTAATTGCATCTAAATTATGACTCAGGTGATTGGCTCAGAAAAACCTGTATGTGGAACTGAATGAGCAAAGATGGCAGCCAGTTGAGCAACTGCCATTGAGATGAATGTAGCAGACTGCGTTCTCCTCCTGCAGGACTAAAACAGTACGTATTAGCAGTGTACAAAGAACAGAACACATCAACAACAGCCTGCCTTCCAACATACTATGTGGTCTGCATGATGCATTATGGGATATAAGCCTAAGCTTCCTGTTCCTTTAGAACAGGAAATAATAGCATTTAAATGTCTGCATGACGGCAAATGGCCACTGGAGAAACCAACAAAAGCCTGTGTGTAAGCTTTGAGCCGCCACAGTCTTCCCCTGTGATTGTGCATGTGTTTTAGGTTTAGGCCCTTCAGCAGCATCACACAGCACAGCACATAAGAATCCAAAATACTGAACTGATGTGTTGACTGACAGAATTGTGACTGGGTCAGTATAGTGGCACACGGATCAATGATATAAGGGTGTCCGCAATAAAAAAGGAAAAAATCTTTTAAAACGAAGGAAAAATCAAGTTGATAACGCATGCCAATTTCTTAAAAATGTACTCTTTGTATTCATGTTAGTTTTGTTAATGCTTGGAAGGCGAAGGTGGATCTAATCCATTTCTTATCATACAAAACAGAAGACAAACCAACACAAGAAAATACTAACTAAACTGAAACTGACACTCAACTTTACAGGTTTTCGTAGGGTTTTTAAAAACCTTTATGCCATTTTTGACTGATGCAGTTGAAACATTTCCTTACACCATTGAATACATCTTATTCATTATATAAACAAATCATATTAATAAAAATTATTTTAAATTCATTCATTTAAACTCATTCAAAAATATCATTAAA